>VZQC01001918.1:271825-306976 GCA_009823505.1 Rhizomys pruinosus
ATATATATTTTTTTTTTTTTTTTTTTTTTGAGATGGTGTCTCCTTGTAGCCACAGCTGGCCTGGAACTTTCTATGTAGATCATGCTGGCCTTAATCTCACAGAGATCCTCCTAATTCTGCCTGCTGAGTGCTGGGATTAAAGATGTGTGTAAACTTGGCCAGCTCATTTCTGAATCTTTAAAAAGTTTTCCATTCTCTCCTAAGTTTTGTTACATTCATTCTCATTTTTCTATTTTAAGTCAGAATGTTGGGTTTCGAGTTATTTATTTTCTTAATATCTTTAGGTTGTTTTGAGCTAGACAGCTGTGGTTTTGCTATATTAGGCCCATTTGGGGGGTGTTTGCGTTTTCTGTACACACATTCTGCTGCTCCTTACTTTCCTGTTCTTAGATTTATATGGAAGTTTATCTTGATTGCTGCAGTCGGTCAAGCGCTGTTATTCCATCTTTATTTTTAAAATTATTTTTTATTTTTATTTTAAATGTATGGTGTATAGCCTGAAAGTGCACTCATGTCATGCAGTGCCCAAGGAGGTCAGAAGAGGGTGTTGGATCCATTGGAACTGGAGTTACGGATGGTTGTGAGCTGCCGTATGGGTGCTGGGAATCAAACCTGGGTCCTCTGCAAGAGCAGCCAATGCTCTTAACCACTGAGCCATCTCTGCAGCTCTTATTCTGTCTTGATCACTGCAAGAGGGTTAAGTGGCGTCTGGTTTCTTCTTTCCTATCAACCTAGAACTTTACAATTTGAACTTACTCTGAAGCAGTATTTTGACAAATGTAATTAGGTTGTAACTATAGACTGCGCCATGATTTCTTGACTTCATGCTAGTGCAAAGGCAATATATTTTCTGTAGAACCTAAGATTGAATTCTGAGATTTGAGCTTTCTGTGGGCTACTGGTGTGTGGTACAGTTCTCTGAGGTGATATGTGTAGCTTCCAAGGGTACTGTATGTGTTGCAAATACTCTACCAACTGAGCTATATTTTCAGCCCTCCTTATTTTTAGTTTTTTTGAGACAATTTTTTTTTTTTTTGGTCTTTTTCGAGACAGGGTCTCCCTGTAGCCCCAGCTGTCCTGGAACTTGCTCTGTAGACCAGGCTATCCTTGAACTCACAAAACTCCTCTGCCTCCCAAGTGCTAGGATTAAAGGCGTGCGCCACCACGCCCGGCTGAGACAATTTTTTTTAAATTTTTATTTATTTTATTTTATGTGTATGAATGTACTGTCTGCATGTCAGTCTGTGCACCCATGTCGTGCAATGCCTTGGAGGTCAGAAGAGGGCGTCGGACTCCCCTGGAACTGGAGTTCTCCTGGAATTGGAGTTACTGACGGTTTTCAGCCGCCATGTGGGTGCTGGGGATCAAACCCTGGTCCTCTGCAAGACCAGTCGGCACTCTTAACTGCTAGGCAATCTCTCCAGCCCTGAGACAAATTTTTAGTAGTTAATCCAGGTTGGCCCTCATGACTCCTGCCTTGGCTTCCCAAGTGCTGGGATTAGAGATGGTTTACAGCACACCCAGCCCTCTTACTTTTTCTTCTCTTTTAGATATTTCTCCAAAGGAGACATAAAAGTCAGCAACACATAGAGGAAAAGTTACTTAGTATCAGTGAACTACTGTCAAATCCACTATGAGATGCCTCCTCACAGCACTAACGATGGCTATTATTAAAATGTCAAAAGTTGATAACTATTGGTGAGGGTGCATAGACAGGACGTCTCGGACACTGCTGATGACAATGCATGCTGTTTCCTCCAGCATGGGAAAAAGTACAAATACGTCTAAAGAAATTAAAAATAAAATTACCATGCCACTCAAAAATTCATCTTCTGGGCTTGTAACTGAAGGGAATGAAATTCCCATCTCATAAAGACACCTGCACTCTGTGCCCACTCCAGCATAACTCACAATCCCAAGACAAAGGAATATCCTCTGTCAATGGATTAATGAATAAAGAAAATATGGGACAAATATATAAGCTAATGTGTTTCAGCCTTTAAAAAGAAGAGTTGTATTTCTTGTGTAGGGCCCCCTGAGCTTTTGTCCAAAGCAGTTGGGCGTAATGCATATTGGAAACAAGAACAACAACAACAACAACAACAACAACAACAACAACAGAAAGGAGTGCAGCAAAGAACTGACTGAAACAGTGAACTTCTGCTCAAAACAGTCAACTTCCTCATGGAGAATATTGAGAAAGACTGAGGAAGAGATGAAAAGCATGTTTGGCAGAATACATGAGCTCTGGCGGGGTGGGGGAATGGGTGGGAACACGGGTCTAGATTTGTTAAAAAAATAAAAATAAATTTATGTGAAAAAAAATAAAATCCCCATGCTTACTAAAAAAGAAAAGAAGAGACCCTACCATTTACCATATCGTGATTCAACTCAGACATCATGCTAAGGGAGATAAGCCAGACACAGAAAGAAAAGTACAGCATGATAATAAGCTAGACACAGAAGGAAAAGTACAGCATGATTTCTCTTACATGCAGCATCTTTGGAAAACTAAATATGGTGCTAGGGAGATGGCTTGGTGGCTAAGAGCACTTGCTGCTCTTACAGAGTTCTTGAATTTGGTTTCCAGCACCCACATGCCATATCACAACAGTCTGTAACTCCAGTTCCAGGGGATCTGATGTCCTCTTATAGCCTGTGAGGGCATCAGGCACACATGTGCACATACATACATACATTCAGGGAAACATTCATACACATAAAATAAAAGCAAATAAATCTTAAAGAACATAAATAAAAAAATGACAGGGCTAGAGCTATATCTCTGTGATAGAGCATTTGCTAAGCATACCCAAGGAACAAAGCTAAATTTTCAGCACCATGTATAAAAAATTATATAGAGAGATGAAAGATAATAAATAACTTTACTAGGCATAAGGGCATAGATCAGGAAATGCAGGTTGTAGTTTAGGGATGCAAACTAGCTGACATACAGGGTGAGAACTGATGTATAAGAAGATAGCCAATGAAAGGCGGCACTTCGTGGGCTGACAGGCAGTTCATCAGTAAAGCCTTCGCTGCCAAGCCAGGCAAATGAACTTAGATCTCTGGGCCCCACAGAGTGGAAGGAGAGGCCTGAGTTCCACAAATTGTTCTTTCACCTTCATGTGCACTCCATGGAGCCTATACACACACACACACACACACACACACACACACACACACACACAAAATAAATAAATGTAATACATTAATTTTTAAAATTTCTTCTATGTGTATGAATGTACTGTCTGCATGCAGGTCTGTGTACCTGTGTCGTGCAATGCCACGGAGGTCAGAAGAGGGTGTCGGATTCCCCTGGAACTGGAGTCAAAGATGGTTTTCAGCTGCCATGTGGGTGCTGGGAATCGAACCTGGGTCCTACGCAAGAGCAGTTGGCGCTCTTAACCGCTAGGCCATCTCTCCAGCCCCATAAATGTAATACATTAAAAAAATTATTATTCCTAAAAAAAAAATTAGTACTCCTACTAAATGAGTAGATTTTAGATTCTCTTGCCATAAAACAAACAATAAAAACAAAACCATGTAACATGATGGATGTATTAATTTGCTTCACTGTAGTAAACATTTTATTATCTCTATAATCATATATGTTATACCTTTAAAATACACAAACTATTTTAAATTTATACAATTAAATTATTTGGAAAATCATAGTTTTATAAAGTTATTTAAGCATTGTTCTCTACTTTTTTACTTGAGTAAAAATAATTTTTATTCTTTTTAGCTAATTATATTTTTTGGCTTCCATATCTATAAATTAGATTATTTCTATTTCTTTTTCCTCGTATTTCCACTATGGACTTTATCTTCTAATGTCCAGACAGGGATCTGGCTGTCTTTTATGACTCAGTGGCCTTTCTTCACCCCAGTTCCCATATTGCATTTTTCCTGTTCCTATCTGCATTATCTAATTATACATACTTTTTCTTGAATGAATATGTATGTGTTATATTACTATCTTCACAGTTATGATGGTTTAAATACTATTCATAACTTCTTTCCAGAATTCATGTTTGCTATGTTACTTGTTTCTTGGTTTTCTGTGTTATTACCAATAATTTAAGGCAAAGGTCTATTAGTTGTCCAGCAGCTTCGGGTTTATTAGTGGCTCATAGTCAGAGAGACCTCTAGTCCAGAGCCCTGTGTATCTGGTACACAGCTAGGGATCTGGGATTGGCCTTTGGAGTAATCTGCAAATCCCCTTCTCACCTCTCAATCAAATCCCTTGTTTCCTGCACCCTGTCTGTCCTGATTTATAACTTCTAATTTAAGTGAATCACATTTTCAGCTGACTTCTTCAGCAATGATCACAGAGGATTAGTTATTTGGCTGAGCGACAAATGCCCGTAATCCTGGCCCATAGGAAGTGGAGGCAGGAGTGTGGAGTTTAAGGGCAGCCTGAGCTACACAGTGAGTTTGAGGCTAGCATAGGCTATGTGAAACCTGTCTCAAAACATAAAAATACAGGCCTGGCAGGATGCCGCATTGTGCTAAGTTGCTTTTATTGAAAACCTGATGACTTGAGTTAGATCCTAAGGATCCCATGGTGAAAGAAGATAGCACACACGTCATCACCTGTGTGCCCGTGAGTGCAGGCATGGTGAGGGCGCCTGCACTCACAAGCACACATGCCACACACACAATTGTAATAATAAAAAACCAAACAAAAAGACTGAAATTTTGATTCAATTTTCTAAGCTTTTTTGAAGAAGACTTGGAATTTATGAAAGAGATTATAATAGATTTCAGGCTCCAAGAGGAAGAAAGGCACTCAGGAAGAAAGACACACCCAGAACGTGGATGTGGACATCTCAGAGGAGATCAGCATCCCCTGGCTCTGTTACCATCTCACTTGTCTCCTTATAACCCATTAATATAATTATTAATTTGAAATAAATTTTCCCACAATACTGAGGGCATTGAGACCTTGTTGTGTATCTTCCTGGGTTCCTATTGAGAAATCCTATCTTCAGATTTTATGTCTGAAGCTTTTATTTAATAATTTCTGTTTCTTTTAAACAAAATAAAACAAAACAAAACAAAATAAAACAAAACAAAACAGATTCTCACCATATCCCAGGCTGTCCTAGAGCTCACTGTGTACCCCAAGCTAGTCTTGGGCTCATGAGAATCTACCTGCTTCGGCTACCTGCGTGCTGGGATTACAGATTGAAGCCACTGTGCCCTGCTTTAAAATGTTTTAAACTGTTTTTTTAAAATTTGTAGAACTTCCTTTCCTGTTCTCCCCTTTCTCCTTCTCTTCCTCTTCCTCCTCTTCCTCTTCCTCCTCTTCCTCTTCCTCCTCTTCCTCTTCTCCTCTTCCTCCTCTTCCTCCTCCTCCGTTTTGCTTCCTCCTTCTCCTTCTCTTCCTCCTCTTCCTCCTCCTCCTCCTCTTCCTCCTCCTTTTCCTCCTTCTTTTCTTCCTCCTCCCCACCTTGCCTTCTTCCTTCATCTTTTCCTCTTCTTTCAGTTTTGTTTTTTGAGATAGGATCTGGCTACGTTGCCCAGACTGGCCTCAACCTCACTACATAGCCCAAACTGCTCTAGAACCTGCTATTTTGCTAAAACTGGCCTACCAGGAATTCTTAGTCCTTCCCCTCTGCCTCCTGAGTACCGGGATTACAAATGTGCATGACCACACATAACACTGTAGACTCTTCTTGTTGTCTCTAGCTTTCAGAAAATCGCAAACACTCCAGAGTGAATCTGTTTATTCACTTAGATGGTTCTTTGGCTCTGGAAATTCCTGAACTTTCATTCTGAGAAATTTTTTGAATTCTTCTTCTATTTGAGGCAGCATTCCATGTAGCCCTGCCTGGCCTCAGACTTGCTATGTAACTAAGGGTGGGTTTGAACTCCTGATCCTCCTGCCTCTACCTCTTAAATGCTGAGAGTACAGGGGTGTGCCACCAGTCTGTTCAGAATTATTCATTGATAATTTCTCCTCTACATTTTCTTTTTTTTTCTAGTGTTCCCATGAGTTATTTATTATACCTTCCAGACAGCCCAGAAATTTTCTTTTCATTATTCTTTCATCTCTATTTTTACTCCTTTGAAGATTTTGTAGACTTCGCTTCCTCTCTTTTCACTGAGAAATTTCGTATGTATGCATGTGTGTACACATGTGTATATGAAGGACACAGGTCAAAGCTGAGTGTCTTTCTCAGTTGCTCTCCATGTTATTGATTGATTGATTGATTGATTGATTGATCGATTGAGTGAGTGACTCACTGATTAATTGATGGCAGGGTGTCACTATGTAGCCTGGGCTGGCCTGGAAGTCTCTATGTAGACCAGGCTGGCCTTGAACTCACAGAGATCCTCCTACCTCTACCTCCACCTGTCTCACCCTGCTTTTTTACTTGAGTGATGGGAATCAGACTCAGGTTCTCTGCTTTTCTGGCATGCAGTTCATAAACTGAGCCATCTCTCTGGAGTCTCAACATTTGTTTTTACTTGGTTTTGATTTTTATCCCCCCCAAAATAATTTTTGTGTTTTGAAATTTTCTTTTTCGTAATGTCTCTGTCCTTTCCTGTGATATGGTCTCTTTCTGTTTCTCACTGGATATTACTGAGAGCTTTTTTTTTTTTTTTCGTTTATTTTATTAAATAAAAATTATAGGAAGTCTTTGTTTTGGACTAAGTTCCTCTAATAGGCTCCCATACACATGACTAAAAATCAAAAAGGAGTCAGACTAATGTTCCAAGTCACCAAACCTAAACTAGGTTTTCATCTGACCTTAGAACTCAAGAGAGCGTGCAAATGGCCCAAACACCCTAATAGGCCAACTTCTTTCTCCTCTTCTCTCCCCTTCTCCCTCTCTCCCCCCTCCTTCCTACTCTCCCTTCTCTCCCTTCTCTTCTCCCCTTCCTCTTTCTTCTCTTCCTCCTCCTCCTCCTCTTCCTTTTTTATAGTACTAGAGATTGACCCTAGGACCTTGTGCATGCTAGGCGACCCCTCAGTTGCCTAGGCAGGCCCTGAATTGTCACTCTACCTGCCTGAGTCTCCTGAGTATCTCACATCACAGGCCTATACCACTAGGCCTGGTTCCATCTGTCTAATTTCAATTAACATTACAAGGAAGTTCTCTCTAATCCTTAAAAAAATGGTAACCTATAGTAACCTGATAGTGACACATCAATTCTTTTTCTATCTGTACTTGTCAACATACACAAGGTGCTAGGTTCAATCCCCAGCCCTGTAAGACAAAACAACCCCTCCCAATCCAAAATAGACATATATTAGGGTGTGTGTATGTGTGTGTGTGTGTGTGTGTGTGTGTGTGTGTGTGTGTGGTTTTTGTTACTCTTCCTTCAGCCCTCCTTTTTCTATTAGTGGGGGGCTGGAGAGATAGCCTAGTGGTTAAGAGCACCAACTGCTCTTGCAGAGGACCCAGGTTCCATCCCCAGCACCACATGGCAGCTGGCTGAGAACTGTCTTTAATTCCAGTTCCAGGGGAATTCAACACCCTCTTCTGACCTCCTCAGCATTACACTGCACGGGTGCACAAATCTACATGCAGACAATACATTCATACACATAAAAAATAAATAAAATTAAGGCCGGGCTTGGTGGCACATGCCTTTAATCCTAGCACTTGGGAGGCAGAGGCAGGCGGATCTCTGTGAGTTCAAGGCCAGCTTGGTCTACAGAGTGAGTTCAGGACAGCTGGGGCTACAGGGAGACCCTGTCTCAAAAATAGACCCCCCCCCAAAAAAATAAAAAGAATTAGTCTCTTCAGTTTAGGTTAGTAGAGCACACATTCTGTCTTCTTCAGTGTGATATTGCCCAGGGCTAGAATATCTTAGCAGAGGAAACCAATTAAAAACTGAAGCTAGCTGGATGTGGTTAGCACTTGGGGGGCAGAGACAGGCAGATCTCTGTGAGTTCAAGGCCAACCTGGTATACAGAGTGAGCTCCAGGCCAGCTGGGACTAAAGGGAGACCCTGTCTCAAAAATACCAAAAAATTTGTTAAGATTCTGAGATTTTTTTTTAATTATTTTTAAATTTTTATTTTGACAAGTGTTTCATTTATTATTTATTTATTTATTTATTTATTTATTTATTTATTTATTTTTTGGTTTTTTTTGAGACAGGGTCTCCCTGTAGCCCCAGCTGTCCTGATACTCACTCCGTAGACCAGGCTGGTCTTGAACTCACGAAGATCTACCTGCCTCTGCCTCCCAAGTGCTAGGATTAAAGGCGTGCGCCACCACACCCAGCTATTTTTGTCTTTTTGAAACAGGGTCTTCCTGTAGCCCCAGCTGGGCCTGGAACACATTAATGTAGACCAGGCTTAGCCTCAATCTCACAGAGATCTTCCTGCTTCTGTCTCCCAAGCTCTGGGAAGGTGTGTGCCAGCAGGCCCAGCTTGCTCAAGTGTTTTGATTGCTGGTATGTTTATTGGTATGTGTGTAATAGGCAAGGGTGACAGAGAGTGACAGAGCCAGAGGTGTCATGTGGGTGCTGGGAATCAAACCTGGGTCTTCTAGAACAGCAAGTGCTCTTAACCCCTGAGCCTTCTCTCAAGCCCTGAAATTCTGAGTTTTAAAATTTTATTTATTTATTATCATTGTGTATATGATAAGTGTTCATGCATGTATGTGTGTGAGTACAGGTGTGGCACATGTATACCGCATGCATGTGTACCACAGAGCTTGTGTGGCGGTCAGAGGACAGCTTGGGAGTGGTTCTTTCCACTGTGGGATCTGGGGCTGTAGCTCCGGTGGTGAGGCTTGCACAGCAGAGGCCTGTGGTTGTTTTTGGTTTTGTTTTCATCTTTTTGAGACAGGGTCCCCAGTAACCTCAGCTGGTCTGGAACTTGCTATGTAGACCAGGTTAGCCTTGAACTCACAGAGATCCACCTACCTCTCTGCCTACTGACTACTACTGGGATTAAAGGTGCATGCCACCATGGCCGGCTAAGGCCTGTGATAATTATTTTTATTTATTTTAGAAAGGGTCTCATAACGTAGCCTTCAGCTGGCCCCAAATTTACTGTGTAGCTAATGAAGACCTTGAACTACTGATACTTCTGCCTCTACCTCCCAAGTGCTGAGATTATAGGTGTGCCTGCCACATCTGTGCTATCTGCTGCTGGAGATTGAACCCAAGGCCTTATGGAGGCTATGCAAGTCCCAGACCAACTAAGGTACAACCACAGCTGGTAAATATATTTTATGACAATTTTTGAAATATTATTTTTCCTTCTTTGTCTTTTTTCACAGTTATGCCTTTTGCTCTTTCTTAGAAGTTTGGTGAGTCATGGTAGACTGTTAGATTGAGAATGGAAGACACCCCCCCATCACACACACACCAAGCCTGTTTATCAAGGGAGAGGTTTATAAATAGGATGGTTTATTTAATTTGCTGAATCATTAAATTTCCTCCTTTTAAAATCTGCTGGAACCTTGTAGGGAGTGGGAGATCTTAACTCTGAGTGAGTAGGTGAGCACTTACCCTCCACTTTTGTGGAATCGTGTCTGGCCTGTGCTTAGACTTTCCAGAGCTGAG
The DNA here is from genome assembly GCA_009823505.1 of Rhizomys pruinosus. Classification (NCBI taxonomy): domain Eukaryota; kingdom Metazoa; phylum Chordata; class Mammalia; order Rodentia; family Spalacidae; genus Rhizomys; species Rhizomys pruinosus. Next base: position 281,365 of record VZQC01001918.1, read on the forward strand.
GGTGTCTTCTGGTTTGTTGTCTTTTGAACTTTTTGTCTTCTGTTGAGAAAAGTGACAGCCAGTCACCAAGAAACAGAGCCTACAGAATTCACAGGGAGAGCTAGTTGTTCCCGCACATTGCCTTGCAGTTCTGTTCCTTCCTTCTCTCAGAGATACTCTTGTCTTTTTAATTCCCAAACACTTGAAGGTTATTGGGCCACAACAGGCCTGCTGCTCCGACATTTCCTCCTTTCTGCATGACTTTGGCTTCTTGAGCTTGTTAAAGTGTTTACTGCTCTTCCATCTGGTTCTAGCTTCACCAAATTCTCATTTTCCCTACAGTTTGGGAAATATATATATATGTTAATTCTTTTATTATAGTTTTAATAAAGGATCAGGAATGAGAAATATTAAAATTTGAGACCACTAAACCCCTACCCAAATGTTGGTTCTGAATTTTTTAAATGTATGTTGAATCCATTAACTAGTTACAATATTTCACTTTCTTTCTTGTGGTAAAGTGATTTCTGTCTTTTCTCTTCTATTGTATTCCTAATAAAGAAAGTACTGGGTCCTGCTACAAACTTGCTTCTTCTAAAGTGCTTTTTTTTTCCTCCCCTGAGGAGTTGGACAAGGATGTAGCTCAGCTGGTAAAGTGGTTACTTAGTATGCATGAAGTACTGGGTCCAATCCATAGCACCTCATAAACCAGGCATGGTGGCACAAGCCTATAATCCCAACACACCAGATGGTAGCTGGAGAAGCCCAGTCTTAATTTTAAAAGGGTAGGGGGGAACTAGAAATGATATATACAAGATTCTTAATGCAAAAAAGTCACTGTAATATTTGTTTCTTTATGCAAATTGTTTCATTGTTACATCACTTTGAATACATATTCACTGATCTATACAGTCCCTTTAAAACTTGATTCTAAGCTGGGCGTGGTGGCGCACCCCTTTAATCCTAGCACTTGGGAGGCAGAGGCAGGTGGATCTTTATGAATTCAAGGCCAGCCTGGTCTACAGAGAGAGTTCCAGGACAGCTGGGAGGCTACAGAGAGACCCTGTCTCTAAAAGACCAAACAAAACAAAACAAAACAACCCCCCAAAACAAACCAAAACAACAACAACAAAAAAAACATGATTCTATAATGCTTAATATATTATAATGATGTTAAATACCAACATTGTAAAAAATCATTATTAAAAAAGTTACATACATAGTAGTAATCCAAGTATTGCTATTTCTTCTAGGCCTGGAGTGACCATGGTCATCATGAAGAAGAAATGCTGTGGTCACCTACATAGGGAAGACTTGACTTTAGTCATGGCCAGGAAATAAATAGAACAAAACGGCAATAGCTAGGTCTATGGTACCAGTGAGGCTGATAACACTTCCTGGAATAGTATGAGTGGATCACCGCCCCCTCACTTGAGATTTTAACCGTATCTCTCCTGCTGCAGTTGGATGTGGTTTGGGGGTGTGCAAGAGAACATAATGGTGCCTAGCGTGGGTCTTCAGTGTGTGCCTCTGCACCCATTCATGGTAGGACTTCTCTGGCGATGCAGCTGCCTTTCAATCAGCCATGGTCCTGTGAGTAACCTGACACATTAGTTCAACAAAGTGGACTTAGATGGGATCTTTTCTTGGACTGTTGCTTCCTCTTCTGGGGTAAATAAATGTTTCTTTATGTCTGCCTAGGACAGGTCAGACAACAGCAACCATTTACTTTCATGAAATAAAGATATTTATCTAAAAATTCTTCTTTTCTTTTAAAAAAAGAAAAGGTCTCACTATGTAGTCCTAGCTGGTCTGCCTCATAGAGATCTACCTGTCTCTGCCTCCTGAGTGCTAGGATTATAGGCATGCAACTCTACTCCAGGCTGTCTCAAAATTCTTTCATGCATGCAAATGTGCATGTGTGTGTGTGTGTGTGTGTGTGTGTGTGTTTCATGTGTATACCTGTGTGGAAGCTAAAGGTCAATACTGAGTATTTTCCTCAGTGGCTCTCTCCCTGTTTTTGAAATAGAGTCTCCCATTTACTTGGAGTTGCCTAATTCAGGTAGGCTGCCTGTCTCTGCTTGGAACTGGAGTTATGAATGGTTGTTTGCTGATAAATGGTTGCTGGGAACTGAACCCATTCCAGGTCCTCTTCAAGAGCTGCCAGTGCTCTTAAGCACCGAGCCATCTCTCCAGCCTGCAAGTTCTTTAAATTCTTGAAGAAATCCTTGAGATTACAAACAGTAACCAGCTTACATAGAAAACCTCTACTGAGTCCTCACGCCAAATAATTTCTTCCTTCTTATTTATTAATTTAGTACTTAATGTTTATCACATTTTTTTTTTTTTTTGAGACAGGGTCTACCTATAGCCCCAGCTGGCCTGGAACTCACTCTGTAGACCAGGTTGGCCTTGAACTCACAGAGCTCTGCCTGCCTCTTCCTCCTGAGTGTTAGGATTAAAGGCATGTGCCACCACCCTGGCTTAAAGAAGGTTCTTAGCTGCCATGTAGGTGCTGGGAATCAAACCCAGGTCCTCTGCAAGAAGAGTAAGTACTCTTAACCGCTGAGCCATCTTTCCAGCCCTGTGTGTGTTTTTGAGACAGGGTCTCCCTGCAGTCCCAGCTGGCCTGAACTCACTTTGTAGACCGGGCTCGCCTTGAACTCACAGAGATCCACTTGTCTCTACCTCCCAAGTGTTGGGATTAAAGGCACGTGCCACCATGCCCAGCCCTCTATTACCTATTTTTATAAAGGACAGAATTGATAAAATTTGTTGATGTGTACTCCTTCTTTATAACATCCAAGTTCAGGACCACAGTAGATATATAATTGCTTTACATTTAACTTTCTAGTTTTAATTAGATGGTTACCTGATGGTAAAATACTTCCCCTGGAAGAAGTTAAATTCTTTTTTAGATATTATAAATAAATATTTATTTAGAAAGCAAAACAATAAAAACGCAGATTAAATTGTCATTTTCCAAGAGGTTCCATGTAGGAACCTCATCAAAGCCCAACCATATTGCTCCACTCACTTTGTATCATACACTAGAACTAGTCACTTTAGAATTCAAGAAGTCTAGGTGGTGTGTATCTATGTATGGGTATGTTCATCCACGGCTGCACATGTGGAGGCCAGAGGTTGACACTGGTATGTCTTCCTCAGTCAGTTCTTCATCTTCCTGAGAACTAGACCTCACTGCAGCTGGGATCCCCTGTCTCAGCCCCCAATGGAGGGATTACATATGTATATCACAACACTAGATTTTAAGTGGGTGCTGGGGATCCAAACTCAGGTCTTCATGCTTGCTTAGCATGCACTTTACCCACCGAGCCATCTCTTTATTCCCCTTGTGTCTAAGTCATCAGTTTTTCAGTTTGTATGTAGTTGAAAACTTGTGTATGGCAGGAAGGTAAGCACCTGAGAACAATCTAGATCAATTTGTGACTGCAATAAGAAAATGCATATATTTGTTCATGCATTTGCTATATATATGTATATATATATACACGATAATATGGTGCTGTTTGTCAGTCCCAAATGCTAGTGTATTGATTCTAATTCATTTCAACAAGAGAATTTGCTTTTATTTTTTGCTTACTTACTTTGGTACCATGTTGAAGTTTAAACTAAAAGACAACTCGTGCTAGTTTCAGATCTAGAAGGACAGAGATAGTTAAAATCCAACAATCACAGAATATATTGGGCAACTATTTCCAAATACTGATCTCATGTCCTTGAAGCTATGGTGCTGTTGGACATGACCTTGAAAACTTGAGGCAAAATTTCATCACAGCAAAATCCCAGGATATTTGAGTCTTGTCTTTTGAGACACTGTTATTGCAAAACATTCTAAATGTCGATGCTAAAATCTTACTCAGTAGATGATTAGACAGACATCACATATGGGAATAGCAAGAAATCATGCAGAGCAGAAGGTTTATCAGGTCCCTCTGTTAAGTGATTTGTTCTATCTCTAAGCTGAGTCAGGGTATCTTACACTCATGGAAGAATTCTTTCAATGAAACACTGCATCTCATTTATGTGTTCAGTTTTGTTGGTTCATCCCAGAGCGTAAAATAATACCTGCTACACATGGAGTGAACTTGTTTGTACTGATGGGCTCCTGTCGTCCTGGGAAATAACCAGAATGTTGTGGCTAGAGCACAAAGAAATACTGTGTATTATCATGACCACTGTTGTTGCAACATTACCTATAAAACAGAAAGGTGCATAATATTCTGGAGTGAGTTCAGTAAATGTCATCAGAGATCAAGGTCTAGACCATTGCCTCTCCTTGCTTCTAGTGAACAATTGTGTGCTGAGCACACAATTCATCCTTTCAAGGTAAACCAAGCACTCCCTCATCCATTCGATAAGTATTTACGGAGAGCCTTCACATGGTAGACCCTCTTCTAGGCACTGAGCTGCAGAGACAGCTTGGCCTCTGTGGGAATTACATTCTGGCAGAGGAGACTAACGATAAGCAATGTATAGGAAATATGATAAAGGGCATGTTTGCTAGTTTAGAAAAAATGGCAGAACAAGAACCTGTAACACTAGGAGAGTCTGTAATTTTGGATAAGGTGGCAAGAGAAGCTTTCACTGAACAAAGGTAAAAGGAGTGACAGCGCTTGCGTGTCTGGGAAAGGAATCTGGAGCAGAGGTCACAGCCAGTACCAAAGCCCTGAGGTGACAATGTGTTTGGCATCTTTGAGGAAAAGGAAGAAGGCTGAACTGTGCAGTGTGGTGAGTGGAAGAGGGCAGTGTCACAGCAGATAAGTCAGGCAGATTAGACACACAGATCCAGAGAGGCCCTTCAGGCCCCGGAAAGGACCTTGGCTTTCATTATTCATATGAAAATATTAAATTCCTTCTTTTCATTTTGACCTTTTCTCTGGCAACGGAATCATTCACGAAGCTTCAGAAAGTCACCGAGAGAATGACAGAAGGGAATGGGGCTTTTGTTTTGTTTTATATTTTGGAGGCAGAGAGGGCAGTGGCCAAGTTGGTAATAAAGCAGGACTACAAAGAGAAAGAAAGTTAACAGGCAGGGCTTTATTTGTTGGATTTTGAGTCGTGGTCGCACTGTGTAGCCTAGGCTGGCCTCCAGCGCACCGTCATCTTGCCTCATCAGCACTGGGATAACAGTGGTGGAGAACTGCACTAGGCTTTAAAACTGCAGGGTGTATGCGTGTGTGTGTGTGTGTGTGTGTGTGGTGTGCCTGTGTGTTCGTGTTGGTACTGCTATTTTTGCAGTGCTGGGGATGGAAACCAGGTTCTTAGGCCTACCCGGCAGTTACTCTACCATTGAGCTGCCTCCCAGACCTTTATTTGATTTTATAATGTCCATCTCCTGAGCATCAACGAGCAAGACCCCATGCGGGGGAGAGCACAGTGGCAGAGCACTTGCTTAGCGTACAGGAAGACTGGAGTTCAGCCCCTTCACTGCAAGCTAAACAAAGAAAGATATAGGATCCTGAGGGGAGAAGACCACTGTTTATACTGTAACAGAAAGAGAACCTTGCGTCTTCTGCGATTGGGAGGCTGAATGACTCAGGGATAACGGGGCTGTCGTGTGGACTCTAGAAGAGCGTAGAGTCTGTGCTAAGGGAGGTATAGTGGTGCACTTGCTCTTAGAAAATGGATCAACTTGATTGAACAAACAACATGTCACCCCCCACTGGATGGTGGGGCTGTGGGGGTTTGGACACAACAACCTGTAGATTGGTTTTGCACGAAGGATGCTTGTACTCATGGATTATCACTTATAGCTAAAAAAGGAAAAAAAAAAAACCAAAACAGAGAAAGATGCAAGACAGTTATGGCAGAATACATGATCTGGGATGGGGTGGGGGTGGGGGGGAAGGGAAAGGGAAAAATGCCTGATCTGAATTGGAAAATGATGTACGAAATGGACAAAGCATCAATAAAAAAAAAAATATTGACTGCAAAAAAAAAAAAAAAAGAAAATGGAGTTCCCTGACAGGCATGGTGGCTCACACCTTTAATCCCAGCACTTGGGAGGCAAAGGCAGGCGGATCTCTGGTGAGTTCAAGGCCAATTTCTTCTACATAGTGAGTTCCAGGCCAGCTGGAAGCTACAGGAAGACACTGCTTTTAAAAAAGAAGAAAAAGAGGGCTGGAGAGATGGCCTAGCGGTTAAGAGCACCCACTGCTCTTACAGAGGACCCGGGTTCGATCCCCAGCACCCATGTGGCGACTGAGGACCATCTGTAACTCCAATTCCAGGAGAACTCCAGTTCCAGGGGAATCTGACACCCTCTTCTGACCTCTGCGGCATTGCACAACACGGATGCACAAACCTACATGCAGACAATACATTCATACACATAAATAAATAAATAAAATATTAAAAAAAATAAAAAAAATAAAAAAGAAGAAAAAGAAAGAGAAAGAAAGAAACAAAGAAAGAAAGAAAAGAAGGAAGGAAGGGAGGGAAAAAAATGAAGAAAAAGAAATTCATAGTAGACTTAGCAAGGCTGCATCGGTATGGACCTTACATCTAATCTCCTTGTCCTTGGTGTGGACCTTACATCTAATCTCCCTATCCCCTCGGGGAATGGCCGGCAAAAGGACAAGCACATATGTCCCTGAGAATGTCCTTCCCCCACTGCTACGCATGGACATTTGCAAGGGCCTGTGAAATACCTCCTGTTCACAGCCCAGACTCTGTTGCAACCCTGCAACACTGTGCCAAGTTGGGCAGCAGATTTTTGGAGGACTAAGCACGATACTTGGAAGAGTGGGACAAGCAGCTTGGCCGGGCCTCGAGCTCCTTGGGTGGAAGCTGAGTCCCCGCAGTCACGGGTTCACTGTTTTAGGAATGCTTGTGAATTTGAATATTTTAAAACTTTGTTAGTGCGTCCTTTCCAGGTCTGTGATTGCTTTCTGTTGCAAGAAATGCTTGCCTTTTGGTGATCGTATTTCTTTTCTTCTCTCTCAGATTAGCTAATTTCCCTCACCTTCCCACATTACAATCTACACAGGAGAAAGATGGTATAACAGGCTTTATTCAAAGAGGGCCACGACATGGATGGATACTCCTATAATTGGGTCTTGCAGTGGAGGAGAGACTAAACCTAACTCTGAGTCCAACAAGGATGAGTGGGGATTTGAAGTGAAGGTCAGGGTAGGAATCGGTGCATGGAAAATTACTAACAGAAACTTTGAGGATAAGGGGTTTCTATGTACTTGATAGATTACTGAATAAGGCAGGTCAGAGTGACCAGATATTAAGGGTAGTCAGATACCGAAGGTAGGGACTTACCACCGAGCTGACTTAGAAAGATTCCTACCCACTCTGGCTTTTATAAGCTTGGAACAGAAAGCACATTCCGCCCTTGTGAGAACAGAGTCAGGAGATGGGCCACAGATCTGCTGAAAGGAGAGAGCCACCACCAACACTGCTCTCATATATATTTTTGAGAAAAATGAGTAAAAGCTATGGGCATTTACACACCTCTCTGCTACATGCTGCTCTCACCCAGGGAACTTCTGACCTCTCTTTCACTTCGGTTTTGTTGGTTCTTCATCGTGGTATCTTCAGTCATGATCACAGAATTTCCTCTAATTCCCATATATTAGTTGTAGCACCCATCATTTTGGTGATACCACACAAATGTTCCGAGTATGTGATTAGGGAACAGAAGGCAGAGGGAACTCTTCTAAGATTACAAAGCCTTGTTTTGTCATCTGCCTGACTCGGCAAACTTTCAATCCACATTTTAAGACATTCCGTCCCCGTTTGTGTATTCAGTGAGAACTCTCCGACCAATCTCCCACAAGTAGCAGGGATTTGGGAAAATTTGACCAACACTGTCATGCCAGGTCAGCCTATTCTTTGTTCCCTGACTTTCTATAATAGATAAATATATAATTATCCTAGTGACTGAATTTGTGCCAGCAACTGGCTCCCCTTACTCTCCAATGAGTGGCATTAAAATTTGTCCATCTGCCCATCCATCCACCCATCCATCCATCCATCCACCCATCCATCCACCCATCCATCTGCCCATCCATCCACCCATCCATCCATCCATCCATCCACCCATCCAACCATCCATCCATCCATCCATCCATCCATCCATCCATCCATCCATCCTCTGCTGTTCTATCTCATTGCCATAAAATTTAGATGTGAGGGTGCAAGATGTAACTTGATTATCCAGCCCTCATCTCTACCCATTTGGTAACTGAAAATATATTCTCTGGGGAAAAATCTTGATCTTGAAAGTTGACTCACATGAAAAAATATTTTTTATATATTTTTTTGTTATTTTTATTTTATGTATATTGCCAACATGTATGTAAGCCCATGTTGTGCTATGCACAAGGATGTCAGAAGAGGGTATTGGATCCCCTGGAACTGGACTTATGGACAGTTGTTAGCCACCACGTGGGTACTGGGAATTGAACCTGGGTCCTCTACAAGAGCAACCAGTGTTCTTAGCTGCTGAACCATCTCTCCAGCCCTGAGAAGAATTTTTATTTTATATTTTATATTATTTTATTTTATTTTTGTCTTTTTGAGACAGGGTCTCCCTGTAGTTCTGGCTGTCCTGTGTCCTGAAACTCACTCTGTAGACCAGGCTGGCCTTGAACTCACAGCGATCCACCTGCCTCTGCCTCCTAAGTGCTAGGATTAAAGGCGTGAGCCGCTACACCCGGCTTGAGAAGAATTTTTACAAGTGTCAAAAACAGATTTCCCAGCCAAGTGTGGTGGTGTGCACCTGTAGTCCCAGCACTGGGGTGGCTGAGGCTGGAGGGCTGAAACAAGTTCAAGGCTGGCCTGGTCCCAGAGTTCCAGGCCAGACTTCCTAAGCTACGCAATAAGAGCCTTGTCTAAAATGTGTTTTACTCCTTTTGATTCCTGTTGGAGTAAGTAACACTAGGCAGGATTTAGAATTGGTCTGGCTGAAATAACCCAGATGTTACCTCTTCACATCTAGGTTATCCAAAGTAAGGAAATTTCATTCTTTACATTTTTCTTCCTAAACTTGTATGTATGGAGACATAAAATTTAACAAACAAGCAAAAGATGGGGGAAAACACAAGACACTATGGGATGGATAATACTTGCTAAGTAATTAATTAATCTTGAGTTAGCGTTTCATTATGTAGTCCAGGCTGGCCTTGAACTCCTGCCCTTCCTTTCTTGCCTCAACTTCCTCAGTGCTTTCTATGCCACCACAGTTGGCTAAATGCTTGTTCAATTATTAATTACTTTCTTATTTTTTATGTGTAGGAGTGTATTGCCTGCATGTAGGCAAGTGTACCAGTGTTGTGGCATGCCCTCGGATGTCAGAAGAGGGCACTGGATCCCCTGGAACTGGAGTACAATGGTTGTTAGCTGCCATGTTGGTGCTGGGATTTGAACCTGGGTCCTCTGGAAGAGGAGTCAGTGCTTCTAACTGCTAAGCCATCTCTCCAGCCTCAACATTTGTTTAATTAATTATTAATTGCTTTAATTTTTTCAGACAAGGTGCTGCTTGGCGGGCCTGGTATTCACTGTAGCCCATGCTCTCCTTGAGCTCACTGTCATCTTCCTGCCTTCTGTTCCATGAAATTGTAGGCATGTGCCACCATGGCTGGCTTATTCTTAGATTTAGACATTTCACCTGAGGCCTCAATGCTGTTGGGTAACTATTATTTCTTGAGCAATTTTCTTCCATTGCTCTCCATTATGGTGAGTTCAAATCTCATGAACTACCCTCAGCCACTTGGCGTTGGCCATTTTCTCTCCACCTCGAAGGCTGCAGAACGTGCTAATGAAGACCCTGTCTCCAAGCTCCCAGGGCACTTTTGCTCCCTGGCCTATGACCCATTCTACTTCCTGCTTTCTTCAGTTTTGGAAAAGGTCATCCTGTGTGAGTGGCTTCCTCATCTCTGCCCTGGTCCTGAGAAGTAGCTTCCCTTTCAGATCTGTAACCTTGCCAAAAAAATGTTCTTTTTCACTCAGTGGATTCATGTGTGATATTTAAAAAATTGATTACAAACACACAGAGCAAACAGCAGTTCTCTTTTTTAGCTACTGACCTTTCTCTTGCTCTTTACAGACCAAATGCTTGGACAAGTTCTCCATAATTTTTGTGTCTGCTTCTTCCTGCTATTAATAGTTTCTCGGTCATACTATCCCTCCCTTCTCAGAGATTGTCCTAGCCATTTCATCAAGATCCTAAATGGTGTTCATGCCCTTAGAGTTAAGACCTAGTCTTCTCTGCTTGACCCTTGAAAGAATTTGACATGTTATTACTCCCTCCTGATAAACATCCACTCTCATTGATTTCTAAAAAGTACACTCCGAGCCGGGCGTGGTGGCGCACGCCTTTAATCCTAGCACTCAGGAGGCAGAGGCAGGCGGATCTTTGTGAGTTCAAGGCCAACCTGGTCTACAGAGCGAGTTCCAGGACAGCTGGGGCTACAGGGAGACCCTGTCTCAAAAAGCTACAAAAAAAAAAAAAAAAAAAAAAAAAAAGAAGTACACTCTGAGGATCTTCACTCTCAGGCCTCTTTCTTCAGACTTCTTTGTTGATCTTTCCATTTTTACTTCCACTACTACTGTACTCTGAGTCCCTAAGGGACTTCTTTTCCAGGTAACCTTCTAATTTGCTGAGGTGATCAATACTGGTGGTATTGATCTGTTTATATTATTTGTATGCTATTAAGATTGCAAGCAACAATAAAAGTATAGTTTATGATTTAAGCTACTTGGAGAACATGAGGCTACTTAAAATTTTTATTTATTATTATTGTCATTAGTATGTCTGTGTGTGTGTGTGTGTGTATCCTTGCACAGATGCATCACAGTGTACTTGTGGATGTCAGAGGACAATTTGTATGAGAGTTGGTTCTCAGTTCTCTCCTTCCACCATGTGGGTTTCAGGGATTGAACTCAAGTCATCAGGCTTGACTCCAGGTGCCTTTATCTGCTGAGCCATTTTCATGGCCCCAAATGAAGTTATTTATTTATCTATTTATTTATTTATTTATTTATTTATTTATTTATTTATTTATTTATTATTTTTACTGGAAGTGGATCATTGAATGATGTGTGAGGTGGATTTTACATCTGGATTCAACCAAACTTAGGGAGTAATTGGAGAAAAAAAAATGCACCTGTATAGAATATGTACAAATGTGTTTTTATTGTCAACAACCCCAAGCAATAGTGTTGACAAGTGCTGACTTGGGATTGCACTGTATTAGATTATAGGTAATCTAGAGATGATTGTGTAGGTTTTTATTTATTTATTTATTTATTATTCATTTATTATTTTTATGTGTATGAATGTACTGTCTCATGTAGGTTGGTGCACCCACATCATGCAATGCCACGGAGGTCAGAAGTGGGCATCAGATTCCCCTGGAACTGGAGTTAAAGATGGTTCTTAGCCGCCATGTTGGTGCTGGGAATTGAACCCAGGTCCTCTGCAAGAGCAGTCGGTGCTCTTAACTGCTGAGCCATCTCTCCAGCCAGTGTGCAGGTTATTTTATATAAGGCCTTGGAGCACCCAAGAGTCTAATATTCTGGGCAGTCCTGGATCCCATGTCCCATGGATCTTGAAGAGCAACTTTTCTCTGATATCCATTTTCACATGAAAGTGTCTGGAAATCCAACTTGGTCACTCTAGTCTTGATTATGCACCTAATTTGGTAATACAACATACTATTTATTTATTGGTTATTTCGAGACAGGGTCTTATGCTGCAGCCCACGCTGTTCTAGAATGTACTGTGTAGCCCAGGTTGACCTCAAATTCTTGGCAATCCTCCTGCCTCAGCCTAAGCGTTGGGATCACAGGTGTGAGTTACTATGACACTCCAGACCATAATCTTCAGGGCTATTTTCCTGGACCCTCATACTGACTACAAGGAGAAACAAATTGGTTAAAGTGAGATGAGTTATCAAAAGGAACAGATTTGTTGTTATCCTGTTAGAATAAACCAGTTTTTTTTTATGAGATGAGTTTTAGAATATATCTGTAAACTGGGTGTGAATTCAAGGGCAGCCAAGGATACAATGAGAAACCCTATTTCAAAAACCAGCAAAGAAAAACCCAAAACAAAACAAATAAACATACAAAGCAAAACAAACCACAAAGCCAGATGCCACCTGCACATAGTCTACTGTATTTGGCAAGAGTGAAAAATCCCTGATCTTTCATGCTGCTTTCTGGGCCTTGGGGCACTGCTTCAGAAATGCCAAACAATTCTCAAATCTGTTAAGACAATGGAAGAGGCAAAAGTGCCGAAATTTTCTTTCTGTGCTACTGCTGCCTCCTGAGATGCTGCCATGTCTTCTATTCCAGAACTTCCTGCATGAATCCTTTATATTTTTTACTTTGAGGGATAACTTCCCATTTAGGGGTCTGCTTTCTTCTAGTATTTGTGAGCTCCTTTGTACAAACTGTATTTCATCCATCTTCTTACTTCTAGGTAGATATTTAATTCAGTGCCTAGATTTCAGAAGGGAATGAATTATTGAGAGAGAGAGAAACAGTTTCTTGAGTGGTATAGCTGCTGGTAAGCCACCCATATTCCAGCAAATAACCCTTTACCAATGGTCCTGTTTGTAGCCCTAATTAAATTCATTGAGTCACAAAAATGGGAAGGGGGCAAATGAACAAGAAAATGACTCCTATAATATTTGTCTATTGGTCTGCCCTGAACCTCACCTATACCTGCCTAATGGAAGAACTAATACAGCCTATCCACCTCATCTGCAGGGCTGAAGTACTTGGTCTGAATTGTACAAGTGGCTCAGGAAAATGGGATTCACTGTTACATAGCTTTGACTAACCCTCAGCTTGTTTTGCTAACACACTCCTTTTGTACTTCTAAGACTCTCAAACTAGGTGCCCACGACCCACGTTTTCATATATATGGAGCTGCAAGACCCCTATCTTTTCTACTATCAGTTTGAGTCATTTCATTCTTTGAGACATAATATTTATAGTAAAACAGGGATGTGTTGTATAGACAAAGGCAAAACTTGGAATAATGTAAAAAACTAAAAAATTTCAGGGCATGAAATCTGTAGGCAATACGAAGGTAGGATAAGACAGGATAAAAACCTATATCTTAATTCTTCAGCTTTGGTATTTTCTGAACTTCAGATATTTACTCTGAAGCAAAGTAGGCATATGGTATTTGTGTGCATGTGTGTGTGTGTGTGAGAGAGAGAGAGAGAGTGAGTGTGTGTGTGTGTGTGTGTATCTGAGGATTTCTTTTCATAAAAATTCTGCAGAATATATTTTCAAGGTTCAATGCTAAAATAAAAAATAATTAAAGAAATTATGAAACCTCTTAGGAGTTCAGTTCACCAGAGCTGGCACTAAGAAGTCAAGCTATAGCAACTTTAATAAGGAAGATAAAATTGCTTAAATTGTCTTTCCACACAACCTTAATGGAGTCAGATCCTCAGCACCTTCCTGAATTGCTTGAAGTAGGAATGTGGGCCTAATCTGTTGCACGTGGAGCTAGAAATAGCTGCTAGTATGTCTGGATTTAAGACAATAAGATTTAATGTTACTGCATTAGCAAAGAAGAAAAACCAACACAGCATCACAAAATTAGTAGCTGTAATTCAGTTTAGGGAATTTCCATGAAGACAAAATTGCTTTAGAGAAATTATAAGGCATGTTTCTGTCATGGCTAACCACAGCAAAGATTATATCTGTTCCATCATTTTTACCAAAAGGAGAAGCTTAAAACCCTGAAGTTTGAGAGCTTTGCTTTTTATGGAGACCCTGGTATCAAATGGTTTAGATTCAGAAACATGAAAAGTGATCGTTTTCTTCTTCATGAACCTAATCATGAACTTAGCTTCTCTCTCAGTTCCCTGGAAAGAAGTATTTCAGGTCCATCGGGTTTTTGAATGAACAGATCTGTGAGCACTAAATGGCTACAATATCTTCCTTCCACTTAGTCGTTGACTCTGCATTAATTAAATAGAAAACCCTGAACTAGCTCCAAAGGCTTTTGCTTTAAATAGGCTGTGATAATATTATAATAAACAGGGTTTGCAATGAGGCTTTCCAAGTGCAGTTCAGGAGAACGGGGCGGGGGGGGGGTGATATGGCTTGCTTCTACATTTGTTCAGCAAAGTTTGTAATATATATTGAATCTGGATTTATCCAAGGAGAAGCTGTCTGATGTAAGACATTCAGGCTAAGTTCTGCATTTTTTCTAGTTTCTCTTTTAATAAATCTTTATTGATAGAATGTAATAAAGAGAGGTGAAGACGTGAAGCAAGTGTAGTCTTAGATCCTAGATTTACTCGTTGAAATATAGCAAAAACACTAAGAAAAAAAAAAAACCTTTCTGTTTATTGGTGGCCAACACAAGTTAGTGATTTACTTGAAGCGAGCCTTGTGTTCTTATTTTGTTTTGTCTAGACAGTCAAATTCTCTACTGCAATTCAAAGAATGTGAAGCTAGTGTTGATGACTCAGCAAAGAGAGAAAAACAAATGTAATCGATTTCCAAATTATGCATTTTGAAAGTCATTAAAGAAATGAAGCTAAGAATTCTTTCAATAAAAGGTATGCATATTTCCTTGACAATATGTCCAGGATAAAAATAAAACAATTTTTATTTATTTAAAAATATTATAAATTATTTATTTAAAAATAAAGTAATCTAAGGGACTTGGAGGATTTTATTTATGTACAATTTTAAAATGAATGTGTACATCCAACATGTTTCTCTGATTGAATAAAGACACTAAGACAGTAATGCCTCAATGCTCTCGATGGACTCAGATGGCTAATTTGAATTTTGTAGATTAAACCAATGATTTTTGGTAAGAAACATCAGTGAAGTATAAAAAGCAAGATGAAAATAGAAACATATTTGCTCGGTAGGAGCTGTATATTTGAGAGATTTGAAATTGTGGACACAGAACCAACATCAAGAACCTAGATTTTTTGGGATGAAAGATGCTAATGAAAAATGTTATTTGAAATTTTATTTTATTTTATTTTTGGTCTTTTTGAGACAGGGTCTCCCTGTAGCACTAGCTGGCCTGGAACTTGCTATGCAGAAGAGATTTGGTCTCGAAGTCACAGAGATCCGCCTGCCTCTGCTTTCTAAGTGCTGGGATTAAAGGCATGCACCATTGTACCCAGCAAAATTAAATAATAATATACGTAGATGTGGAATTTTCTACAGTGACCCTGTGGGCTTATTATCTATTACTTACATCAAATAGAGCAATGAAGGAGGAATGATTGCCAGGAGAAGACCTTAGTTCCAGTTCTGGAAAAGCAGCCTGCTAAATTAACTTAGATATAGACCATTCCTTCTTAGGAAAAGGCAGGTTCTTGGGCATATTTGTCTATACAAGCTTACCTGTGATTTTTACCCCAAAGACACTGCTCACAGAAATTTGATTTTCCTTATCTTTATAGTTAATTATGGAAAGAAAAGATAAGGACTTATTTTCTTCCATTGTTATGTTTCTTAATATCTCCCAAGGCTACAGTAGAAAACTATGTAGAAGTCTGAGAAAGAAGGCAATGATAACTGCTAACATAGTGGTTCTTACAGCAAATAGTGAGCCTTTCCAAATCCCAGAGTGTCTCCCAACAAATGACTACATTTCATTAATCCTTAGAGCAAATGCTTAAGTAATGTTGAAAAGCTTTATATGGGAGGAATCAATGAAATTTTTTATTCAGTTACTTGTTGAATCTCAGAAAAATTTGGCTTCCATGATAGGAATTGCTCTTCCCTCCCTGAAAGAAAGCAGCTTAGGGACTAACAGATATAAACACACTAGAGGCAAATTCAAGATTCATAATTATGACCACTCTGTCTTCAAAATATAAACCGACATGCACCAATTGTAGCTTTAAGGGTCAAGAAACCAGCAAAATATATGTCTGTATTACTTTTTAAATGCTAATGAAATATCAACATGCCACATAGAAACCTTTTTATAACTTTGTAATTTTCAAATTGTTAAGCCCATTTAAGAGCAGTGTGTAAGATAAAGAGTCCCTGAGTACCCAGCTTCAGCCTGTTTCCCATTTTCTCAGCTAGTATTTAATATGCCTGGCTGCAATATAAAGCTTCTTTAGAAAATAACCATTATCACTCTGAAAAAGTTGGAAATAGTTCAAATGGAAATATTTAAAGTGTGTGTACTTCAGATATTTCATTTGGCATGCAGGAACCATGCCGAGAGAAAAACACGGACCTGAAATAAGCCAGTCCTCTTCCTCCTCTGAAGCTCAGTCCAATTGTGCTGAGAAACAAACCAGGGCATGCCAGTAAAACTGTCCTTCCCTTTTGGTCTTTTATGGGGTTGTAGGTATATGAATGCAGATGTGGAAAAGCCAGGATGACAGAGCTTGTGTATGGTTTTGATTTCTTGAGATCAGTGTGTTGAGCATTTGTATGCTTCCAGGGAACTTACTGGTGGCGCTCAGCTCTGGGGAGTGGAGCTCAGGAGACTGGTGAATGATGAAAGAAGTTGCCTTTGCTGGCAAACTCTGACACAGAATTAACCATTCTTAAACACACCACCAATTCAGAAATTATTATTTTAAAGCAGAGTCGAATATGGAATATGAGTATATAATTAGAAGCCTTGTAGGTTTATGTGACTAGTGGAAGCACTAGAATACCTAGAGAGAACAGCATGGAAACTGCTCAGTAGAAACAGGGATAATATGGAACATAGCATCATGTGACAGGGCCAACAATGGCATTGATGGTTAATTTTATGTGTCAACTTGACTGATAAAACATAAGAATAAATCTTACCATGAAGATTTTTTAAAATCTGTGGTTACTATTTAAATCAGTAGAATTGGAGTAAAATTACACTTTATAATACGGGCAGGCCTCAGAGAAGAGATTTTGGTTCTCAGATTGACTTTGAATTTAAAAGTACAGCACCAGATCTTGTCTGGATTTCCAGCCTCCTGGATCACCCTGAAGATAGAGGAGGATCTTGAAATCCTGATCCTTCTGCTTCGACTTCCCAAGTACTGGGATTTTAAGCATGCCCACTAGGTCTGGCTAACATGGGTAAGCTCCTTGAAATAAATGTGCACACGTATGTACACAAAGTCTATAGGTTCTATTTCTCAATGACAGGTAGAAAGGATTTCTTTTGTGATTTAAACTAAAAACTGCCTTTAAACAATGCCATACATTTTAACCAGATTCTTAAAAAAAATGTAGGGTCATAAGATCTTGGACTTAGACCCATATGTTGCTAAATATTATAATATTATAAGAGCCACATGGTGTAGATGTATTATGTACAACCTTACAATAACTCAAGTATAAGATTATCTAATTTTTTATATAAAGAAATAAAACTCAGAGAAGTAAATGTCTTCTTTAAGAAGACCTTGCTAATGTCCTTCAACTAATAGGAGAATTCAGTTGGCTTGGAATTCACTATGTACACTAGGCTGGCCTTGATCTCATAGAGATCCACCAGCTTCTGCTTCCCTCTGGGGTGCTGGGAATAAAGGCATGTGCCACTGTGCCCAGCTTCCATGGCCCTTTTATTAACCTGGATAGCTTTTCTTTATTGTAGCTCCTAAATGCTTGAACATTTTTGGTGGTACAATGACCATCTATGGCAGCTCTCTCTATTTTTAGTTGACATGTTTCTTAGAAAGGGCTTACCTTCTCCAGGGAGACCTTGTCTCAAAAAGCAAACAAACAAACAAACAAAAAAACAAGAAAGGTCTTACCTTGATTGTGCACAGAGTGTGTGGTTTGCAGAGGACCAACCCCAGAGTCTTGCACAAGATAGGCAAGCAACATATCAATGAACTATAGCGCAGGTCCCTACTTTTTGAGTTGGGACCTATATTCAATAGCTGCATTTTCATAGTCTACCTTTCAGGCCCATGATCCAAAGGAAGAAAAGCTTGTCATAAAAGACAAATTCCAGATTTCAGATTTCTTCCTCACCTTTCATTGATGTTTACTAGACAACTGTCTGGTTGTCAGCTCTAACGACTATCTCAAAAGTTTGACTCTAGTTTCATATGTCTAGAGAACAATGGAACACCATTTCCTCTTGTGTATGGCATCCTCATGGGGTCGAAAATTCACTCGTTTTGTTTTTTCTTTTTTGTGACCAGAGTCTCACTTTGCAGCCTAGGCTGGCCTTGAATCCGTGGTCCCCCTCCTTTAGCCTGGATAATGCAAGTGTACACTGCCACGTTTAACATTACTATTTTTTTTTTCCTGACAGGATCTTACTAGTTACAGCCCAACTGGAACAGTGTAGCCCAGGCTGCCCTCGATCTCTTAGGGATCTGCCTGCCTCTGCCTCACACAGCGGGCCATGATCAAAGGCAAGAGTCTGGCACAATTACTAGGTTTTAAATGCAATTTTATATCTTTTAGTAGATTCTATTTCTGGTTATTGTTTTTAATTTTTATTTATTAGGTTATTTTTTTTCAGACAAGGTCTCACATTGCTTAGGCTTGCCTTGAGCTTGCTATGAAGAAAAGAATAACCTTGAACTTCCTAATCTTCCCACCTCCACTTCCCAACTGCTGGGATCATAAACATGTACCACTATACTTGACTGGGCTCCTTTTTTTTTTTGTATTTTTGAGACAGACAGGGTCTCCCTTTAGTCCCAACTGGCGTGGAGCTCCCTCTGTAGACCAGGCTGGCCTTGAACTCACAGAGAGATTCACCTGCCTCTGCCTCCTGAGTGTGGGGAATAAAGGTGTGAGGCACCATGCCCAGCACTCAAGATGGTTGTTAGCTGTCACGTGGGTGCTGAGAATCGAACCAGGGTCCTCTGCAAGAACAGTTAGTGCTCTTAACCTCTGAGCCATCTCCCCAGCCCCCCTGACTGGGTCCCTTTTTAAAAATTGGTTTCTCATATTTGAATCTCTGAGACAGGCAGTTGCAGGACTTAATAGTTATCCACACTAAAACTCATTCATTTCCCTAACTGATCGAGTCTATGAAGGTATTTATTTCAATGCATTTTTATCCCTTTGTTATTTGGCAGGTTGGTTTGATCCTCTGCCTCTGTCTTCTGAGTGCTGGGATTACAAGCAGTACCACTTTGCTCAGTTTGTTTTGTCATTTGCAAGATAGAATTTCAATAATCATACTTTTAAAAATATTTTAAAGACAGTGTCTAATGTGGCCTAGGCTGGGTTAGAACTCATTATGCAACGGGGTCTCCCTGTAGCCCAGCTGGCCTGGAACTCACTCTGTAGACCAGGCTGGCCTTGAATTCACAGAGACTGGCCTGCCTCTGCCTCCTGAGTGCTGTGATTAAAGGCATGAGCCACCATAGCTGGCTTAAAGATGGTTCTTAGTTGCCATGTGGGTGCTGGGAATTGAACCTACTCTTTTGCAAGAGTAGTCGGTGCTCTTAACTGCTGAACCATCTGTCCAGCCCTGCAGCAGAGGATCTTGAACTGATCTCCCTGCCTCTATCCCGAGTACTGGGATTATTAGCGTGTGTCACTATGTCCCCTTTTATGTGGTCCTGGGATCAAACCAGGGCTTCGTTAATTTATACAAACTTGATTTGATAAATGTTAAATATAAAAATATTAGAATGCCTTTAATCCTAGCACTTGGGAGGCAGAGGCAGGCGGATCTTTGTGAGTTCAAGGCCAGCCTGGTCTACAGAATGAGTTCCAGGACAGCTGGGGCTGCAGAGAGACCCTGTCTCGAAAAGACAAAAAAAAAAAAAAATTAGAATGGCTTGCTAGTAGCAGAGTTTAGTAGAGAGTTTGGGGATTTATATCAAGGATTTATCTTTTTTATTAATGAATTTTTAAAATTTATGCATATGTGAGTGTTTCAACTACATGTATGTAAGTCCATTTGTTGTGGACTTTTGCCCGTGGAAGCCAGAAGAGGATGTCAGGCCTCCTGGAACTGGAGTTACAGTTGGTAGTTACCATGCGAGTGCTGGGAACCAAACCTGGGTGCTATGCAAGAGCATAGTTAAGTGCTCTTAACCATTAAACTAGTCCCAAGGATTGATCTTTGAGAAATACTTGTATTTAGCTCCGTTAAGGAGGAGAAAGGACAAATTCTTTATGAACATAAGTCAGCTTTTCCAGAAACATGGTAGGGATTAATTAATATGTTTTGAAGTGAAGTCAATGCAAGAGGTAAAGAAGAAGGAGTTGGGGGCTGGCATTTTCTCAGCATAACTCTGCAGACAGAACGAAGTTTCGAGAAGAGAACTCCAGATCTGGCAGTCACAGGAAAGCTCACCAGTGGCATCAGAAGCAGGACTTGTAGCTAGGCATTTGGAAGACGCCTCTGACATAGAGGTGTGGAGGGATTGGTACTGAGGATGCAGAGGCTGAGGACGTAAGGTTGGGGTGTTTAGAGAACTGCAGCTGGAGCTCTAGAGTCCAGGGATACCACACAGCTAGAAGCAAGCCACTTTATAGTCAGAGAAGGAAGATTCACCGGGAGAGGCTAAACCTGCTAGAGAAAGGGAATTATTGCAGGCAGGAAGTCTTGGGAAAAGTAGCAGGGATTAGATGAAGATGAGGCAAGAGTGTGAGACGTGCTGAGACGGCCCAGTGTGCTTTCCACAGGCCGGGTCACTGAGTCACAAGGGTGAGGCAGGTGGGCTGGGCTGTGATTCTGGGTCACATCCAGGCTGAGATCAGGAACAGACTGATGAAAGTGACTAAATTTGTGTCAGGAGGACAGCAGTAGCAGAATGAAGCAAGAGGGATGAGAGTGCAGTCCTCATTGCCTCGAAGCATGCTCAACGAAATGTGTAGGGTTGCATGTAAGGAGAGCACATCAAAGAACGCTGAATAAAATGCGTTGGGAAGCATTGTAGGAGAGCAGAAAGAAGCACAAAAACTAGGCAGTCAAGATAACCGGGGTTTACTTGCGCATTGTTCTGGAAGCTGAGTCCAAGCTGCTGTTGCTGGCAATGGTCTTTTGGAACCTTTCTCCTTGGCATGCAGAGAACCATCAGAAGATCCTTTTGCTTTTTGTATGCCTATATCCCATCCTTTTTTTTTTTTTTTTTTCAAAGACATGGTCTCACTGTGTAGCCCTAAACTGACCTTAAAGTCACAGGGATTCTCTTGCCTCTGCCTCCCAAGTTCTGGGCTACTCTTGTGGGGACATAGGTCATATCAACTTAGGGCCTACCCATATGGGCTCCTTTTAACTTCATTATTTCTAAAGCCTTTCTCCCAATGTAGTCAGATTCTGGGGTATTAGGTGTCAAGCTTCAACACACTGATTTTCCAGGGGACATAGTTCAGTTCCTAATAAGAAGAAAGCAGTCAACAAAGACAAATAGAAAAAGATTCCACTTCCTTATTTTTTTTTTACTATTGTGGAAGTGGAGCTTCTCAAACTCCACTGTGTGTGGTAGGCAGACTAGTGACCCCCAAAGCTGACTAGATTCTAATCCCTCAGAACCCGGGAAAACACACAGCAAAACTACATGCATGAGAAAGAGCTCCTGCATGAGTAGACTAGCTAAAGATTTGAAATGTCCAGGTTATCCTGCATAAACAGTAGTTCTAGTCTCATCAGTTGCATTGGTTTTTGGAAGTGAAGAACCTCTCCAGGCTGAGCTCAGGGTCACTGAGGCTGGGGATGCAACTCAGGTGCTGGGGTGCTTATCTAGTGTACACAAAGCCCTGGGTTCAGTTCTCAGCGTCATGTAGATAGTACACATTGGTTCATGCCTGGAAATGCAACACTCAGGGGGTGGAGACAGGAGGATAGAAAGTTTAAGGTTATTCTCAGCTACACAGTAATTCTGAGACCATCTTGAGTCATATGAGACTCTGTCTTAAAACAACAAGAACAAAAACAACAATAACAACAACAAAACAATAATAACAGAGATTGTAGAAGAATGGGCTGAGAATTGCAACCCTGCTGTCTTTGAAGATGGAAGAAGGGACTCAGGAGCCAAGGAATGTGGGCAGCTCTTTGTAAGGGGAGAAGAAAGAATACTGCCCTACAGTGCCCAGAAAGGAACACCATCTCTAGGCACCTTCATTTTAACCCAGTAAAAGCTGGATGGCACTTCTTTTTTTATTATTTTTTTTATTTTTATTTTTTTTGCTTGACACTTCTGACCCTATAACAAAAAACATTTATTTCACTTTAAAGTGAACTACTCAGTTTGTATTAGCAGGATTCCAAAATTAATTTGGCAGGTGTAGGAAGCCCTGGAAGTCTGTTGAAAACACTGGTTCTGATTCCATTGTTTGAGTCTGCACCCTAACAAGCCCCCAAAAGGATGCCAGTGTTGCTGGACTGTGGATCCCACTGGGAGTTGGGAGGGTGGTGTTGAACCTCCCTCAGTATCAGGGATGAAAGAATTAAGGCTGAAAGGCATTGCTCAGACACTGTTGTGTTGAGTATTATTAGTAGAGCTGTCTTTTACTCATAGCCCTGTTCTTTAGTCTCTGAAAATCACACTACGACTTAATAAAAAGAAAGAAAGGAAAGATCACCCGCATGGGAGCAGCAGGCACCCCGAGGTGCCAGTGTTTGGAATATTTGGCTCCAGAATGTCTGTGTGTTTATGGAACTTGCTGAGGTGGCCTGGCTGACACTTGGCTGATACAAATTGTTTGTCATGACCAATACTTTGGGGGAATAATGTTTGGTATGTTTGTCAGGACAATGGCAACGTTCTTGTTTCCCAGAGTGGACCTCTAACTTCGTAAGTGTTAGGAAGCCCAAGAGAAAAGTTCCAGGACAAACAGGTCTTTTGTTCTGACAACTGACTGGGATGATTTCCAGGAGAAGACTCACTAGCTTGACTTCTCTGGTTAGCACAGAATTGTATTCAGAAGAGAGGGTGTGTTTCCAGTAACCTGGAGGGTATGTATGGTTCCTGTTTATCTCGCCTCCTGTGGTACTCTGTAATTATGTGACTGCAGACTGTTAGCTGAGATCCTAAAGGCACTGACCAAAAGCTTGGAGGATTAACTATCAGGGTTATTAAAGTGGTGAAATAGCTCCCCATAGCAGGCAACAAAACCCCAAGATGGACTGGGTTTCATGCCTAGTCCTAGACAAGCTAAAACCTTAGGTAGAAGGGCCGGAAGATGACTCAGTGATTAGGAGGACTTACTGCTCTTGCATAGGACCTGGGTTCAGTTCCTAGCACCCACGTCAGTTGACTCAGAACCACCTGCAACTCCAGTTCCAGGGGATCCAACATCCCCTTCTGGGACCCATACATACATATAAATAAATAAATAAATGTTTATTTATTTATTTATTTATTTATTTATTTTTGTCTTTTTCGAGACATGGTCTTCCTGTAGCTCCAGCTGACCTGGAACTTGCTAGGCAGTGTAGGCTGGCCTTGAACTTACAGAGATCCATCTGCCTCTGCCTCCCAAGCGTTGGGACTAAAGGCGTGTGCCACCATGCTCGGCAAAATAAATAAATCTTAAACAACAAAACAAAACAAAACAAAACAAAACAAAAAACCTTTGGGTGGAAATCATAAAGGAAAGGATTTGAAGAATGTAGAAAAGCCTTGCGATGAGCAGTTATCATGTCTGTGTTTACAAGAAAGAAGGATAATACTCTGCTTTCTCTTCAGACTGTATAAATCTTTCATCTTGTACAAGGAAGAATGAGGCGAAACTATATGACCCAAGCTACATGTAAACCTCATATTCTACAAACAATAAGGAAGATTCACAGGCTCTGGAGCAAGGGTTTTCAAACCACTTAGTCCATGAGAATCAAACCAGGAGCCTGATGAATATGTATATTCCCTGGCTCCTACTCCTTTTGGTTCTTATGTTTGTTATGTAATTGTTTGTTATGGAAAATTCCCAACCTATTGGAGAGCATAATAGATTGAACTCATACTCACCTGTTTTCAGGCTCTGTAATTGTATGTGCAGAGTCTTTCCTTTATCCACACCACCCGTTGAATGCTTCCTTCTCTAGGGGATTATGTTGCTGCCCATCCCAGTCTTAAGAGACCAGCACCTCAGGCAGAGGTAAGAGTAAGAATCCCAGGACAAGTTTGAGAGGTTTATGTGGCTCTGAGATATCCCGGGGCAAATAGATACAACAGGTGGAGTGGGACTACTTAGGTTTGGGGCTTTGTCCAGTGCTTTGGCTTGTACTCTAAGGGGCCATTTTCCAAGCAGGGTGTCACTATGTAGCCCAGTCTGACCTGGAACTCACAGTCCTCCTGCCTCGGCCTCCTGATTACTAAGAATAAAGAACTGACTATTCATTTCCTTTGTTAAATTTTGCCTAGCGATTCTGTCCAATGCTATTTAGCAGAGACTTAACAGTGAGTCTAAATGATAGAATGCCGCTGGCAGGGGAGAGGCATGGCAGCGTACATCGGATTCAAAACTGAACAATAAAACTCCTCCTCCTGTTAGTGTATCTCTGGGGAGAAAGGAAAGATCCAAATTAAATCACTTGGTCATTTAGAGCCATGGTTGGAGAACTCAAAGGTCAGGGCTCATTTCTGCTCTGTTTCAGTAGGAAGCAATGTCCAGTCTTTCTGCTGTAGCCAAAACCCCAAGCAACCTTGTTTAGATGTGCTGTAGTGTTAACTATACTTCAACCCAGCTTCTGGTACACCTTACTTGTAAATAGTCTAGAGTTAATAGGATCCTTAACACTATCACAGAGGCAGTCTCACACCCACAAACAGAAGCAAATCTTCAGTACCCAATAAATGATCAAATGAAGACTCCTGTTAGTATCACCACCTGGACCCCAGCACAACTTCTAGTTTCTTTGGCCTTGAACTCACAGAGATCCACCTGCCTCTACCTCCCGAGTGCTGGGATTAAAGGCGTGTGCCACCACACCTGGCCACCTTCTAGTTTCTAAATGGAAGACTGCTCAAAGTTTCTCCTTCCCCATCCCACATACTTAAAAGTTGTCTTCATTCCTGGTTTTAATTTTGAAGCCTGTGGATCTGGCATTCCTGAAGTGAAGATCTAGTTTCTTTCATTTTTTTGGGGTGGGGGTGGGGGCAGGGTCTTTCTGTAGCCCCCAGTTGGCCTGGAGCTCACTATGTAGACTAGGGTGGTCTTGAACTCACAGAGATTCACCTGCCTCTGCCTCTGGAGTGCTGTGATTAAATAAATGTGTGAGGCACCACACTTGCCTATTTTATTTCTTTATTTTTTTAAGTTTCTTTTATTTTTATTTTATATGTATGTGTATTATGCCTGCATGTGAGTAAGTGCACCAGGGCTGTGCAATGCCCTCAGAGGTCAAAAGAAGGCATCTGATCCCCTGGAACTGGAGTTATGGACGGCTGTCAGCTGCCATGTGGGTGCTGGAAATTGTACCTGGGTCCTCTGTAAGAATAGCTGGTGCTCAGCCGGGCATGGTGGCGCATGCCTTTAATCCTAGCACTTGGGAGGCAGAGGCAGGCGGATCTTTGTGAGTTCAAGGCCAGCCTGGTCTACAGAGCGTGTTCCAGGACAGCTGGGGCTACAGGGAGACCCTGTTTCGAAAAGACAAAAACAAAAAAAAAACAAAAAAAAAAGAATAGCTGGTGCTCTTAACCACTGAACTATCTCTCCAGCCCGTCCCTCCCCCTTCCTTCCTTCCTTCCTTCCTTCCTTCCTTCCTTCCTTCCTTCCTTCC
>VZQC01001918.1:308230-410906 GCA_009823505.1 Rhizomys pruinosus
AAACACCATAGAAAGATTCTTTAGTAACTTTGCTTATGCTTTCGCTTTACACATTTAGTGTAGATGATGCATTTTGACAAGGCTTTGGTACGGAAATCTTTTTCTACTGGCTTAGAACACTCATGAAAACTTGCAACTTATGATTCAAATTCTCTATAACTGTGTTATCTTCCTTCCCAGATATTTTCAAATAAACAGTTTCATTTCGACATGCTTGGACTGCGTAGTTGATAGGGGCTGCAGAGGAGCTCTGAGCATTGGAGTAAATTTGTTGTAGGAACTCATTGGAATTAACCCTTGCCATAGTGTTGGAAGGTGGAGTCAGGCCGATTCCAGGAGCTCTCAGGCCAGCTAGGCTGGCTGAAACAGCAAGCTTCTAGGTTCCGTGGGTGACATTGTCTCAGACCTGCTCGGTCTCTACATGCGTACTCGTGGGAGCACACTCATATGCTTGTATCACACACACACACACACACACACACACACACGTATAGTCCCTCCACATTCACGAGGGGGGGGGGAGATGTAATGTAATTTAAGGGGTAGGTGTACCAGAGCACGTACATATCTACACTACTTTCATGACCTCATGTAATCAAAGCATATTTCTTGCTAATGGGTTCTCTTACTGGTTTGTTTTGCTTTATAGTTAGGTTTAAAGAAATCTTTCTTGTACCAGAACATTTTTGACAGTGCTTAAAAGAAATATTTAGCCAGGTGTGGTGGTACACGCCTTTAATCCTAGCACTCGGGAGGCAGAGGCAGGCAGATCTTTGTGAGTTCAAGGCCAGCCTGGTCTACAGAGTGGGTTCCAGGTTAGCGGGGGCTACAGGGAGACCCTGTCTCGATAAGACCAAAAAAAAAAAATATTTAAGAGAGAGAGCCTATGAAAGCCATTCTGAATAAGAAATGCTTTAAGACTCTTGATTAGGGTGTACTGACCAGTGGAAGCTCAGACAAGAAGCTGTGGGGCCTGTGGCAACATCTGGTATCATAAGATCACAACCGTCTCATGGCTGGACTACAGTTAGAATCATCAGCTTGGATTAGAAAAGGGCACAAATGCTCAAATCTGTAGGAGATGTGGGAAATCAGTGAAGGAAGAGGAACTGGGAAATGTTTTATGTGCTATGCAAATTTAATATGATTTAATTTGGCTAGGTAATAATAGTGGTAATTTATTTTTAATTTTATTTTCGTATGTGTATGAACTGTCTGCATGTAGGTTTGTACACCTGTGTTGTGCAATGCCGCAGAGGTCAGAAGAGGGTGTCGGATTCCCCTGGAACTGGAGTTCTCCTAGAATTGGAGTTATAGACGGTTCTCAGTCACCATGTGGGTGCTGGGGATTGAACCCGGGTCCTCTGTAAGAGCCGTCGGTGCTCTTAACTGCTAGGCCATCTCTCCAGCCCATAATAGTGGTAATTTAAATGTCTTTTGATTACAATGAATATTTCATATATGAGGTTCCAACTCATTTTATTTAAATATAATCAAAATATTAGAGTTTTGCTTTGCATGGTTGAAGTTCTGGGTTTGTCCCAACACTGAAAAAATAAAAAATGAGCAAATAACTGGGCATGATGGGGTATGTCTTTAATCCCAGCACTCAGGAGGAAGAGGCAGGTGGATCTCTGTGAGATTGAGGCCAGCCTGGTCTACATAGCAAGTTCTAGGCCACTGGTGCTACAAGAAGACCCTACCTCAAATCATAAAATATGACTTTGTGTTTGATCTAAATTTGACAAGGGTGGACAGATGGGCACAGTGGAGAAACAGCTGCAGGTGAGTAATTCTGTTAAAATTTGCGTTAACAAACCAGTTAGAAGTGGGCGGTTGTATTAAATTCTATTTAACTTCATTAACAAACCAGATATTCCTGACTGTAAAAATCTCTACCACTATAAACTTAGATGTCCAACTTTTTTTTAAAGAATTGATTATTTTTTTATTTTTTCCATTATTATTATTATTATTAAACTTTTTCCATAAGTCATACATCATTTCTCGATCAAATCTAGAGTCATAGATGTCCAACTTTTAAGTGATTTTTTAAAAGTATTTAACATCTGTACATGGAATTTTATTGCAAATAGCAACATTTAAACAAGCTAAACCTAACATCAACATTTATATGAGCATGACCACTCTCAAGAACAGCAAATAAATTGGAAGTACTAACGAAAGACTCTATGAGAGCTTATTACATCATTCTGCACATCTGTGGCCTCAGAGGAAGCGGCTGGGTCATTTTGATAGTCATATGTTAGACATGTTTATACTTAGCTAGATGGTGATTTTCCAACTTGAGATGGGCTGTAAACAACCAGCATATGACTCTCCAAAGGGCAGGAAGAGGGAGACAATCTTGAGTGGGAAGGAAGGGCCTTTGTGCTTTATACTTAGCATTAATTAATATTTAACATAACTATAAATCAGCTTCTCAGCATGAAGGCCTCTCAGTCAAGCAGGACGCTTGTGAGACTGGAGAGAGGTGGAGATTCTTGCTGAAAGTGGGAGTGGAAAGGGCCACATAGCCTCTGAGGATCTGACTGTACACAGTAGAAAATCTGGACTGGAAAGTCCATGCAACTATTGCAGCCAAGGTTCAGTCTAGAGAGGCTGGACCTGAGGCAGTGGAATGAAGGTGTGCTGTAGTTTACAACCCTCCAGGTGCTAAGGAAGCTAGTTGCTATGGTGCTGAGACTATGCATTGGTTCATTGTAAACCAGAGGTTGCAAGATAATCATGTTTTGTTTTTCATCTGTGTAGAGCTTACTCACAGAGTGTGGGAAGATCCAGTTTGAATTAGGGCCTAGTTCTCAGTTAGCATCTCTCAGGGCACAACATGGAAGTCATGGGTTTCCTCTGACCCTGCCCCAACAGGGAGCAACTCGTGGCCCAGGCACATGACAATAGGTGGGGCAGCAGCATACAGGGCTGTGAGCCTGGGGTCTGCAACTGGCTCTTAGAGATGATGTCATTTTGCTTATAAAAGTGACCTGCAGGGGCTGGAGAGATAGCTCAGTGGTTAGGTGCACTGACTGCTCTTGCAG
Source organism: Rhizomys pruinosus (assembly GCA_009823505.1). Taxonomy (NCBI): domain Eukaryota; kingdom Metazoa; phylum Chordata; class Mammalia; order Rodentia; family Spalacidae; genus Rhizomys; species Rhizomys pruinosus. Next base: position 311,287 of record VZQC01001918.1, read on the forward strand.
AGGACCCGGGTTCAATTCCCAGCACCCACATGGAGGCTAAGAACCGTCTTTAAGCCAGGCATGGTTGGAGGCAGAGGCGGGTGGATCTCTGTGAGTTCAAGGCTAGCCTGGTCTATTAGAACGAGTTCCAGGCCAGCGGGACTAAAAGGGAGACCCTGTCTCAAAAAGACCAAAAAAAAAAAAAAAAGTGACTTGCAGCACACAATAAATTGAATTCTCCATTACCATCATCACACAGAATTCCTGGATCTATTATTTTACACATATACAGGCTAGTGGGTTAGATGGAGATCAATCAGATCACTAACCTGGTAAGCTAGTATGGGGTCGGATGGAGACTAATCAGGTCACCAACCTGTGGAGTGGATTGTGAGTGGGTGTAGACTGAAGATCAGCCAGCAGCCAGCAGCCAGAAATTCCTGTCTGGAGACCAGCAGTTTTACGGCAGGACCAGATGGGAAACATTCTGCTTCCCAGGCTAAGGACCTGGGTTGGAAGTATCTCTCAGGTTGGATTACAAAACTGATCAAGGTCAGTTCCCCAGCAGTGACCACAGGTGGCTACTGCTCCCCTTCGCTTAGCAGGACTGTGCTGTACCTGCTGGTAGCAAGAGAAGCTTCCTACTATAGAGTAATTTAAAAAGTATTTGCCCTGCCAGGCATGGTGGCACACGCCTTTAATCTTAGCACTTGGGAGGCAGAGGCAGGGAGATCTTTGTGAGTTCAAGGCCAGCCTGATCTACAGAGTGAGTTCCAGGACAGCTGGGGCTACAGGGAGACCCTGTCTTGAAGAGACCAAAAAAAAAAAAAACAAAAACAAAAACAAAAAAAACCCCCAGTTAATCCTTGACTGGAAGTGCAGCTCAGTGGGAGAGCTCCTGCTAAGTCAATCTCATCTCACAAGGCTGCACCCTTTAGAGTTTGCCTTAGTTGATTTCAATTGTGCTCCTATCTTGGTAATCTTCATTTGTCAACTTGGCAAACTTGGGAAAAAGGAACCTTAATTCAGGAATTTCCTCCATCCATTTGGCCTGGGGGCACATCTATAAGGAATTGTCTTGACTGCTGATTGATGTGGAAGGGCACAGCCCACTGTGAGCCATGCCATCCTTGGGCAGGTGGGCCTGGGCTATAGAAGAAAGGTGGCCCGGCAAGCTAGAGGAAGCAAGTCAGGAAGCAGTTTCCCTCCATGGTCTGTTTCAGTTCTTGCCTTGTGTTCCTGACCTGGCTTTCCTAGATGATGGACTATAATTTGTAAACTGAAATTAGCTCTTTCTTCCTGGAGTTGGTTTTGGTCAGACTGGTTTATCATAGAAACAGGTAAGTAAACTAGAATAGTTACTATAACCAAACACTGGAGGCTGGGAAATTTATAAAGAATAGCAATTTTCTTTTTACTGTTCTGTAGGCTGGGAAGCCCAAAATAAGCATTGGCACTTGGTATCTGGTATAATAGTCTTCTTTTATTAATTTTAATCTAAATTTAAATTAAGTTTAATTAATGATACAGGATCTCTCTGTAGGCCCAGCTGGTCTGGAACTCAGCATGTAGACCAAAATGGCTTCAATTTCATAAAGATCTGCCTGTCTTTGCCTCTCAAGTGCTGGTATTAAAGGCGTGTACCACCATGCCTGCCTTCTTTTATTAATTTTTAAATTATTTATTTATTTATTTATTTATTTATTTATTTATTTATTATCCTCCTACCTGTATCTCCAAAATGCTGGGATTACAGGTGCATGGGACCTGCTCAGTTTGTGTTTGTAGCTTTAAAAAATGTAGTTTATCACCTAATGGATTATTTACTTCTTCCAAGAACATTTAGAAGTAGATTCTTACTAGAACACATATTTTAAAAATATGTATAACTCTTATGTAAGTTTTTGGTCAAGAGACTTACTCTGAGGTGGTTGCAATCTGTGACAGTAGAATTCTATTAAACCACTTACTTAGGGGCTGGAGAGATGGCCTAGCAGTTAAGAGCGCCAACCGCTCTTACAGAGGACCCGGGTTCAATCCCCAGCACCCACATGGCAGCCGAGAACTGTCTGAAACTCCAATTCCAGGAGAACTCCAGTTCCAGGGGAATCCGAAACCCTCTTCTGACCTCCTCGGCATTGCACGACACGGGTGCACAGACTTGCATGCAGACAGTACATTGATACACATACAGAGATAAAGAAATGCAGGGCGTGGTGGCGCACGACTTTAATCCTGGCACTTGGGAGGCAGAGGCACGCGGATCTCTGTGGGTTCAGGGCCAGCCTGGTCTACAGAGTGAGTTCCAGGACAGCCAGAACTACAGGGAGACCCTGTCTCAAAAAAGACCCCCCCCCAAAAAAAAAACAAAAAAAAAAAACAAACCACTTACTTAGACTGTGTTGGCTTAATGAAAGCACTTAAAATAAATTTCTGGATGTAATAACTAGTGTGCTTATATTGAAATGCATAGGGCAGTGAAGTTGCCAGGGATCTCATAGAACTGTTTAGCACATGAAATGTAGCTAATTTGAATTGAGATGTATGGTAATGGAAAACATGCATTATGTTTTGAAGACTGATCATGAAAAGAGGAGGTAGCATACCCCATCTTCTAGCGTTACACATTGAAAATATTTAAGTAGATTGGGTTACAAACATATTACTAGTCCTGAAGAGATGGCTCAGTGGTTAAGAGCACTGGCTGCTCTTGCAGAGGACTCAGATTCAGTTCCCAGCAACCACATAGCAGCTGACAACCCTCTGTAACTCCAGTTCCAGGGTATTCAGCTTCTTCTTCTGGCCTTTGATGGCATTGCAAGCATGTGGTGCACTTACATACATGCAGGCAAAGAAAATAAATAAAATATATTACTAATTTTACCTGTGTTCCTCTCTCTTTGTCTCTCCCTGTCTCTATTTCTCTGAGTGAGGTTGGGGACAATGCCTTACTGTGTCTTTCACTGGCTTGGAACTTGGAGCTCACCATGTAGCCTATGCTATCGTGGAACACATTTTCCTGCCTCAGCCTCCTAAGTGTTGAGATTATAGGCTTGAGCCACCATACCCCGCCCCTATTTATCTTTTTGAAGTGACTATCAGAAAATTTAAATAATGTATGAGGTTTGAATTTGTGGCTCTTGTTATATTTCCATTATGTGGTATATTCTAAATGCTTTAGATTCCCCCTGTATTTTACTATGAATGTTTTCAAACAGAAAAGCTGAAGAAGCTTTACTTTGCACATATATGTATTCTACCACCAACATTGGGTGTGCATGTTTTGTTATATATCAGCCACCTGTCTATTCTTCTATTAATTCACTCATCCATCTTAATTTTGTTTGTTTGCTTATTTGTTTGGGACAGAGTCTCCCTATGCAGACAAGGTTGGCTTTGAACTCACAGAGATCTACTTGCCTCTCCCTCTTGAGTGTTGGGACCATCTTAATTTTTGATGTATTTCAGTGTGTGTTACAAACACTGCTATTCATTCTCCTAGATACTTCAGCTTTAGAAGTTTCAGTTCTGAATCTATTCAAAACTGAAAATCTGGGGTGGTGAGGTGGTTCAGAGGGTACAGGTGCTTCTGAAGAAGGCTAACTACCTGGGTTTGATCCCTGGGACCCACATGGTAGAAGAAGAGACCCCATTCCTGCACATTGTTGTCTGACCTCCACAAACACATACACACACACACACACACACACACACACACACTTTAAAATTACATATATATATATATGTAATTTTAAATATAAAAAAATAGAGGGCTGGAGAGATGGCTCAGCGGTTAAGAACACTGCTCTTGCAGAGGACCCGGGTTCGATTCCCAGCACCCACATGGTGGCAAGAACTGTCTTTAATTCCAGTTCCAGGGAATCTGATGCCCTCTTCTGACCTCCGCGGCATTGCATGACACGGGTGCACCAACCTGCATGTACATAGTACACTCATACACATAAAAATAATAAATAAAAAATTAAAAAAAAAAAATTGAACCAGCCAGGAATCCTTTAATTCCAGCACTTGGGAGGCAGAGTCAAGCAAAGCTCTATGAGTTCAAGCCCAGCCTGGTCTACATAGCAAGTTCCAGGCTAGGTGGGGCTACAGGGAGACCCTGTCTCAAAAAGACAAAAACAAAACAAAACACAAATCAAAACTGAAAATCCTTTCGGCTATGTTCCCTCTGCTTTAGATTTGATTGTGTTGGTATAGAAGGACATAAACAGACTAAATGTATTTATTGGATTTAATGACCTTGAGTAAAAGGAACACTTAATCTCTGTTGACATTAAAATAAAAATCTAGATCACTCAACTGGAAACCTTACAACATTAAGTACTGATTAAGAATACAAAGTCAAACAACAAACAAACAAAGAACATCCCCCTTTACCTTCCTCCCAGGAAGTGGAAGCTTCAGGAGATCCAGGACACTTGGAAGGACCAGGGGCAGTCACAAAAGCTCTCTGAGCTGGCCTTCAGTGCAAGGGACATCTCACAAGGTCACAGAGATGAAAGTAAACAAGAGTTGTAACTTTACTGAGTCTTCTGACATTCACCAACTTTCAAGTATAAGACAAGGTGAAATGAACTGGAAACCCAGTTTGGAGCGTTGTCTTACAGGTAGGTCAAGGGTTCTGTTGGCGGTCCAGGGCTAGCTCTGAAATAGAAAATGGCTGCTCTGGCCAGATGGCTACATGGGTAAAAGCACCTACCATTAAGCCTGAGGAACTGAGTTTGATCCCTGATTACGGAAGGAGAGAATCACCACCTTCTAGCTGTCCTCTGACCTCACAGATGCCGTTTGTTTCCTTCTCATTTTACTTCTGTGTCTTATAGAACTATCCCAAGAATTCTGTCAATACTCACCAGATTGAAGTTTCTAAACAATGTGGATTTTTGCTAGTTCTAGGTTTGGAGACTCAGAGAAGTGTGTTTACACAATCGCTATGATTCACTGAGAGATGACTGACTAACTGATGGGGAAATAGGCATCTGCATGGGCTGTTTTCCACGTTCTCTGTATATAGTCAAACTGTATTAAATACACATCAAGATTTTGTTATACAAGAAATTTTAACTCTTTCTCTTAAGTGTGTGTTTGTGTGTGTGTGTGTGTGTGTGTGTGTGTGTACTCGTGTGCAGGTGAAAGGACAACTTCTGGGAGTCATTTCCCTCCTTTTACCCTGTGGGTCCCAGAGACTGAACTCAGATCTTCAGGTTTGGTGGAAAGTGCCTTCACCCACTGCACCTCCTCACTGGCAGGCTGGGTTTTTTGTTGTTGTTGTTGTTTGTTTTGGTTTTTAATTCCTTTTGGGGGGCAGTGTTGCTTCTTCATGTTTTTCTACTTACTTGGTTTCTTTTACCCCAAACCAAAGATTTTCTATCTTGCCCAATGGTCCCACAAAACGCTTCTGGATTGATTTTCTATAATGTGAACCTGCCAGAGTTATCTTTCACTTAATTTTTTTTTAAGGAAGAGTATTCTCTTAAGACCACTTGTTCTCCAATTTGGACTGATAATCTCTAGATTTACCTTCCATTTTGGAATTCCTTATGTTTGATCTCAAATTCCCAGGACCTGGTACTTTTTTTTTTCCATCTTGGTTTAATTTTCCATTTTAGTAGAGAATTTTCTTAGCTTCCTGATAAAAGTAAGTGTTCTATACTTTGAATACTTAAGCAATATTTCCACTTTACATTTGTTTTCTTCTTAAGACGGTCTTACTCTATAGCCTAGGCTGGCCTGGAACTCACTGTGTAACACAGGTTAGCCTCAAACTTGCAGCTATCCTTCTGCCTTAGCCTCCTGAGTGCCCAGTTAGATACTATTTTGACAGACTACAGAAACTGAAATCATTTGCAGTAAAAATAACTAGAGCAGAGCCTTGTCCTCTGAGGCTTGATGTCACACTTAGGAAAGTCACCCCTGGCCCTTTCATATAAACTTTATAGAGTTTTAGTTTTAAACTCTAGGAGGTGTTGGGATCTTTCTTTTCAAACGTTTTCAAAAATATTTTTTACATGAAACGCATGAAGTCTTCCTCAGTTTTACTGCCTACTTGGGTGGCCTTTTATACATAGGCTTTGTTTATTTTCATTTATTCTTGAGAAACACCTGTTCATTCATTTTGGAAAATGATTCCTCCCCTACTCTTTCCTCATTAACTTCAGGTTCCTACTAAGCACTGTTTCCGGTGCTTTAAGATATGTTCTAGGAGATTCCTTTACTCAATATTCCTATTCATAGTGAATTCTTTATCTGGGGTACAATTTTTGATACTCTGCTTATTTTAGGTTTTTGAGACAGAATCACCATGCACTTCGGGCCAGCATCAAACTCACTACCCTTCTGCCACAGTCTTCAAGTGGAAGTATGACAGGTGTGACCAAAATGCCTTCTAATTTTCAATTTTTGAGAATACTTTCTGTTACATGATTCTTACTTTTGTAGAATCCTAATCTTGTTTTACAAATATAATATGTATTCCTCTTCTTTCTCCTCTCCCTCTCTCCCTCTTTCCCTTTCTCCTTACTTTCCTTTCTTTCTCTTTCTTTCAACAAAACTGAACTAGAGCTAAACAGTTCCTAGACCTATCCAGCCTCAGGATGCAAGGTGGCAGACTTCTAACCTTAAAGCAGGCATTAGAGGATCTTTCTCTAGTAATGCCTAACCAGCATCCTAAAAAAGAATCAAAGACATCCTCCAGCTCAATGGTAACCTGCCCACTGAAAAAGCTGCCAGTGCTTTTGCTGGTATTGCACTTTAGAATGCATGCTGCTGATCCCCGAACAGTAGGAATAATTTGAAACATAACTGACTATTAGATCACAGGCTGCCCTTTGGAGGGGCTCAGCCACACCTTATGTCCCATCTGGTACCTAACTAATCTCTCAGCTCAGAAACCCTTCCTCTCCAAGCTCAGACATCTCTACCCTTTCAAGTCTGTATTTTCCTTTGTCCTGATGGTTGTTGGATCTGATATTCCAGTTTCCCTCTGTGAGTACCCAGGGTTCTTAAAGGAACTGAACATCTGAAATCCATATCAGCGTTTCTCTCTACTGGACGTGGAAAAATCTTCATTATTTAAAACAAAGACAACGACAGGAACAAACTGGAAATGGTCTTCAGAAAAAGCTAAGCTGGTAAGGAATATGAAGGAATTAATTTGTGTTTGGGAGGTAGGGCCAGAGAATCAAGAGTTCAAGGCCAGCCTCAGCTATATCAGACACAGTCTGGTACCAGCTGGCCTGGAACTCACTAGCTGGATAGACAAGGCTGGGCTTGAACTCACAGAGATTCACCTGCCTCTGCCTCCTGAATGCTGGGATTAAAGGCATGTGCCACCATGCCTGGCTGTTTGTTTGTTTAAACTGTAGGTTCTAGATAAGAAAGAAAGCATAATTATTTTTCTGTGTCTGGTTTATTTTGTTTGACATAATGGTGTCTAGTTCATTTATTTTCCTGTAGATGATCTGAGCTTATTCTCCTTCAAGGTGGACACATACAAAATATTAAAAAGACCATAAAACCTTCACATAATTTTCCTTAGTATAAGACAGTGAGATATGTCATACATTAGAAAGAGCATCAGAGTTATTTAGATCACTATAGGAATTGAAAAAAACCAAACCTTTTGCAGACCCTATCCAAGCACTAATATTCTTTTTCTATTCTTTTACTGTAATTAATAAAAAATTGTGAATGTTTCTAAGAAACTTAAAAAAAAAATTTAATTTCACAAAGAACATCCTAATCATCTCCATACCACCCCCAACAGGCAGCCTGCCTCCTAGAGCCACCCCCACTGGAATTCAAGCCAGTGTCCCTGGACATCCTTCAGAGCAGATTCATCCACTGGGGGCTAATCAACCCATCCAGAGTCCCACTCTGTAAGAAGGTCAGCTCTTCCTCACCCAGCATTAATCAGATGCTGATAATTCTCTGATTAAGAAAGAGCCTGCTGCCCATTTCTACAGTTCTGTGCTGGGGTTTTGTCTGCTTGAATCTGCATGGTTCTTATGCATGCCGACATTGTTGCTGCAGGTTCATATAATAAGCACGGTCTCGGGAGCCAATAAGGCTCTATTTCATATGGTCATACATCTCTTCCTTGGGTCTTACACTTTTTCTACTCCCTCTTCTGCAATGGTCCTAGCCCTAGGTGGGTGGAGTTTAATAAATGAGTCCTGTCCCTAAGACTCACACTTTGCAGACTCTTATTTTCTACACTTTGGCCATTTGTGACCTCTTGTGTTCCTAGCTTTCTGTTGCATGAAGGAGCTTCACTGATGAGAACTGAGAATGCATTCGTGTTCTCTTTACCCCTTGTTCTATGTACTGTGAGCCTTAGGTGTAAAGGTTGCATCATAGCTGTGCCATTTAAGCTTGGGCAATTCATAGACCATCTTTGTGTATGACCAGTCATGGAACTCTGTAATAATCTCCATCTGTTACAAAAGATGCTTGTTTCATGAGTGGTGACTGGGATATGTGTTGTAAATATAAGGATACGTATTTTGCACATACTAAGAAATTACATTTGTCTAGGGATGTGACAGCATTGGGGTTTTCTCTAAGACTTATGACCTCTCCAGCCATGTATATTTGTTTATGTTTATAGTACCATACACGAGTGGGCTTTAACTCCAATTAGGTAGCTATTGATTACCCCTCAAGATTCGAGTGCCACTACACCACCAATTGTGCCAGTCATTGAATTTGTTATTAGGCCTTAAGCTGGGGTTGGACCATCAATTGATGGCTTCCCTTAGCAGCTTGTGAGGTACTCTCCAAAGCTATGAGAGCTAGCTTTAAGAGGAGGTGGCTTCGAGGTAAGGTCCAGCTCCATTGGTCCAAATCTTGTCCAGTCTTCCCTTCAAGTTCTGGGAAGCAATCAAGGGCTATGACAATAGAGTGTGTAATTTTTGGAGTCCCTTGAACTACCTTGTCCAACAAATCAAAGGAAGGTTTCTTCTGTCTCACACTGTTTCTTGTTATGTAGCCTTCAGCTATGCACATGGATTTATGTAGAGATACTGTACGGATAATTTGTCAGTAGGTTTTTGGACTAATACGATTCCTTCTCCACAAAATATTTTGGCCTGCATGTATATAAGTGCACTAGTGTTGCGCAGTGCGCATGTAGGCCAGAAGAGAGTGTTGAATCCCAAGGAGCTGTAGTTAGAGATGATTGTTACCCACCATGTTGATGGTAGGAACTGAACCCAGGGCCTTTGCGAGAGCAGCCTGTGCTCTTAATCACTCCAGCCCCAAATAATATTTTTTTATTATTTCCTTTATTACCTTTTTTTTTTTTTTTTGCAGAGTTGTGTTATGTAGCCCAGTCTGGCCTTGAATTTGTGATCCTTCTGCTTTAGCCTCTTGAAGACCTGGGATCGCAAGAGAAAGTCACAGCACCCAGATTTCTGTTATCCTTTTTTTAAAAATTATCTATTATTTTTGTATGTGTATGAATGTACTGTCTGCATGTAGGTTTGTGCACCGATGTTGTGCAATGCTGTGGAGGTCAGAAGAGGGTGTTGGAATTCCCTGGACCTAGAGTTAAAGACGGATCTTAGCTGGCATGTGGGTGCTGGGAATTGAACCCAGGTCCTCTGCAAGAGCAGTTGGTGCTCTTAACGCTGAGCTATCTCTCCAGCCCCTCTGTTATCCTTTTTATTAGTTTTATTATACTCTTTTTGAGCAAAATTGTTTTAAATTCCTATGACTTCAGTTTTTCAGCTCTTAATTAAAGGATTTTTAAAAAATGAATTTCCATTTATAGTGTATTTTTCACTGGGCAGAAATTAAGAGAAAAAGGTGACAGTCATTATAATATACTTCTCAAGACTCAATTGAAAAGGGACTGTCAACATTCATATACACGACATATTTGTGCTAGACTGAAGAACTTTTCATATTACCACAAATTATGGTTATCTTTGTTTAAGATTAGTTCTTGGCTTCCCAAACAAAGTATTTTCTAAGCAGGCTAAATTTTAAAATAGGTCCTGGCTTCAAAGAGATTAGTGATAGCCATCTCAAAACAAAACAAGACACACAAAACAAGACACACAGAGAGGGGTAGGCTCAGAGGTAAAAAGACTTGATTAAGGGGCTGGAGAGATGGCCTAGCAGTTGAAACTGCCAACTGCTCTTGCAGAGGACCTAGGTTCAATCCCCAGCACCCACATGGTGGCTGAGAACCATCTTTAACTCCAGTTCAAGGGGAATCTGACACCCTCTTCTGATTTCTGAGGCATTGCACTACATGGGCGCACAAACCTACATGCAGACAGTACATTCATACACATACAAAATAAATTTAAAAAATTTTTAAAAAAGACTTGATTAAATATGTGATGTCTCAAAGTTTTATTAAGAAAACTTTAAAAGTCAGGTCAAGCTGGCCGTGGTGGTGCAAACCTTTAATCCCAGCACTCAGGAGGCAGAGGCAGGCAGATCTCTGTGAGTTCAAGACTGGCCTGGTCTACAGAGTGAGCTCCAGGCCAGCTGGGGGCTACATGGAGACCCTGTCTCAAAAAGAAAAAAAAAAAAAAAAGACTGAGAGAAAGATGCAGGACATATATGGGAGAATTCATGAACTGGGGTGGGTACAGGGAAGGGAAAGGGGAATATGTCTAAATTGAACTGAAAGCTGATGTATGAAATACATAAAACATCAATAAAAGTATTATATTAAAAAAATAAAAAATCGAGACCAAAGCAATACAGTGTATCATGGTCAAATTAAACAACTCTGAAGATGGCCCAGATAAAACAGTTTGACATTTTCACTGATTAAATACCTTTTGAGATGGCCGAAGAGATTTTTTTTTTAATGCACTCACTGAAGCCAAGTAGAATTTCTGATGTCATCAGCATGGTGGGCAGGTTTTCTTTGAAATGTACTTAATTCAAAATGCCTTGACTCAACTTAGTGCTTTGCTCATTGAAGGATATGCCAGCTGAAACATTTTCATACATGATTTTTTTAAACTCCCTGAGTACAGTTTCCCTACTCTCTGCCTCAAAGCAGCATTCCCAGCTGCCCTTTGGCATATCTGTGTGCACAGCAGCGCTAGGACAGAAGAAGGTCAGGCTGACCCAGACACGTGTGTGTTCTCTGTCTCTTGCCCTACACTTCCCTTCGTTACCTCAGGATTCTGCCAGGGAGTAAGCTGATGCCAGCACCATGCCCTTGAGTCTCCCAAACTGTGTACTGTGTAGCTGGGTAAATCTCCTTGATTCGTAAAGTCAGCCTCAAGTATGTGGTTAGTGATGACAGGAAGATGAAAAAAAAATATGACTATAGGTATTCTTAGAAAAACAAAACAATAGGAAATTTAGGCCCCTCAAAAACATCAGATTCTCTTACCCCCAAATTTAGTCAGATGCATTTTTATAAGTAAAATACATAGGCAAATAAACATAATGCCTTTATGTTTCCGGGGCTTCAAGAAAGGTTTAGGCCCTTTCAAGAAAGGTTTTGCCATTAACATTTCAGCATACATTTGTTTACTTATTTTTTTTAAATTATTGTTGTTTTTGTTTGTTTTTTCTTTTTTGAGACAGAATCTCACTATGTTGCCCAGGCTGGTCTGGAACTTGCTATGTAGACCATTCCAGGATGACCTTGATCTCACAGGGATCCATCCATCCACCTGCCTCTGACACCTGAGCGCTGGGATTAAAGGTATGCACCACCACATCCTGTAGTCAGGATACTTTTAGTGGGGAGAGTCTTTTTGAGACCATGTCTCCCTGTAGCCCCAGCTGGCCTGAGACTCACTGTGCAATCGGGTGACCTTGAACTCACAGAGATCTGTCTGCCTCTGCCTCCTGAGTCCTGGGATTAAAGGTGTGCACCACCACATTTAGCCACATTCAGAATACTGTTAAAACCACTGTTTTCTATACATTTATTATTAATATTATTTACAGTAAACATCTATTTTTGGTGGTAGAAACAATCAATCATCTTCTAAGTATGATTAAGACCAATGTAGAAAAGAGAAGGGGAAGCAATAGTGAAGAAATGGATCTGGGGGAGGGAGAAAGCATTCACTTCAGGAGCTTCCCAAGTGCTGACTGTTATTTCTGAGTGAAAATCTGCAAAGAAACCTATGTGTGCATAGACCTAGAAGCTACAAAACTACTGGGTAATAAAACTTGCAGAATGGAAATCCAGCAGCACTTGACTGGGCCTCTCTTCCATCAGAATAAAATAAAACAGAGCATGCCTCCCTCATAATATAAAATACATATTGGAAATACTGTGGATTGCTTCTTCTATGTAAAGATGTCATGCAGGCTATTTACTCCAGATCCATAAATATTTATTATATAATCTGACTCCAAGTAGGATGTACAATAATGTTTCTGGAGCAAATGAATAATGTTTTTATATGAAGTTCACTGTGAAAAATAATATAATGCTGGTTTATACTCAAAAAGATCTAATAACAGTGTTGGGAATCAGCCTGCGTCTGAAAGAAAGTATGAGTGTGTTGAAGAGGGAACAGAGAAGGCAGCGCACGGCAGAAAGCTGGGACACAGCACTGGAGACGGTACATAAAACCAAGTATGAGTGTGTTGAAGAGGGAACAGAGAAGGCAGCACAGGGCAGAAAGCTAGGATACAACACTGGAGACGGTACATAAAACCACGTAGTGTTTACGTTGTCTATCCTAGTAAACTGGAGAGGTAGGTATCACAGTGGGGGTGATACTGAGAGCAAAGGCTGAGGGAAGACACTGGTCATGATGTGTCCAGAAACCTAGGGAACAAATAACTGAAAAAGTGGCCCATGGTCCCAGACCTGATGGCTCGACTTGGGATTTCTTCGTGAATTATTTATTTAGGGGGTGTGTGAGAGATAGGGTTATGTGCACATTTGTGCAGGTGTGCTTGCCTGTGAATGGAGACGTCAGAGGCTGACTTTGGGTACCTTCCCCTTTAGCTTTCCACTTTAGTTTTAGAGGCTGGGTATCTAACTGAACGTGCATCGCATTATGTCTCAGTGTGATTACAGATGCTCACTGCCTTTCAGAAGTCACCACACCCAACTTTTATCTGGGTCCTGGGAATCTAAACTCAGGTTTTTATGCATTATGGCAAGTGCTCTTGGCTACTAAGCCATCTCTCCAGACCAACATTTTTTTTAACTTCACTATAGAGTTAAAGTAATATGCATTCAATAGAAACTATTTCAAGATTGGAATTTTGATCTTTCTCAGTCTAGTAATATGTGGTATGACATGGTCTTCTGCAGTGGGTAGCTGTCGCCCAGCCATGAGCCATAAGGGTAAACAACCAATACATTACAGTGTACTGTGATTCTGAGGTATGCTGCTCAGTCAGTTAGCTGCATTAAATGCGTTTTCAACCAGTGATATTTTTAATTTACCATAGAGTAAACTCTATTAGAAGTTAGAGAAAACCTATAGACCGAATGCTTATATCTCAGGAGAGAGCTGTAAGGCATCTCCCGTGGAATAAACAGACATTAAATATCTGTGATGAAAATTTGCAAAGCTGAAGTTGTGGACTAGGTGCATGAGTATGTGATTGTAGATACACTGAGCACATCAAACAAATGAGTACACAGAAAATACACATCTATTTTGTCTCCTGTCATAGTCTGTTTTCTGATGGTACAATATAATACCAAAGACTGGCTATTTTATGAAGAAAATGCATTAATTTTTGTGATTATGAAGCACAAAAGTCCATTATGAATGTGCTGTTGTAGTCCACTGTGAAGGAGCTGGTGTAGTCCACTGTGAAGGAGCTGGTGTAGTCCACTGTGAAAGAGCTGGTGTAGTCCACTGTGAAGGAGCTGGTGTAGTCCGCTGTGAAGGAGCTGGTGTAGTCCACTGTGAAGGAGTTGGTGTAGTCCACTGTGAAGGTGCTGGTTAGTCCACTGTGAAGGAGGTGGTGTAGTCCACTGTGAAGGAGCTGGTGTAGTCCACTGTGAAGGTGCTGGTGTAGTCCACTGTGAAAGGGCTGGTGTAGTCCACTGTGAAGGTGCTGGTGTAGCCCACTGTGAAGGAGCTGGTGTAGTCCACTGTGAAGGAGCTGGTGTAGTCCACTGTGAAGGAGCTGGTGTAGTCCACTGTGAAGGAGCTGGTGTAGTCCACTGTGAAGGAGCTGGTGTAGTCCACTGTGAAGGAGCTGGTGTAGTCCACTGTGAAGGAGCTGGTGTAGTCCACTGTGAAGGAGCTGGTGTAGTCCACTGTGAAGGAGCTGGTGTAGTCCACTGTGAAGGAGCTGGTGTAGTCCACTGTGAAGGAGCTGGTGTAGTCCACTGTGAAGGAGCTGGTGTAGTCCACTGTGAAGGAGCTGGTGTAGTCCACTGTGAAGGAGCTGGTGTAGTCCACTGTGAAGGAGCTGGTGTAGTCCACTGTGAAGGAGCTGGTGTAGTCCACTGTGAAGGAGCTGGTGTAGTCCACTGTGAAGGAGCTGGTGTAGTCCACTGTGAAGGAGCTGGTGTAGTCCACTGTGAAGGAGCTGGTGTAGTCCACTGTGAAGGAGCTGGTGTAGTCCACAGTGAAGGAGCTGGTGTAGTCCACTGTGAAGGTGCTGGTGTAGTCCACTGTGAAAGGGCTGGTGTAGTCCACTGTGAAGGAGCTGGTGTAGTCCACTGTGATTGTGCTGGTGTAGTCCACTGTGAAGGTGCTGGTGTAGTCAACTATGAAGGAGCTGGTGTAGTCCACTGTGAAGGTGCTGGTGTAGTCCACTGTGAAAGGGCTGGTGTAGTCCACTGTGAAGGTGCTGGTATAGTCCACTGTGAAAGGGCTGGTGTAGTCTACTGTGAAGGTGCTGGTGTAGTCCACTATGAAGGAGCTGGTGTAATCTACTGTGAAGGAGGTGGTGTAGTCCACTGTGATTGTGCTGGTGCAGTCCACTGTGATTGTGCTGGTGTAGTCCACTGTGAAGGTGCTGGTATAGTCCACTGTGATTGTGCTGGTGTAGTCCACTGTGAAGGAGCTGGTGTAGTCCACTGTGAAGGAGCTGGTGTAGTCCACTGTGAAGGATCCAGTGTAGTCCACTGTGAAGGAGCTGGTGTAGTCCACTGTGAAGGACCCAGTGTAGTCCACTGTGAAGGTGCTGGTGTAGTCCACTGTGAAGGTGCTGGTGTAGTCCACTGTGAAAGGGCTGGTGTAGTCCACTGTGAAGGTGCTGGTGTAGTCCACTGTGAAGGAGCTGGTGTAGTCCACTGTGATTGTGCTGGTGCAGTCCACTGTGAAGGAGCTGATGTAGTCCACTGTGATTGTGCTGGTGTAGTCCACTGTGAAGGAGCTCGTGTAGTCCACTGTGAAGGTGCTGGTGTGGTCCACTGTGAAGGTGCTGGTGTAGTCCACTGTGATTGTGCTGGTGTGTAGAAGGCAAACTCCAATTAGCAAAGACAACAAAGCTTATCATGCTGTCAAGATAACAACGTTGATGACCTGATGACTCATCAGGACAGATCTCTTAAGGCCTCGTGACATATTAAAGGCCTCATTTCTTCATTCAATGACAGTTATAATTCAACATGAGTTTTGGAGAGGACTGGTAAACTGTAGCATCTCCCATCACCCCTTTAAATTCTGTTGGGATGGGATTTCAGGTTTTTGTCTTGTTTTGTTTTAATTTTTGAGACAGGGTCTCCTGTAGCCCCAGCTGGCCTAGAGCTTTCTATGTAGACCAAGCTGGTCTTGAACTCACAGAGATCTGCTTATCTTTGCCTCCCAAGTGCTGTGTTTAAAGGCGTGTGCCACCACACCTGGCCTGTGATTGTAGGCTTTTATGAACACCCTCTCTCTGTCCTCTTTTTCTGTCTCTATCTCTCTCTCTCTCTCTGCCTCTCTGTCTTTCTGTATATTTACTCTAGATTGAAAAGCCTTTTACAATCAGGAGTTAGAGTGTTTGCTCCTTACGCTAGTCCAAGTTTCCATTTCTTAAGCTCCCTCCGTCTGTCAGTTCTCTGGCAGAAGAGGTATGGCTAAGGCCTGTGTTTTTCACTTTATTTTATTTTATTTTATTTTATTTTATTTGCTGGCTGCTGTTTGTGCCACTTTTGAGGAAGGAAGGCTGTGGGTATGAGAAGAAACAAATGGAATGGAAATGAAATTTCTTATTAAGCTAGAACTATTCTCAAGCAATTTCTTGGGCTCTGAACATAGCCATGTGTGAAACCAATTCTTTTTGCGTGTTCAGTGTCTTGGTCTCTCACCTGTGCCTTTCTTTTATGAGGTGATAGCTTCTCCTCTCACAGGACCCACTCACCTTCTCAGACCAGTGACAATCTTTAGATGGCTTCTTCCTTAACCCACACCCAGTCAACTCCATGGTTGCTTTCTGTGGCCTTCACTTTGTTATGGAAACCTCATACAGTCTTGGAGGTGGGTGTGCAGGTAGATTCCAGAGTAGCACCTCTCCTTTAGTTCCTGTCTTACCATGTCGAGGAAGACATGGTAAGACAGGATTTTCCAGCTTGTCATTTCTCCTATGCTTCCCTAACTGTAAATGATAAGCAGTAAAGTCATGTTCACTGGGTTTACAGTATGGGCAGGAACTGGTGAGAACCTTCTCATTGGTGGCCACTGGTCTAAATGCCCAGCTCTTCCCAAGAGATTATTCTTTCAAGGGCCTGGAGAGATGTCTCAGTGTTTAAGAGATCTTGCTAAGCAACGAAAAAGGCCAAAATTCAGATCCCAGCACTCACATAAAAGCCAGATGTGGCTCTTTGCATGGCTGTAACCCAAGCACTGAGTGGGGACACAGACAAAAGGATTGCTGGGGCTTGCTGAATTCTGGTCTAGCTGAAAAACATGAGCTCTAGGTTCAGCGAGAGATCCTGTCTCAATGAACAAGGTAGAGAGTGCCAGTGGAGGATGCCCCATTCCCTCCTATGGCATATGTGTGTTTACCGGCACTGATATTTGTACACATAAACATGCCATACAACAGACACACAGTCACACAGACACACAGACCCAAAGACACACACACAAACACACACAAACACCTACCCAAACAAACAATCAAAAACTTTCATTATGAACAAGAGGCTATGGCTATGAGCCGGCCTAGATGTTTTTCTCTACAAGTTTCTATTAGTTTGACCTCATTTTTCCTAAAATGGAAGCTAAGCCTAAAGCTTCCACTTAAAATCCTATTCTAGAAGCATATCTAACATGGAGCCCAACTCAATCTGTAAGACCAGGAATAATTTTCCTGAGAAAGTAGAGAAAGGAATTTTCTGGAAGCAAAGGGGAGGTGGGAAAAAGGATTTCAAGGACGGGGGATTGCTCAACAGGATTTAAGGCTTATAAGAGGGGGAGGTGAAGAAGGACTTAGAAGCACTCGTTTTCTTTGCTACAGTTTGTTGGCCTTTGGAAGAAGAGCTCCCACATGAAAGTAGCTGCAGAAACTGAGTTATAGGAGGCCGAAGAAACAGGGGCAAAGAGGAGAGGAACAGTGTGAGAAATTATCACACAGGAAAGTTTGAATTGCCGAGGAGAGCTGGGACTGTTTTTCAAAATGGAAATGCAGAGGGCAAATGCTGTGTGAAGGAATGGGTAGATTAAAGAGCTGTTCAGAATACCAGAGAGAGGTGATGCTCAGAAGGAAAATGGGTGGTTCTGAGAAGCCAGAGGGACAGAGATCTAAAAGTGAGATCACGATTGACTTTCTTTTTAATTAATGTGTATGAGTGTACTGTCTGCATGTAGGCTTGTGCACCCATGTCGTGCAATACCGTGGAGGTGAGAAGAGGGTATCACAGATTACCCTGGAACTGGAGTTCTCCTGAATTTGGAGTTACAGATGGTTCTCAGCCGCCATGTGGGTGCTGGGGATTGAACCCAGGTCCTCAGCAAGAGCAGTCAGCGCTCTTAACCGCTAGGCCATCTCTCCAGCCCCACCATTGACTTTCAGCAGGAGTCATCACCAGGAGAAAATAGTGTGACTTAAATAGCCGAAGAGCTGTCATTTGGAAATGGAAGAATTTATGCCTACATAGATTTTAAGAAAAAGGTATTATGAGCTGGGCATGGTTGCACATGCCTTTAATCCCAGCACTTGGGAGGCAGAGGCAGGCAGATCTCTGTGAATTAAAGGCCAGTCTAGTCTCCATTGGGAGTTCCAAGACAACTGGGGCTACAGGGATACCCTGTCTTAAAAAGGCTAAAAAAGAAAAAAATATTATTATTTTTTATTTGTATGAGTGTTTGCCTGAATGTATGTCTGTGTACCATGTGTGTACAGTGTCCACAGAGGCCAGATCCCCTGGAACTGGAGTGACAGATGGTTGTTAGCATGATGTGGGTCCTGGGAACCAAACTGGAGTCCTCTAATGGATCAGCCAGTACTCTTTACCACTGAGCCAGCTCTCCAGTCCCCTATATAGCTTTTCTTTTTCTTTTCTTTTTATCTTGGGTTTAATAACTAAATCTTGGATTAAAAAGCTTTGTGGGAATGAGAAAAAAGAAGGGCTCAAATATCCCATTGCATCTGAATTAAGCATAGTAGGGAGTCACGACTCCAGAGAAATCATAACATACAAATTAGAGCTTATTTTGATTCATCAGCTTTAACCAGGGTTTACCTTCCACAAGAGCCTATGCTAAGTGCATCATAAACATACCCCAATCTAGTCTTCCACTTGTACTCAGTGGGATTCCTCTTAAAATCTTGCCCCCACAAACCATTCCCTGAACACCTGCCAAGGTTGGGCCTTTTAGGCATGCACGTTATGCCTCTGCCTTTCCTAAGCACTGTGTGGTGTCCACATGGCTGGAGAGGTCTTCATGATTAAGGCAGTTCCCTTAATTCTGACTTTTCCCTGTGTTGTGGTGCATTGTTCAGGAGCTTCTGAGAATGGAGCTATTTTTATTCTGTTTATGTTTCCTCCTAGTTTTTAAAAATAAGAATGAAGTTTTTTATTTTTTTTGAGACAGGGTCTCCCTTTAGTCCCAGCTGGCCTGGAACTCACTCTGTAGACCAGGCTGGCCCTAACCTCACAGAGATCCACCTGCCTCTGCCTCCCGAGCTGAGGGTAAACCTTTAACTCCTATTCTTCTTGCCTCCACTTCCTGAGTGCATATACCACCATATCTGATTTTTGGGGTGCTGGGGATCAAACCCAGGGTTTCATGCACACTAGGCAAGCACCCTACCAACTGAGTTCCATCTATAGTCCTCCCTTTAAATTTTTATTATTATTGTGCATATGCATAATGTGTGTGTAGGTGCAAGTGCACATGAAGGTCAATTTTTGTTTATATGAGAGAGAGAGAGAGAGAGAGAGAGAGAGAGAGAGAGAGAGAGCCCTAAGTGGCCATCAGGAGGATCAGATCCCCAGAGCTGAAGCTACAGGCAATGTGAACTATCTGATGTGGGTGTTGAGAACTAAAGTTGGGTCCTGTGCAAGAGCAGTACATGTTCCCAGCCACTGAGTCATTCTCCAGCCCTCAGAAATAAAGCTTTTATATAATAAATCATTTTATTTTTCATAATTAGGTAATTATTTCAGAATATTGCCTAGATTGTTGATATTATTTGTAATAAACTCATAGACTGAAGACACTAAACCAAACTGACTTTCCCCCAATGCTAAATTCTTTTGTCGTACAGCTGGAACTTTCATCATGCCTTCCATAAGAAAAAGAAAACTCTAAATTTTGTCCTGTTCTCAGCGCTGGCTCAGGGACAGAAAGCAGTATGTGGTGACGAGAATTGTGGGAGAATCCCAGCACCTCATTTCCTGCTCCTCTCTTTCTTGACTCTCCAGCTCATTTTGTTTTTATGCCTTGCTCAACCTGAGCAAGTGTGTATCGGGCAGGGTACCAAGATAAATTTTCTGTTATTTGTCACAGTGGCGTTTTCCTACCACTACACTTAGCTTTCATCCATATTTAAATGCACCCATAAATTTAGAGTAAGTTTTACTGAGCCATTTAACATTTTCTGTGGGGATAAATATGGCCCATGAGGTTTAGCATGGGAAGATCTTTTTTCTTTTGTCTTTTTTGTTTTTTTCTTTTTAAACTAAATTATAAAGAATTTGCCTGGAGATTACCCAAAACAAATAAGACGATAAAAGATTTTGCTTTGGTTTTAGTAGTTTGTTTGTATTCTGGTAGTTACAAAGTGAAGAAGTAAAACAAAGTAATTCCTACCTTAATATCTAGGGAGAGGATCACGAGAAATATGTATTAAATTGCTATTTATGCAGATTTAAAATTTTGATTTTTAAATGTACAAATCTTTTTTTGGGGGGGGGTCTTTTTGAGACAGGGTCTTCCTGTAGCCCCAGTTGTCCTGGAATTCACTCTGTAGACCAGGCTGGCCTTGAACTCACAAAGATCTGCCTGCCTCTGCCTCCCGAGTGCTGGGATTAAAGGTGTGTGCCATCACACCCGGCTAAGAGAATGTTTTTAAAATGAGGATAGTAAAGTTAAAAAACTACCTTAAGTAATGAATTTGTAACACTCCACGTATATTTTTCTGAAATATGAACAGCATTAATGAATTTAATGAATTTAAAAACTTTCTCTCACCAGCACACTTTTAAGGTCTCCCACCAACTTTGCCTTTTGTTGCTTGAATTACTTTTGCAAATGACACTTATGCAGTAATTGATAAATATCACTCAGAAAATTATCTTTTTCTTTAAAATAAAAAAAATCATTTTATTTATTATTGTGTGTGTGTGTGTGTATGCATCCTGTGCATGTGGGTGTCAGAGTTTAACTTAGGAAGTCTGTTTTCTCCTTCTACCATGTAGGTCTTGGGGATTGAGCTCAGGTCTTTCGCCTTGGCAGCAAACACTTTCGCCCGCTCAGTCATCTTACCAGTCCTTAATTTTTTTTTTAATTTTTTTAAATTTATTTTTGTATGTGTATAAATGTACTGTCTACATGCAGGTTTGTGCACCCATGTCGTGCAATGCCGCAGAGGTCAGAAGAGGGCGTCTGATTCCCCTGGAACTGGAGTTAAAGACGGTTCTCAGCCACCATGTGGGTGCTGGGGATTGAACCCGGGTCCTCTGCAAGAGCAGTCAGTGCTCCTAACGGCTAGGCTATCTCTCCAGCCCCACCAGTCCTTAATTTTTTTTATGACAGAATCTTACCAAGTTGTCCAGGTAGGTCTTGAACTTTGGATTCTCCTGCCCCAGGATCTTAAGCAAGTAGGATTACAGACCTCTGCCATCAGGCTTAGAAAATGATATTTTATCAAGATAGTTAATATCTTACTTCTGTTTGTAAATATTTATTTATTTTGAGGTCAAACCATTTTATTCACAGGCTTTCGGGGGTGGCGAGGGGCAGGCTAGGTCATCCACAGGATTGGACATCCTTTGCAGGGCAGATCTCCCAACCACCTTGCTGTTTAAAGCTATTTATTTAATTTCTTATGCATATGAGTGTATTGCCTACATGCAGGTAGATGGACTTGTGTTGTGCAATGCCAATGGAGGTCAGAAGAAGGAGGGAGGATCCGCTGGAACTGGAGTTACAGATGGTTGTTAGCCGCCATGTGGGTGCTGGGAACCAAACCTGGGCCCTCTGCTGAGCTCTGCTCCAGCCCTACTTCTGCTTTGAGAACACATAGATGGATTGATTTTCATTTGGGTGCTAGCATTTGCTTCCAACACTGTTTTATTCTAAGCAGTCATTTCCTTACTCCATCTTGGCAGCAGTTTTGACCTTTACTGATTCAGTGGGCTGTAACAGCAGATGTTCTTGGCTTACTGATGAAAAAAATTACATACATGCTTTTGAGGCACTATAAATTAATATGAAGAACTGTGAAAGATGGTTTAAAAAGTGCTAAGAAAGCAAGTCTAGGGGCCAGTGGGGTGGCACAGTGGGTAAAGATGCTTGCTGGGCAAGCCAGAGAGAAGACTGAATTGATCCCCAGAGCCCACAGAAAGGTGGAAGGAGAAGACTGAGTCCACAGAATTGACTTCTGACCTCCACACGCTCTCCCCATCACACACTAAAATAATAAATAATAACATAAAAACAGAACAAATCTGGCCAACTTGATACAGAAATTGTTTCCTCCAACCATGTGTGTTTAAGAAACTACCATATGGTTTACTAAAAGCAGATGCACATCTTTCTGTTGCTATTATAATCCAGGTAGAATTCTAAACCTTGGTGGCCAGATCCCCCCATCCCCAGCCATGCATCGTGCTGGCCAAGCACTCTACCACTCTACATCCTACAGTGGTAGAATTCCACACCCTGGCACACTGGTGCTTAAAGTGAGGTCTAGGGCCCAGCAACATTAACATCACCTGGGAACTTAGAACTATAATGTAGAAAGAACCAATGGAAGATATTCATTCTCTCTCTCTCTCTCTCTCACTCTCTCTCTCTCTTTCTCAGCTCACATAAGTATGAAGGTTGTTAAGTCCCCCAATCTTGCAGCCTTATACTGGATACCCAGGAAACCCAGGGTGTATCAGTGTGAATATGAAGATTTAAGAACCAGGGAACTGATGCTTTAAATGTGCTAGATCCAGTAGTGAGGCAGGAAATGGGGACAATATATTCTTTTCTCTAACGTTTGTTCTATTCAGGCCTTCAAGGGGGAGATTACACTCAGAGACGTAGAGATCTCTTCCAGAAATACCCTCATAGTCCCAAAGAGATAACATTTAATCTGGGGAACCCCAGGCCCCATTCAAGTGGATGTGAAATTAACCATCATATTTACTTAATAAAAAACTCAGGGAGTGAGGCCCAGTAACTTGTATTGCAACAGGATTTTCAGGTTATTCTGAGAGCCAACAAGTTGTATGAAGCTCCAGTACAGTCACTGTGGAAAAGATAATGCTCTGTGCAAAAGAACAGGATGGGTTTACTACATGTGACTATACTTGTATCTTTGTTCCATAAGCCATGCCCTTCTGCCAGGTCATAACATGTCACACATACATGTGGAGCTTTAGAGATGTGAGAAAAGAGAATTATTCACTAGCGTCTCTATGTGATATGTACTTGTGTATTAGTCACTTTTCTGTTGCTGTGATAAAACCACCATGACTAAGGGAACTTATAAAAGGAAGAGTTTATTTGAGCTTACGATTGATGTTTCCAGGGAATTAAGAGACCATTTGGCTGAGGGGGGGGGGCATGGTGGCCAGGCTGGAGCAGAAAGCCGAGGTTCACATCTTCCAAAATGCACAGGAAGCAGAGAGAGCAACTGGAGTGTGCAAGTCTTGTTGTACTCACTAAGCCCGCCCCCCAGTGACATATTTCCTCTAGCATGGCCACACCTTCTAAGATCTCCCAAAACAGCACCACCAACTAGGGACAAAATGTCTGACTACTTGAAGCCTATGGGGGACATTCTCATTCAAATCACCACATTCCACTCCCTGGCCCCCATAGGCTCATGACCATATAAAATGCAAAATGCATTTAGTCCAACCTTAAAAGTCCCCATAGTCTTTACCGATTTCAATTCTGTTCAAAAGTCTACAGTCCAAAGTTTCTTCTGAGACCCAGGCTAATCTCTTTAACTGTAAGCTCCTGTAAAATCAAAAGACAAATTACATACTCCCAACATATAGTGGAACCGAATACACATTCCCATTCCAAAAGGGAGGAACAAGACATAGTGAGGAAATACTGGATCAAAACAAGACTAAAAGCCAGCAGGGCAAACACCAAGTCCAGTAGCTCCATGTGTGACTTCTGGGACTTTACTTCCAAAGGGCTTAGATGGCTCAGCTCTTCCAGCTTTGTGTGCAACATACATCTCTGCCTTAAGCTGGTACCACTCCCTATATGCAACGCTCCTTGGCAAATATCTCACAGCTTTGGCATCTTGAATGTTGTCTTGGGATCTCCACTGCCAACCAGGCTTCACCTTCACTGCTTCATGCAATGGCCTATCAGGGTCTTCTTTATGCAGGGACAGCCCTAGTGTACTCTGCTTAGCCTCGGTGGCTCTCTGAAATTGTGGAAGAAGAACTGATGACCCCTTCACTCTGGCATCCTTTATGCCTCTAAAGCCAACACCACATGAATGAAACTGCTGAGTTGGGCTGCAAGTTTGGGATGGACCCTGGCCTATTTCAACCACATTTGCAACTTTTCTCTGCCCTGGACTTGTTGGAGCAGAAAACCCTTTCTGTATTTTCCTTTCAAAACTTGTCAGCCTCATCAGAATATAGACTGCCATTGTTGGACTAACTGGGCTGTATCATGGAGGCCAGTGCAGGGGGATCAAGACAGGACATGTGCTTACTGAACTTCATTTTGGGGGACCATGGAAGGGAAACACCCTAATGTGGAGCAAAACTTCAGGAGTAATGGTTGTTTAGGGTTGCCCAAGGAGAAAACTTCGAGCATTTCCTTAAGGAAAACATGTGTATTAGTCAGTTTTCTGTTGCTGTGATAAAGCACCATGACCAAGGAACTTATAAAAAGAAGAGTTTATTTGAGTTTATGATTGGCGGTTCCAGGGAATTAGAGTCCATTGTGGCGAGAGGCATGGCGGCTGGATCTGGAGCAGCAAACTGAGTGTCACATCTCGCAAAGAGCACAGGAAACAGACAGAGGGCAACTGTATACCATGAGGCTTGTTAAACTCTCTAAGCCCGCCCCCAGTGACACACTTCCCCCAGCATGGCCACACCTTCTAAGACCTCCAAAAACAGCGCCACCAACTGGAGACAAATGTCTGAATACCTAGAGCCTATGGGGGACACACATTCAAACCACCACAACATGATATCCTTTAGGGAAAAAAAAATCCTCCAATTCAAGTGATATGTGTATGGATGTATATATGTATGTATATATTTACATATATATATATGTATATAAAACTATGTATAACTATGTATATATGTATATATAATGTAACAATACAAGTTGGAGAGAACAACAACAAAAGAACTGAAAAAAAAAACTCTGGAAAGACTGGGAAAAAGATGCAGGATTTGTATGGCAGAGTGCAGGGACTCAGATGGGGTAGGGGGCATGGAAAGGGAAGTGACTCTAAATTCAATTGAGAAATGATGTATGACCTATGGAAAAAGTTTAAATATTTTTTTAAATTTTATTTATTTATTTTCTATGTGTATGAATGTACTACCTGCATGTAGGTTTGTGCACCCGTGTCATGCAATGCCATGGAGGTCAGAAGAGGGTGTCGGATTCCCCTGTAACTGGAATTCTCCTGGAATTGGAGTTACAGACGGTTCTCAGCAGCCATGTGGGTGCTGGGGATTGAACCCGGGTCCTCTGCAAGAGCAATCGGTGCTCTTAACCACTACGCTATCTCTCCAGCCCCCCAAAAGTTTAATAATGATAAAAAATATTTTTAAAAATGTTGGGGGCTTAGCTGGGTGTGGTCTTGCCCTGAAGGTACTGTTTCTATTGTTTACTTGTAAATATCTAGGCCTCTCCTTAATCACTTTAATCTCCTTATCAAAAGGATCCTCTCCTTTACATGCCTTGGCTCCAACATTAATCTCCCTCCTGCACTTTTCCAATCCAAACTGTACATTCTGCATTTCTTTCTGCCCCATTTGCTTTTTTTCAGTGTAGTTCTGTATAATATTCCCCATTAATAGCCATGCCAACATTTCTACGTTAGGCTGTCTTGAAATATCCTCTGCCAAAGAAATTAGTCCATTGCTTTTCAACTTAGCATCAGGCAAGCATTTGGGCTGTGGGCAAACTGCAGACAGACTCTTTGCCAAAATATCCCAGTTGGCTGCTTAAGTCTTTATTTTCCTCTGGAACTACATTTTTTTCAGCAATGCTTTCTTCCAGGCTTCTACTAGAATGGCCCATTAAGCTCTGCTTATAGCAGTCAACAGCTTTTCTAGCCTAAAGTTCCAAAGTCTTCCATATTTCTCCAAACACCCACATGGTCAGGTTCTTCACAGCCAAGACCCCAGTATTGGTACCAAAAACTGCATTAGTTACTTTTCTGTTGCTGTGATAAAACCACCATGACCAAGGGAACTTATAAAAGGAAGAGTTTATTTGAGTTTACAATTGACAGTTCCAGGGAATTAAGAGTCCATTGTGGCGGGAGGCATGGTGGCTGGGGCTGAAGCAGAAAGCTGAGGTTCACATCTTCCAAAAAACACAGGAAGCCAAGAGAGAGCAACTGGAGCATGCATGTCTTGTTGAACTCACTAAGCCCACCCCCCCAATGGCGTACTTCCTCCAGCATGGCCACACCTTCTAAGATCTCCCAAAACAGCGCCACCAACTGGGGACAAAATGTCTGAATACTTGAAGCCTATGGGGGACATTCTCATTCAAACCACCACAACTTGTTAGTGTTTTCATTTTATTATATGTGACAGAAATTCCAGTATGAACCCACTCCAGTGAAAAAGTATTTATTCACTCAGTAAGTGGTGATATAAAAATTAATCACAGTAATGAGTGGTATTTACTGAGGACTATGCCAGGTTTTGGATGCTTTGAATGGTTATTCAGTTCTTGATCACAGAGATTCTCTGAAGATGGTATTATTATTTCCATTGCAAAGATGCAGATGCTAAGGTACAACGAAGTTAAATCCACGCAGTGAAGAAGGTGGCTTCATCAGAGGGCATGTCATGTTGCTCAAAATCCTCCTGGTCTGGTCATTGTGGTGGTGCACACTTTTAATCCCAGCACTCAGGAGGCAGAGGTAGGTGGATCTCTGTGAGATTGAGGCCAGCTTGGTGTACATAATTGAATTATAGGTCCTCTGGTTTACTGGGGGAACCTTGTCTGAAAAAGACAAAAAATAAAAATCCTCCTTTTCTGAAGTTCTCTGTGTGTCACATTTACTCAGGGTCTAAGGTTCATCACTGAACCAATCACTATGTCAAAGAGATGGGATCTGCTGATGAGCTGTGAACAGGTGAAGTCCACCCATAGCTGGGAGGGCAGGATGAGGATATCAGAGAATGAATGCAGATGCTGACTTGGTGGTGGATTCCTGCAAGGGGCAGTGGAGTCTGACAGATGTGCTGCTGTATTACTTCAGACCTCCATAGTTTCTGGTTTCACAGTGAGGCTTTTGGTCCATTTTGAACCTATTTTATGCAGGTCACAAATAGGAATCTAGTTTCATTCTTCTACATGTAGATATCTGGTTTTTCAAACACCATTTTTTGAAGACACTGTCTTCTCAAGAAAAAAAAATACAAGTTTTCTCACTAAAAAAAAAAAAAAAGTACTTGTGAGACAGGAGAAAGGGACTGCCGCAAGTTTGAGGGTAGCCTGGACTATATAACGAGTTCCAGGCTAGCCTATGTTATAGACCTAGAGCCTATGTCAAAAACCTGTGTGTGTGTGTGTGTGTGTGTGTGTGTGTGTGTGTTGTGAAAATAGAAGTGAGGCCATTTGGGGGAGAAAGAATGGGAAAAGATAGTGTAACAGGGGGTTGAATATGAACAAAGTACATGATAAACATGTGTTTTGAACATACTTTTCAGAGGGATTATTATTTATTTATTTATTTATTTATTTATTTATTTATTTATTTATTTTGCTGACAGGGTCTCATCATGTAGCCTTAACTGGGCTGGAACTTGCTATATAGATCAGGCTGGCCTCAAACTCACAGATACCTCCTTGGCTCTGCTTCCTGGATGTGTAGCCAACATGCCTGACCTGAAATTTTATTATTTTAAAGTACCCCCATAAGGGTCCAAGTTCCATAAGCCACATGCAAATCACTTTGGTAAAGAAGCCTTTCCTGGGTCATATTCCTGAACTGAAGGGAGGTGAGAGTGGGACAGACTGTTAACGCATTCCTGAGCTCCAACTTTCCATTTGATTCTTTTCCCCTACCAGACACCATTTTCGACAGCAGTCAGTTGCATTCTCTGATTCTGAGTTCAAAGATCTAGAGAATGGCTTATGTCCTTTCAGCTTGGTTAGTTTGTCCAATCCTAAATAACTTAGTTTGGTCAGAGAGTCCAAGTCAAATAAGAATAAAGGTATTTTAACGTGGATATCAAGTGAACAGACACTTGCACATTTCTTCTTTCAGGTCCAACCCTAATTTTGTTTCAGCATCTATTGTCCTCTGCATAACCTTGTCCTTGCCGATGAGTGGCTATAAGCTCCAGACAATTACAACTGATAGAGATAGATCCTTTGCACAGTTTTAGATATGGGCATTGTTCTAGTTTGCTTTCAATCATTGTGACAAAACACTGACCAAAACCAACTTGGGGAGGAAAGGATTTATTTGGCTCACATCACCTGGGTCACAGTTCATCACTGACGGAGCCCAGCATAGGAACTCAGGGCAGGAACCTGGAAGCAGGAGCTGAAGCACAGGCCATGGAGGAATGCTTCATACTGGCTTGCTCCTCCAGCCCATGCTCAGCCTGCTTTCTTATACAGCACAGAAATACCTGCCCCAGTGGGCTGGGGGCTGGGCCCTCCCACATCACTCAACAATCAAGAAAATACCCCACAGATATGGCCACAGCCAGTCCAATGGAGGCATTTCCCCAACTGAGGCTTCCTCAACCCAGGTCTGTCAAGTTGACACTAAAGCTATCCAGCACAGGTATACAATTCAAGTCTGCTCAAAAATATGTGAGTGCATCTGATGAAAGTTTCATGGGATTGGCTTTTCCCACATTTTGAAAGATATTTATGGACCTTGAAAGCCTGTGCATGTCTGTATGAATATAGGTGTACCCAATAACATGAAGCACAGTGAAACATTCAGAGAACAGCTAACAATGTATTACCCAGTGCATCAAGAAGCTGACATTCTTCATATAGAAACCTGCTTCACATTAGTAGAGAAAATATGTAAACATGTGAGTTTGCTCAAAAACCATTTATTTAACAGAATATAACTGCTACTAAGGTGAACTACTAAGCCCCTAAGGTGAACTTCAGGGTCTGAAATTCAAAATTGGTGACATGAAAATCATGGAACTTACTTAAACCTATCATTTGAAAGTATAGTTTGACATTTACCTTAACTCACCAACAATGCATATAATCCATCAGTCTATTATTTCCTTAGCTTATGCACTATATGGCATTGACTTCTTTGAAATGAAATTAAAATTTTTATTTTATTTATTTT
The DNA here is from genome assembly GCA_009823505.1 of Rhizomys pruinosus. Taxonomy (NCBI): domain Eukaryota; kingdom Metazoa; phylum Chordata; class Mammalia; order Rodentia; family Spalacidae; genus Rhizomys; species Rhizomys pruinosus. Next base: position 340,357 of record VZQC01001918.1, read on the forward strand.
TAATGTGTATGGTGTTATGCCTGAATGTATGTAATTGCACCTGTGTCATACAGTGCCTAAGGAGGACAGAAGAGGGTGTTGGATCCCCTGGAACTGGAGTTACAGATGGTTATTAGCTGCCATGTAGGTGCTGGGATGAGAACCTGGGTCTTCTGCAAGAACATCCAGTGCTCTTAACTGCTGAGAAAGCTCTTCAACCCTGAAATAAAATTTAAAAACTGTGTAATTTTATGGAAATGAATCATTGATTCTATTGTATAAAGGCACACAAGAAATAGAGCCTTCTTGTAAAAATCAAATATGTTTTCATGGAATTCTATTTTAAGGATTTTATTCTCCCTTTATTTCTAGCTGTTATGTAGCAAATATAATGTTACATCGGAAATGTTTTGCTATTTGGTGACTCTACATAGTAAGAGTCACCAACTACTCTGTTATTTACTGTTCCTGTTGCTCTGGTAACATACCCTGACAAAAGCAGTATAAGGGAGAAAGAGTTTACTTTGGGTCCTAGTTTGAGGGTGCAGTCCACCATGGTGGAGGAGTCTTGGTGGTGAAGGCTTGAGCAGCTGGTCAGTTACACCTCAGTGGGGATGCAGAGCACCACGGATGCTGGCACTCGGCTGGTTTGCTCCTTTCTGTCCAGTCCAGGACCACAGCCCAGGGAATGGTGCTACCCACTTTGAGTGTGTGTCTTGTCATCTTGATGACCCTAGTCAAGATAATGCCTCAGAAGCATGTCTATGGCTTACGTTCTTGGTGATTCTAGATTCTGCCTAGTTGGTCATAAATATTAACTATCACAGCCGAGTATGGTGGCACATGCCTTTAATCCTAGCATTTGAGAGGCAGAGGCAGGTAGATCTCTGTGAGTTCAAGGCCAGCTTGGTCTACATAGTCAGTTCCAGGCTAGCTGGGGATACAGGGAGACACTATCTGAAAAAGAACGCCTCACCCCCCCAAAAAAAATATTAACCAGCAAATCACTAGCAAATAATCTGTGATTAAAGAAACTGATGTGGAGAAAGGAAACCCAAGTGTATTAGTAAATCTATGACAAAAAGTTAGGCTCATTTAGAAACTGATATTCTAGGGCTAGAGAGATGACTCAGCAGTTAAGGGCATTGCCTCCTTTTCCAGAGGACCTGGATTCCATTCCCAGCACCCACACAGGGCAGCTAACAACCATCTTTAACTCCAGCTCCAGGAGAGTGAATACCTTCTGCTCTCCACGGACATTGCACGTCATGACTGTACTTATAGACATACAGGAGAACCCTCATACACAGAAAATAAAAACAAATAAATAAAGCTTAAAAGAAATTGATATTCTTTTAAAATTTTATTTAAAATTAATTAATGTTGAGACAGATTCTGCTCAGGGTGGCCTTCACCTCCTGATCTCCAAGCCACCACCTTCCAAATGCTGGGATTATAGGTTTATGATATCGCATGGAGCTCAAGAGTCAGATAGTCACAGAAGCCCTGGATTCATGTAAGTGGATATATTTATGTTGCTAAGTGGATATATTTATATTTGCTAAGCCAACAACATAAATATATAAATATATATGTATTTATTTGCTAATTCTTTTTGTTTTGTTTTGTTTTTTCGAGACATGTTCTCCCTGAAGCCCCAGCTGTCTTGGAACTTACTCTGTAGACCAGGCTGGCCTTGAACTCACAAAGATCCGCCTGCCTCTGCCTCCCAAGTGCTAGGATTAAAGGTGTGTGCCACCATGCCCAGCTGCTAATTATATATGTTAAAGAATTACGATTTTTAAAAAAATTTTTTATCGGGGCTAGAGAGATGGCCTAACAGTTAGGGGCGCCGACTGCTCTTGCAGAGGACCTGGGTTCGATCTCCAGCACCCACATGGCGGCTGAGAACCATCTTTAACTCCAGTTCCAGGGGAATCAGACACCCTCTTCTGACCTCCACGGCATTGCACGACACGGCTGCACAAACCTGCATGCAGACAGTACATTCATACACATAAAAAAACAAAAGCGGTCAACATTTTTATAAGACTGACATAGTGGCACTTGCCTTCGAACCTAGCACTTGGGAGGCAGAGGCCAGCAGATCTCTGTGAGATTAAGTCCAGCCTGGTGTACATAGTGAGCGCCAGGCCAGTTGGGGCTACAGGGAGACCCTGGCTCAACCCCCTCGCCATTGTTTTTAATTTATTCTTTGTTAATTTCATACATGTCTATGATGTATTTTGATCATGTGTGTTCACTTCCCATTATCCTCATTTATGCCCCCCCCAACTCACTGATTCTTATTCCCCACAAGCCTTTTTATTTTTTATTTTTTTGAGACAGAGTCTCCCTGTAGCCCACCCAGCTAGCTTTTAATTTTTATTTTAGCAACCGGATGTGGTAGTACACACCTTTAGTCTCAGTAACTGCTAATAACTGCCAATAACTGCTCAGGGAGGTGTGGGGCCTCATGAGCCCGTCCCCCATCCCTGATGGGGTGTTGGACAATCATTTCTTTGTCTTACAGTGCCTGGGCACTATGCGTGTTTCATTTCAAACTTGGAAAAAGAATGAGACGATGGCTTGCTGTGGTTGTCATTATTTGTCTCCCACCCATCCCCACATTCCTGTCAGTAGAGTCTGGCCTATTTATGATTTTTCCTTAAAGGCAATAAAACATTAGATAGTTCATTTTTAGTTTATATAGAACTTGGTGACCTGCGAGTGGTTGTCCCTCAAGGCTTAGCAAGCATTCTCAGTTAAGTAGCTTTCCCTTTGTATCTTCATATATAACAGCTCTCTGGGTTTCTTCTTTTATGATCCACTCATAGAAGCCAAGTAAGAACAAGCATAGTGATTTTTAACAATTTTCATGAAGATAAGAATGCAAGTACATTGGGGCTATAGGGATGGCTCAGCGTTAAGAGCACTGGCTTCTCTTGCAGAGGACCTGGGTTCAATTCCCAATATCCACATGGTGGCTAACTACCATCTGTAACCCCAGTTCTAGGGGAATCTGATGCCTTCTGACCTCTGTGGGCATTTCACAACATGGGTACACTTACATGCATGCAGGCAATATACTCATATACATAAAGTAAAAATAATAATGGGCTTGAGGGTAGCACAGTGATTAAGACTGGCTACTCTTGGGGCTGGAGAGATGGCCTAGCGGTTAAGAGCGCTGGCTGCTCTTGCAGAGGACCCGGGTTCGATCCCCAACACCCACATGGCGGCTGAGAACCGTCTTTGACTCCAGTTCCAGGGGAATCTGATGCCCTATTCTGACCCCTGAGGCATTGCACGACATGGGCACACAGATCTGCATGCAGACAGTACATTCATACACATAAAAGAAATCAATAAAATTTAAAAAAATTAAAAAAAAAGAGTACTGGCTACTCTTGCAAAGGATCCAAGTTCCATTCCCACCTCCACATGGCAGCTAACAACTGTCCCTAACTGCAGGTCCAGGAGAAACGATGCCCTTTTCTGACCTTCCCAGGCACTGCAGGACATGAGTGCGCTTACATCCATGCAGACAATACACTCATACACGTAAAATAATAAAATATTCAAGAAGACTGATAACAAATAGATAAAAATGCAAATATTGTACCAGTATCAAGTGAATATATGTCCATGATTCATTTTGTTCATTCATTAGAGGAACAGGATGACAAAATGGCTGAGAGAGTATTTGGAGTGGAGATCTGACATGGTTGAACACCAAATGTAGAACATTTTGGTTAGATACAAATGTGATCAACATCCCCAAAGGCAGTAAAGCAGCATCCTTTGGGGTTTTCAACCAGACAACTTCTTTATATCTCTACTAGACAAAATCTTCAAGATAGCATGTAAAAATTATGTCAAATAAAAATCCTTCATTGAACTAGAAATATCACTGATTTTTATATAAGCCTAAATAGCAGTGTCCTTTGGTGACACCTGTGCTCACATCATCCTCCTCAGACACTTCTCAGGTTTTCCTATTTTTTTCTGAACAGCAGTGATGTCACCGTGCAGTTGTACTGGTGAAACTTTTCAAAGCTGACACCAAAGCTCGGAAGGGAGCGCTTACAAAACGTACACTGAGGTTTGTTACTACATTTTTCTTAAGGTGTTGAATTGGCACAGTGAAATGATGTTGAGTTTGTATAATACATTTCTTTCGGGGTGGACAGGTGTTATAACTTCATAGCTAATAGCATATTCTTAGGACTCTAATCATCTGGTCCTGTCACCTCATGATCATGAATACGGGCAAATTATTCAACGTTTTGATTGTGTAATGCCCTCAGCTATCAAATGGGCTAACAGTGCCTTCCTTGTTAGCTTGTGAAGTTAATTAAGATGCAGAGCTGTGCTCAGTACATCACAGAACCAGTATAACATCTACTGCTGTATTAACATGGAACTGCTTCTGTCACAGAATGTCAATTTGATTTCTAGAGAATATTATAGTTATGAGGCTGGAAATAAACTATACAGGTAAGTAAGAGAGAAGTTTTGAATTAATTTTCTCAAATATGCATATGTTTGAGTCTTATGTAGGGAGTTTGGGGAAGGAAGGTAGGCTACTTAAGGAATAACCTATAGAAAATAGACTTGAGCTGGGTGTGGTGATGCTCCCAACACTCGGGAAGCAGAGGCAGGTGGATCTCTGTGAGGTCAAGGCCAGCCTGGCCTATATAGATAGTGAGTTCCAGGCAAACAGGGGCTACAGGAAGACCCTGTTTCAAAAAGTCCCCCCCCCAAAAAAAAGGAAAGAAAAGAAAAGAAAAGAAAAGAAAATTCGAGGTTAGTCATCTGGTAAGTAGGGAAATGAAGAGTGGACCATGAGATAAAGGTCTGGGATCAGAGTCTGCTCTGAATTCATCTATGAAATTTTAACAAATCACTTGTGATATTTGAGCCATTTAACTGTAGATTCAATAAAACCAGTTTTCTTTTGATAATATGAAATATAAATGATAGCTTATTTTGTAAAACCATTTGTGGGCAAAGTCCATATTCAAGGGCAGATGACCGTGACACTTGCTTTACACATCTCATGGTTGTTGTGGAGCTGAAGTGAAGTAATGTGTAAAGATGTTTTATAACACATATAGCCTTGTAGAAATGTAAGATAATACTTAGTAGACTATATATTTTTTTTTTGGTCTTTTCGAGACAGGGTCTCCCTGTAGCCCCAGCTGTCCTGGAACTCACTCTGTAGACCAGGCTGGCCTTGAACTCACAAAAATCTGCCTACCTCTGCCTCCTGGGTGCTAGGATTAAAGGTGTGTGCCACCACGCCCGGCGACTATTTTTTTTTAATCACACAATATCTCAAAGACAAGCTTGACATAAAGGAAGCAGAGTTGAAACTATTTTTTTCACTGAGATCCCAGAGGAGAAGCATTAGTGCTTTAAAGGCTAGATGGGAAAGAATTTAAGTCAGCTTGGACATTATATGCAAAAAACAATAGGGAAACCACGAATCCTCCTACTATCTTGGGAACAAATGCTGCAAAATAAAGTAAAACTAAATAGACTGGTGGTCCTTTTTTTTTTTTTCCCAGCCAGATGACACTACTCAAGAAAAACTGAATTTCCTACTTCATTAACTCAGCAAATAATGTGTTGGACCAAACTGCATGCTTCAAGTCTTACTGTGGGGAGAAAAAGAGACCAAGAAGTTCATACTTCCTATAAGAATTCACATTGATCAACAACAAAAAATAATATAATTTAAAAATTTTTATGTATATGAGTATTTTGCTTGCATGTAAGGGCACTTGTGTATACAGTGTCTGTGGAGGTCAGAAGATGTTAGACACCTGGAACTGGAGTTATGAATGATCGTTAGCTTCCATGTGGGTGCTGCGAACCAAATCTGGGTCCTCTGCAAGAACAGCCAGGATGCTTAGCCTATAAGCCATTCTCTAGCCTCATAATATATATATGTTTTTAAATTTTATTTATTTTTGTATGTGTATGAATGTACTGTCTGCATGTAGGTTTGTGTACCTGTGTCATGCAATGCCGTGGAGGTCAGAAGAGGGTGTCGGATTCCCCTGGAACTGGAGTTCTCCTGGAATTGGAGTTACAGATGGTTCTTAGCCACTGTGTGGGTGCTGGGGATCGAACCCGGGTCCTCTGCAAGAGCAGTCGGTGCTCTTAACCACTAGGCTATCTCTCCGGCCCATAATATAATTTTTAATTAAGGCAAAGGGGAGATTAATTAACTTGTTTTTAATAAGGACATCATGAACCTTTGATTAACTTGGCCATGTTTATTTAATTGTGTGAATAGTGCTGTTTTCTGCCTTTTCCAAGATATTACATACACTGAACTGCATGGAAAATTCTCCATTGCTTTGTATTTATGCTTTATATTTTGTTTCTTCCCATCTGTCCTCATATCTTTCGAGATAAAGTAATTGAAGAAAAAGAGCAGTTACAAAGTTCTCTGTAAACTGGGCGTGGTAGTGCATGTCTTTAGTCCCAGCACTCGGGAGGCAGAGGCAGGTGGATCTCTGTGAGTTCAAGGCCAGCCTGGTCTACAGAAAGAGTTCTAGGCCAGCGGTGGCTACAGGGAGACCCTGTCTCAAAAAGGCCAAAAAAAAAAAAAGTTTATGTAAATTTTTAGAATTTCTTGGAATCAGTTAAAATTGAATAAGTCTAATAAAAATGTTAATTAATACTTGGAATTAATGAAGGGCTGAACATGTAGCTCAATGTTGGAGTGCTTGTATAGTGTATACAGAGCCTTTATGTGATCTCTAGCACTGTTTAAAAACAAAGAAGACCTGTAACCCAAATTAAATAACTTTCATATCTCCAGATTTTTCCAGTGATTATATAAAACTTTATGAGTACAATAATAAAAAATTCTGGAAAAATAGTATCTTAAAAAAAAAAACCCAGCAGGTTATTATTAATATAGTTAAACTAAGCCAGACATAACCAGAGAAGAGTAGCCAGGCTGTTTAAATGAAAACAATGGAAAGAAAGAGATGTCTTCTAAATTGCAGTAATTATTAAAATTAAATAGTTTACCATAACTATGTGTTTCTTTGTGTATATGAAATGCTCTAGCTATCCACTTTTTTTTTTGGTAGAAAATCCTTTAGACTAATAATTACTTGATATTACAAATTAATTCATTCCAGTTTTGAAACTACAATATTTGGAAAGGCCAGGAGCTGCCTGGAGGGTGGGGTGTGAGATTAATAAACTCCAAGGCAAGGAACATTCAAATGCTGCTTCTTCTAGTTGGCTACTGTTTGTTCTAGACAGATACTTAGATGTTGTTGCTATTTACACAGAAAAACATCTTTAAAGCAAGTGTGATTTTTCTCTTTAGAATAGCTTCAACTAGATTTACCTGCTCTGCAGCTGAGTGTTCTTACTTGTTAGTACTGTAAGTCAGTTACATATGCTGATGAGAGACCGCCAGGAAGGAATACAAGAAACCATCTATGGTAGGAGGTGGAGATACAGGCTTCTTATACTGGAACTTGGGAGGTAGAGGCAGAGAATCAGGGATTCAAGGCCAACTTCTGCTGCATAGTGAGCTCTAGGCCAGCTTGGGCTGCAGAACCCTGTCTGATAAAAAAAAAAAAGAGAGAGAGAGAGAAAAGAAAACCTGTAGTGTGTGTGTGTGTGTGTTCTGATTCTATTGGTTTTCAGTTTATAAGAGTTTTTTAAGTATTTTAATCATTATTTTATGTATATGAGTGCCCTTGTATATGTATGGAAGTGCACCCATGTCAAGCAATGCCTGAGGAAGTCAGAAGTGGATATCTGGAACTGGAGTCATAGATGGTGTTAGCCACCATGTAGGTGCTGGGAACTGAGCCTGGGTCCTCTACAAGAACAGCCAGTGCTCTTAACTATTGAACCATCTCTCCAGCCCCTAGTTGTCTATAAGAGTTTATAAACACTTTTTCCAGCTTTCCAGTCTTTGAATTGGCAGGTCTGGAAATCTATATGTGCTTACATATATGGATTAACTCATATGTATTTATAAATATGAGAAAAGATGAAAAAGATTTTGTTATTGTTCTATATAAACTTTTATGTTTTCTTAATAATAAACATATATTTGTGAACATATGTGTGGTAGCTTGAATGAGAAATAACCCCCATGGGCTCATGTATTCAAATACTTGATCCCTAGTTGGTGGGTTAGGATATATGCCCTTGCTGGAGAAAGTATGTCACTGGGGCAGGCTTCTAGAGTTCATAGTCCCACCCCACTTCCTGTTTGCTCTCTCTGCTTCAAGGCTGTGGTTGAAGACAGTGAGCTCTCAGCTTTTTGCACTGACCATTTGTTGCCATGCTTCCTTGCCACAGTGGACTCTGGAACTGTGAACAAAATGAACTCTTTCCTTTATAATTCACTTTTTGTCATGGTGTTTTATCACAGCAACAAAAGTAACTGATATAGAAGATGGCACTTGTGGTGGTTTGAATGAGAATGTCCCCTTAGGCTCCACATATTTGGACATTTTGTCCCCACTTGATGGCATTGTTTTGGGAGGTTTTAGGAGATATGGCCTTGCTGGAGGAATCATGTCACTGGGGGTGGGCCTGGCTGGATTTCCTGTCTCTCCTTGTTTCTTGTACCTCATCAATGTGAGATCCCTCAGCTTTCTGCTCTGGCTACTTTTGCTGCCATGCCTCCCTACCATTATGTACTCTAATCCCTGTGGAATTACAAATCAAATAAACTCTCCTTCTATAAGTTCTCTTGGTCATGGTGTCTTATCACGGCAACAGTAAAATAACTAACACAGTACAATAGAGTGATTTGTTGCTCTGAAGAACCTGACCATATTGATTTTGGGGGGAACATGGAAAAGTTTGGCACTCTGGATTAGAAAAGTAGTTGCATGCTATAAAAGCTTGGTGGACTATTTTGTTAGGAGCCTGGAAGACAGTTCTGCTGAGAGCAATGTGGACTGTAAAGAATGGGCTGATGAAGTCTCAGAGGGGAGGAGGGACTTAAACAGCAATTGGGCTACAGGCCATTCATGTTGGTATGTTGGCAAAGAATCTGGCTGTCTTCTGCCTCTGTCTTAAGAACTTGCCTGAAGTTAAATTAAAAAGTAATGGACTGATTACTTTGGTAGAGGACATTTTGAGACAACCTAACACTGAATCTGTGACTTGGTTATAATTGCTAACACTTATACAGGTCTACAATGAAAAAGAACAAGTGGGGCAGAAAAAAAAAAACAGAAAATGTAGAGTTTGTAGAGGAAAGGAGCACTAGGATACTTAATGTAGCCAAGGCATGTGCTTGAAGAGAGGCTCTCATTGATAAGAAGACTAACACAATCAAGGAGAGGCCTTCTGCTCTGCATTGGAACAGTGGGAGAAGTACTTTAGGGTAAGACCCTTCCAGCTAAGCTCCCAACTTGTGAAAGGGAGCCTAAGAAATTTCCTGCATTTGTTTTGACTTATTGCAGAAGCTGGTGTTGGGGCTGGAGAGATGGCTCAACAGTTAAGAGCACTGACTGATCTTACAGAGGACCCAGGTTCCATGATTAGATATCAGCCATCCATAACTCCAGTTCTAGGGGATCCACCACCCTTTTCTGACTTTTGTGGCTATTACATAAGTATGAATGCACCTACTTACATGTAGGCAATACAGTCATACACATAAAAATATAAAAATAATAAAATGTACAAAAAAAATCAAAGTTGCTGCTAATATAGGACGCTAGGGCCCATCTCAGGCTAGCAGCTGAACTTGGCAGTGCTGACCACATGGTACTGGCTTTAGTGGCATAAAGGATATGAGAATGAGGGAGTCCTACATTTTTCCTTCATATTTTCAGAGAGCAGCTAAGACCAGGCAGCTTACAGCAAGCAAGTCCCTTTGTAAAGAAGACCCTGGAGGGCCATGAAAGTAATAGAGACTCCAAGACATTGGAGATTTCAGAGTTCTAAGACTTCTGACAAGGAGAGCTCTATACAGAGAATGAAACTAGCCTAAGAGAGAGATGTATGTTGCAGGCAACAAAGCTGGAGGGATGGAGCCATCTGAACCCTTGGAACTAAAGTCCTAGACACCAGACATGGAACTATAGGATTTGGTATTTGTCCTGCTGGTTGATGGTCTTGCTTAGGTCCTGTATTTCCTCACTATGTCCCCATTCCTCCCTTTTGGAATGGGAATATGTATTCTGTGCTATCATATGCTGGAAGTATGTTATTTGTTTTTGATTTTACAAGCAGTTACAATGAGAAGATTGATTTAAGTCTCAAAAGGGATTTTGGAGTTTTGAACAATGTTGAGACTGTGAGAGACTATGTAGACTTTTAAAGTTGGACTAAGGGCTGTGCATGGTGGTGTATGCCTTTAATCCCAGCACTGGGAGGCAGAGGCAGGCAGATCTCTGTGAGTTCAAGGCCAGCTTGGTCTACACAGTGAATTCTAGCCCAGCTGGGGCTAAAGAGAGACCCTATCTCAAACAGATCAAAAAATAAATTAAATAAACAAAAAATAAATAAATAAGGACTAAATGTGTTTTGCATTATGATATGGCCAAAGGTCTATGGTGGTCTGGCAATAGAATGAGGCAGTTTGAATGAGAGATGGTCTCCCCCAATTCCTGAGACTCAAGTATTTGGTACTGTTTGGCGGAAGTCATGAAGTCATTAGGAGGTGTGATTTTATTCAGGAGACAGAACACTGGGTGGGGCGGGGCCTTTGAGAGTTCATAGCCTTGTCTTACTTCTAGTTGCTCTCTCTGCTTCCTGCTCTGACACTGAACTGTTATGTCTCCCCTGAGATTATGGACCCTCCCTCTGGAACCATAAACCAAAATAAACTTTCTTCTATAACTCACCTTCATCATGGGATTTTTATCACTTCATTGTGCTATTTTATCACAGCAACAGAAAAGTATTGAATACAAATAATGGTTTTTAAGATTTATTTTTATTTATGTTTATGTGTGTGTCTCTTTCCGTGTGTGTATAGACCAAAAGAGAATGCTAGGTCTCCTGGAGCTGGAGTTACAAGAGGTTGTGAGACATCTGATGTGAGTGGTAGTAACCAAACTTAGGTCCTCTGCAAGAAGAGTATGTACTCTTAACCGCTGAGCTATATTTCCAGTCCCCAATCATGCACATAAAGAAAAGCAAACTATGACACTAAGAAAGAAGTACTAAAAAAGCCTTTCACAGGAAGAAAAGCTTCAGATTGCCATAAACATCGAACCCTTCTGTGGATCCTACATGTAACAACTATTTATAATGAGTCCTAATGAAACTTATACCTTCTAGGTGCCACAAAGGTTTTGATATGACTTTCTTGCCTTCCCTCCTATAGAACAAGGAGAAATATGATGATGATGAGGTCGTTCTCCAACTGTAAATTGGAGACAACTATTATAGAGGTAATCTCTTATAAAACCGGTAAAAATGCCTTCTTTAATTGACTAATAGACATAAGAACTGTGAAAAGGATTATACTCTGTTCAGAACCAGATATAATACTAAAGTCCTTGGGCTATGCACTTAGGCAAAGTATATTAATGCAGGAGCTCTGACATCAGCAATGGATTGTTCTACCAGGGGGATGTTGGCCAGGGGATCCAAGGCCCCACAACAGGTAAGGGCTCCTTGCCCCTAAGTTGGGATATCTGCAGGAGGAGAGGTGATAAGACCCTGCTGCCGAAGACCTGACGTTAACATGGGAGGGATGTATTGAGACCGCACATGCAAGTGTACACATGGTCTCTGGAATGCCAGAGAGTGTTACCAAAGGCCACTAAACCAATAAAGCAAATACGGGTCTCCCTGAGTCAAGCAAGACTCCACCGTCAGCACCAGCTACACCTCACCTGCCTGGAAATACTGTGCAGCAGAGGCAGCCATGTGCCTGTATATCCCAAATCTAATTGGCTATTGGCTCTCTCCTTGGAGGAATAACCCATGGCTGATGCCACAAGCCTACATCCTCTACAGGTTAGGAGATGTTATAAGCCACAGTAAGACCCTGTCATATTTATCAGGGGTAAAAATGTAATTCATGGATTAACATATCATCCAAACATATGTGTCTATGCCAAAGTAACCTACCATAACTATTAGTGCTGCTTAAATACCTATATATCTAATTGCTTGTGCTTCATTAGTAGGATCGAAAGGTTACTCCTGAACAAACAGCCCATGAAAGGAAACAGCCAGAATTGACCAGAGTCCAAGTCAACAGCTCCAGAGAGAGTGGACTGTTTTACTTCTCATCCACCTGTGCCCCTTTTCTAAGCCTAGGGAACAATCTGCGGAAGAGGGGGCATGGTAGAATGTAAAGGCTGCGATTGGGGTGAATGGTGAAACTACAGCGATGTAGTCTGGACACTCATTTGATCAACTTGATTAAACAAACAACCTTTCACCCCCCCCATTGGATGGTGGGACTGTGGGGATTTGGGCACAACAGTCTGCAGATTGGTTTTGCACGAAGGATGCTTGTTCTCATGGATTATCACTTATAGCTAAAAAATGGAAAAAAAAAAACCCTGAAAGATACAGGACAGTTATGGCAGAATACATGATCTGGGATGGGGTGGGGGTGGGGGGGAAGGAAAAGGGAAATATGCCTGATCTGAATTGGAAAATGATGTACGAAATGCACAAAGCATCAATAAAAATTAAATAAAAAAAAAGCCTTTCACTTGTCCCTCTACATATATATATATATACATATATATTTATATATATTTGTATATATATATATATATATATATTTGATACAGGGTGTCATTGTGTTATGCATGCTTCAGCCTCTTGAGTGCTGGGATTAAAAATATTTTTAATTAGTTAATTAATTCTTATTTATTTTATGTGTATGAGTGTCCTGCCTACTTGTATGTAAGAGCACCTGTGTGCAGTGCATGCAGAGGTTAGAAGAGGGCATCAGATCCCCTGGAACTGGAGTTACAGATGGCTATTAGCCAACATGTGGGCTCTTGCAAATCAAACCTGAGGACCCAGGTTTGATTTGCAAGAGCAGTCAGTGCTCTTAATTGCTGAGCCGTCTCCCCAGCCCCTGAGTGCTGGGATTATAGGAGTACACTACCGTACCCAGGCAGTTTAGTGATTTCTTTTGCCAGTGTTCCTAAGAAAGTTCCTTATTTCAGTATTATATTTTTCATTTTTAGTAGATCTAGTTAGATGCTCTCAACTGACTCCTAGTTAACATTATTCTCTCTATTCTGGGAAGGATGCTATTACAAATATTTCAATGTGATTGATTATTCTTATTCAATTGGGCCTATTAATTTTGCTTTTTTATGGATAAACTGACTTCTTCCCCTACCCTGCCCCACCTTGATACCTAATAGAGCTTGCCTTTCTTTATACTCTAGATACCCAATGTTGTTGTTGTTGTTGTTTTTCTGTGTTTTTATATTTGTGGACCTGCACTCTTCCTATGCTGGTGATAGGCACCTGGAAGAAGACTACTGCTGAGAGCCTCCTGGTAAATAGAAAGGGAGTGTGTGTGCGTCGGGACTGATGGCTTCTGCAGGCAGAAGAGCTTCTGATGTAGCCTCTGGAACCTGCCTGTTTCCCCCTGACCTGTGCCACTATGGCTCTTTTCCAGAGCATTCTCTTTCCCCTTATAGCTACAGAGTACGGGTGCTGGTGTTAGGTGCTAGTGGTAGTAAGACACTTATTCCTTCTCGGAAGTGACTGTGCCATATTTCCTAATCATCCAGAGTCCAATGGTACCCAAATGAATGAACTGGACAGAAGGTGGTGTTTTCTCTCAAACAAGGCAAAGCAGAGTTGGCACTGGTGTGATTCATAAAATGTGGAAAGTAACATGGTCAGAACTGGAAGAATTTCCACCTTCTGACTCCTATGGGAATTCATGGTCTTTGATTCACATTCTGAGATCCATCGTATTCCGTTTTAATCAACCATGACCTCTATATTAAACTGCAGCATGGAAGGAATGCTCCCCCTACCTCTGGCTTTACCTCTTTTAGACTTCGGGCCCCAGCTCTGCCATGTCCTCAGGGAAATATGACTTGCAGATTGATATATAGCTCTTTATATTTTTCCATCATGAATTTTTACAAAGATTTCTTCAATGACTGGCTGTTTCTTTGGATGTTATGTAGGTGAGAACTTGGAATATGTTTGTCTTTCTTGTTTACAGCTTTATCCACGACACTTTGCACAGTCCTGGATAGTCCCTGAGATTGTGTAAATTTTTCAAAAGAAAAAGCAAAGGAAACAAAGAACAAAGGAGAGATAGAGATCTGTTTTTATTAAGATTGTATAGCTATTCAAGAGCTGTCTGCTTCTTACTCTAGTCACATCTGTAATATATAAAAATTGTACAACTACAGACTGGCCTTATTCTGGATGCTAGATAACATTTGGCTTTCTCGTTTTATTAATTCCTTCCCCCTCCCTCTTTGATTGGGTATTTATTTTTTATGTGTGTGAATATATTTTCTGCATGTGTGTAAGTGAACCCGTGTCATGCAATGCCTGTGGGGGTAGAAGAAGGCGTCAGATTCCCCCAGAGCTAAAGGTACGGATGGTTGTTAGCTGCCATGTGGGTGCCGGGAATCAAATCCTGGTCCTCTGCAAGAACAACCAGTGCTCTTAACCACTGAGCCATCTCTCCAGCCCCATTGCTTGGGTTTTTGAGATGGCAGTCTAGCTATGTAGCTGGTCTAACTCCTTATGAAGACCATACTAGACTTGAACCTGCTGCAATCCTCTTGCCTCTGCCTCCCTAGAGTTGGGATTACAGACATGTGGCCCCATGTCCAGCTGCTACTTCCATATAAATGCAAAGTAGAGAACAGACATGTTGACAACGTCAAATAAAATGAACTCTGTCTTATCCCCTGGGAATGAACAATAAAGTGTTAGCAGTGTAGTAACCTAATATTTAATATTCAGTAAGAGACTACAGAATCCTAAAATTTCCTACTTACAAATCTTAAAATTTCTGGGAAGAGTTTAGCAAAAATTAAATATGATTCTCTAGACACACACACACACACACACACACACACACACACACACAAATGAGAGGAAGATGGAGACCAGAGACTGACAGAGCTCATATTCTCTCAAGGTGATCTCTGTTTGTGATCTCCAAGTGGAAGGTGCAGTTAGCCACTTCACAATGAAACAAGAAGAGTTTTATCTACAAAAATCTTAGCTTTCCTTAGCACGAATGTCTTTCACAATACAGGTTCTATTTAGTCTCAATTTGCTTTGCTTTGTTCTTCTTGCTTGCCTTTGGGCCAACTTTCACTCCCTCCCGTAGACATGGTCACTGTGGAAGTTATCAACTACCAATTAAGGGAGTTCCCAGTGGTAGGAAGGAAAACAAAACAAAGCTCTCAGCAGGCAGGACTTATACTAATAATTGGAAAGCTCCAAATGAAGACTAATTCACATAACTACAGCGCATGACTCAGAGACGCAGATTGTGAGTCACTGCCTTTGATTGACGTATGGCTGGCAGTACACCCAAAGAGCTGTGTATGTGAAAACAGAGCACATAAATCAGTGATGGACACATTGCAGAGTTGCAAAGATGCACACTGTGACAGTGGTGCCAGACAGGACAATAGCACCTGTGAGGAAAGCGGTGTTGCAAGTGATCTAGAACAGACAGTATCGCAAAGCGGAAGTTCTCTCCATACAGAGCCTGTCAGTATGACTCTGCATTTCCAGTCTGAGGGCAAGTGTCTTGGAAGTTCTTTATGGAGCACTGAGGCCACAGCCCCTTAAAGACAAGCTTGGAGGAGAAACGCGGAGGCTGGGTGCTTCGTGCACTTCATATGCGCCCACCATTCCTGCTCACACATTTTCTTGCAGTGTGGTTGGACCAAGTCTATGGTCATCAGACTTACTGTCTGCCTGGGGAACTGTGAAAGTCTTTCCCCAGTTCTTCTTCATCATGCCGTAATCCATATCATATCAACAAGTTCCACCCTTGGATCCGTTTTGGCCAACTCTACTAGGGATGTTACCAGAAGTGCAACCCATGCTGGGGTTTTCATTGCATCCTGGTTTCCTGCTTCTAGGGCTCTCTACACTTGAACCTTGGACTCAGACGCGCGCGCGCGCACGCACACACACACACACACACACAAAGGGCTTTTCACCCTTTCTTATAAGTACAGGTGGCATGTTGCCCTTTAGCTGGGAATAGTGGTGGATTTATTACAGGTCTTAGTGGAGGAAATAGACTGAAGGACATTAATTCCTAGGTAAGTAGGAATCTAAAATATATTGGATATATTGAGATGGAAATCGTGAGTATGGAATTGGACATGGAGGTGCATAAAGGTATTTTTAAAGATTGACTTTTATTACTTTTAAACTCTGCGTGTGTGTGTGTGTGTGTGTGTGTGTGTGTGTGGTGTCTGTGTCCATAGTGGCCAGGGGTATCATATCTAGCAGTTAAGAGTATGTAGTGCTCTTACAGATAGATGACCAGAGTTTGGTTTCCAGCACCCACACCAAGTAGCTCCAATCACCTGTAACTCCTCCAGCTCCAGAGGATCCAACACTCTTCTGCACTCTGTGGGCATCTGCACACACACACACACACACACACAGACACACACACACAATCTGCACACACACACACACACACACACACACACACACACACACTCACTCACTCAAAAGAAAAACAACCGAGACAGGGCACATTTGAATCATACAAGGCTCAAGTTGCTCCTTAAGCTTACAAGATTCATAAGGTCCCTCCTGAAGGTTACATAAGCAGTAAAAATTGCTGTGGAGGGGCTGAAGAGATGGCTCAGTGGTTAAGAGCACTGGCTGCTCTTGCAGAGAACCCAAGTTCGATTCCCAGCCCCTACATGGTGGCTAACAACCATCTATAACTTCTGTTCCAGGAGATCCAATTCCTTCTTCCGAACTTCATGGGCATTGTACAACATGGGTGCACTTACATACATGCAAGCAAATAAAAAAATATATTAAAAAAGTTGCTAGGGAGAGTGGATTCTCCAACCTGCTGATTGCCCCCCAGTCCCTAGGGGTGCTCAGGGATCTGTGCTGCGGTGGCTTCTCTGTGCTGTGCTGCGGCTGCCTTTAGCTCATCTGCGCTTCTCACTAAGCTACACTTGGATGAAACAAACTCTTTGGTCTTTTGTTGGTACCTGATTTGGGGTGACTAGATATCTGTTCATGTCTCCCCAGGAAAAGTCAGAGAACAACTCCAAAATCCTATGCACTGTCTCTGAGCTCCCCAGTAATGCTCGTGTTAGTAAACGCCATGCTTCACCCTTTGCCATTATTTTCCTTGAAATGTCAACTGCATTTGGCACAGAGCTGACTTCTTCTTTAGAGATCTCGTCTTTTTCAAAGATTGGAAGACACGACCCACTTCCTGGTTTTCTTCCCGTCTCCAGTTGCTGCCAGGCTTGATGGTTCAAATCATACCTGATCCCCTCTTACCACTTCCTGTGGCCTGACTTGCCTGAAAATCATCGTGTCTCCGTAGATTGGTGGTCAGTTACATAACTTCTCTCCATGTTGCTGCCTCAGGCTTGGTATGGTTTATTGCTGCTCCTGTTATTTAAGACAGGTCTCATTATATGGCTCCCGGAAGACCTGGTGCCTCCTTTGTAGTCCACATGGCTTCAGACTCACAGGGCTTCTTTTG
Source organism: Rhizomys pruinosus (assembly GCA_009823505.1). Lineage (NCBI taxonomy): Eukaryota > Metazoa > Chordata > Mammalia > Rodentia > Spalacidae > Rhizomys > Rhizomys pruinosus. The sequence goes on from VZQC01001918.1 coordinate 358,028, forward strand.
TCTCAGCCTCCTGAGTATTTAGATTACAGGTTTAGAATGCCATACTTGGATTTTAAATTTTTATTTATTTATTTATTTATTTATATTTATTTATTTATTTATTTTTGTATTTTTGAGACAGAGTCTCCCTGTAGCCCCAGCTGACCTGGAACTCACTATGTAGACCAGGCTGGCCTTGTACTCACAGAGATCCGCCTGCCTCTGCCTCCCAAGTGCTGGGATTAAAGGCATGCACCACCATGCCCAGCTTGGATTTTTTTCTTTTAAGACAAAGTTTCACTATATAGCCCAGGTTGGCCTCGAATTTCTGAGCTGGAATTACAGGAATATGATTTGGTTTGTTCTGTATGCCAGGATATACTCTGATCCCTCTGGAACCATAAGCCAAAAAACCCCTTCTGTAAATTGCCTTGGTCATGGTATTTTATCACAGCAACAGAAAAGTAATACAGCCTTCATATCTCAGAACAAAGGCAGTTTCTGCATGTCTACTCTCTCCCTCTCAGCCCAGTATCTCTTGGATCTTGTTTCTTTCTCTAGTTTCAACTTTTCTTGCCCTTTTACAGTGGCAACCCTGTGCTCCTCAAGCATGCTGAATGTTCCCCATATTAGTACATTTCACCACAAACACCATTTTCTCTAGTTTCATTAGCACTAAACCTTGCATTCCCATGTATCTATTCAATGGGGCTAATGGAGCATATCATTGAAAACTGCAAGGTGTAGTATGTGTGAGGTTCTAGGTTCCATTCCCAACACCAAAAATAGTACATAAGTAAATAATAAAATAAAAACAAGAAACTTTGCAACCCACCCCATTTTAAACTGCTCTTTTCTTTATAACACTTATTAATTTCAACAATAACAACAAAAACCAGGCGTGGTTGTACATGCCTTTAATCTCAGCACTCAGGAGGCAGACGTAGGCAGATCTCTTTGTGTTCAAGGTCAGCCTGATCTACATAGTGGCTTCTAGGCCAGCTGGGGCTACAAGGAGACCTTGTCTCAAAAAAGACCAACATGAAACAAAACAAAACAAACAAACAAGAAAACACACAAGAGCCCATATAATTGATTTTTAAAATTATTGATATTTATTTGGCTTTTACCATTATATCATAAGCTTGAACAAGATAGAGATTTTTTTTTTTTTGTCTTTTTGAGACAGGGTCTCCTTGTAGCCCCAGCTGTCCTGGAACTAACTGTGTAGACCAGGCTGACCTTGAACTCATAGAGATCCACTTGCCTCTGCCTCTTGAGTGCTGAGATTAAAGGCGTGCACCACCATGCCTGGCAGAATTTTGTTTTTTTTTAAATCTGTTTGGCTCACTGAACAGTGTTTGACACATAGTAGGCAGTTAGAAACTATTCTTTAGTCTGAATAAGTAGGTGCTGTGGTGGTTTTTGAGTATTTAACCATATGCTTGGACTTTAATAGTAAATGAGTCTGAAAACAAAGACAGCTAGGAGAAAGTGTGTTTCCCCCCACCTTCCCCGTCCCCACTCTCAATACTGTTTAATTTTCCTTTCTTGAGATTCATCTAAGCTAGCCACTCCAGGGAAAATGTCCAATAACTTTAATCTTCAAAGCATCTGTATAAAGTAAATGAACTACTTCTTCTGATTATGTGATAATGTCTGTTATTTCCCAAAAGATTTCCATTTGAAGAAGTAAAGCTAATCTTTACTCAAAGGACTATGTCTCAAGCTACATTTAGGGGATTCAATGATCTAAATAAAAAGGAGTGCTAGAGACAGTGAGGCTTTTATGAGCCTCTAAAATCATATTATGTTGCTGATGGGGAGGTCCGTTTTGTCTTCAGCAAAGAAAGGTCTTAAATACATATATATATATATATATATATATATATTAAGAAAATTGGTCCAAAGAGAGTATATGATTATAAATACTTCAATGAAAAATAGCCTGATAGAATTCAGTCCATTTTAAGTAAGCAGGTCCACAGACTGACATCTTTTCTATAAAATGCAATGAATTTATTTCCAGTTTTCCAAAAGTAGAAAGATATATTGGGAAGTACCTGATCTGTAACCTGAAGAATTTCTTCTCTGTGAGCAATTTTCTTCCCTGTCTATTGACTCCATCTCATGGAATCTTAAACTATATTGCTAAGTTGTGGTTCAAAATGGTGTATAGGAGGGTCTGGAGAGATGACCTAGTGGTTAAGAGCACTGACTGCTCTTACAGAGGACCCGGGTTGGATCCCCAGCACCCACATGGTGGCTGAGAACCGTCTTTAGCTCCAGATCCAGGGGAATCCGACGCCCTCTTCTGACCTCTGAGGCATTGCACGAAACAGGTGCACAAACCTGCATGCAGACAGTACATTACACATAAAAAAATAAAAAAAATGGTGTATAGGAAAAGGAAGCAGTGCATGTGGCCACTGAAGTCATTCTATTGTTGATTAGTCTATTGACTCTTCTTAAGTTCTATTACAAGTAGAGTGTTAGAGAAATGAGTTACAACCACCGGCTATAGAGAAAATTAAGATAAAAGATAAAAGCTGCTGCAAGTTGCGGGGCATGGTGGCGCATGCCTTTAATCCTAACACTTGGGAGGCAGAGGCAGGCGGATCTTTGTGAGTTCAAGGCCAGCCTGGTCTACAGAGTGAGTTCCAGGACAGCTGGGGCTACAGGGAGACCCTGTCCCTAAAATATTAAAAAAAAAAAAAAAAAAAAAAGTCACTGCAAGTTAAGTGTGCACTGATGTTTCATAAGTGAAAATGAGGTATGACTATCCTGGACAAAGGGATCAGCCGAACTGAACTGTACAAATAGGACCATTATCAGCCTAGGAAAGAGGCAAATTAATCCCACAGAAAGAGTAAGGAAGAAAGAAGTTAATGCCAAAAAAGAAGATAGTGGGAGGAGTTGATTTGTTACTAGAAATTGGAAAGTGCCAATTACTTAGTAAACTGATTTGCTAGGTCTTCAGGACAAAATAAAGTAGGTACACTCATAACTGGTGCAATCAATAAGGGAGAAAGGCACACATACTCCAAATAATTAATACATGTGAAATAGAATAAAATAAAGCAGAAGAAATCTTACAAGATTGTTTTAATTCTTAATTCATGTAAATAAATTAGAAAATCAAGATTAAAACATATTTTTTTTTAAGAAAATGTAATTCATCCAGAGAAATACTAGGAGACCTACAAAGCATTTTCAGGTGATGAAAAGATGTTAATAACAATAACAAAAAAGAGAGCTGAAGGTAACTTGGCAGTAGAGTGGTTGTCTAGCATGTGGGAGGCGATGGGTTCAATCTCTAATATGAAGGGAAAAAGGCATTAGCAAATAGAAAAGCATATTATATACTTAGATAATAAGACCCAATATTTCCTATGTCATTTCTTACTAAGGTTGGTTTATTTATTTATTTATTTATTTTGCTTTCTTAATTTTTTATTTGACCAGACACTATTCATAGGTAGTAAACATAAGGAGTGTCCATGTAAACCTAATTAGTTAACAACTGAGTTCAGTTTTTGTACAACCCAGGGTCCCCAAGTCTAGTTGAAGAAATTTGCTTACACAAACATGTTGACCAAGTAAAAAAAAAAAGAAAAAAATCCAGCCTGTTTTTACTATGATCTCACTATTTTTCCATCAAAATTATTTCCTCTCAGATTGTGCCTTAATATATATCACATCAACTCTTAGACTTATATAATTAATATAATGCACCCACCTCTTCAATTAAATTATACTGATATTTAATGAAGAACCTACAGAAGGAAGGGAAGTCTATTAAACAATTCAGGGAAGTTTCTTTCCTAGGGTATATAGTGCATTGAAAATAAGAAAGAAATGTACTTAAAATAGCCATTTAAAACCACTTACAGGTTCTTGTTTTTGACCAACTAGTTATATTTGTTATATGACTGTACATAATTAGAAGGTATTATTTGTATTTATTTCATAAAATTGGAAAATATATGACTTTATCTATTTCTGGATAAATAAAACAATAGCAACATGTTAATAGTTGACTCTGGGTAGTAAGATTTCATAAGATGGCTCATTATACAATTCTTTTTTTATTATTGTCAAATTCCCCTGGAACTGCAGTTAATTAACAGTTCTTAGCCACCAGGTGAGTACCAGTGAACTCAGGTCTTCTCCAGCAACCAGTGCTCTTAACTACTGAGCCTTTTCTCCAGCCCCCTTATTATTATTTCTTATTTTATGTGTGTGTTTTGCTTGCAGGTATATGAATGCACCATATGCATGCAGGGCTCATGGAGGCCAGAAGAGGCTGTCTGATCCCCTGAAACTTGAGTTACCATTGTTAGCCAACATGTGGGTGCTGGGAACTGAACCCAGGTCCTCTGCAAGAGCACCAAATGCTCCTTACCACTAAGCCATGTCTTCAGCCCCTACAATGAATTCTTACCTCAGAGTTCTACACCACCCTGCAGAGGGATGAGAAATGAGAAATAAAGAAGCAATTGAAGGAAAAGTGTGATAGTCAGAGAGCCCATGTAATTTGGAGCTTCTCTGGGTTGGGTCACAGGATTGACCATCATCTTGAAGACATTCCTACCTCCCTTAGACTGGGATAAAATCATGGTATTATATCTCCTGTGTACCCAGGGGAAGCGATGGCCTATGCTGGAGGAAGGGGAAATTCTGCAGCTGTTACAGTAGGTGCTGAGAAGGAACTCAGCAGTGGACTCCCCTCATGATGTCAGAAAGCCCACCAGAGGCTCATGTCCATGGCAGGGAACACACATTCTCCAAGGCCATTCAGAAGACACTGATGAGGGGGCACTAGCGTCACAGGGGTGGCTCTCCTCATGAGCCAGCGATGAAGCTGTCACAGAGCCCGGATGTCACAGAGCAAAAGAGATGCTAAAATGCCAAAATTATAGAGCCCAGGCAACAATGTTTAACAGCCAAAAGCTGGGTGCCATTACTGTAGCTACCAAAGATATAAAAATATTTAATAGAATCTGATGTTCCTAGAGACAAAATAGAAAGAGAAGGCAGCCAGTGAGCACTACACTTAACATCTGCAACCAGAAACAAGCGAGAAAGGAGAAGCGGAATATGAAGGTGGTTGTCCCAGTAAGAATGTATGACTGGTTGCTCAGGTTGCTCAGTTTCTGCATCCGAGGAACTTCTTGGCCACAGAAGGCAGTGACTTGAGGAAAGACTACTGCAACACCATGGTGCACGTTAGCAGAATTTCCCCAGTCTTGTATCAAAGGGATATCCAGAAAGATGAATAACAACTCCTATCGAGGGCTTCTGGAGAACTGTCTGAGTTGACACTGGTACCTGAGGACCTCAAGTGTCCTCATGGTCCTCTGGTAGGGTTGGGGCGCTGCACCTAGGAAGATATGCAGTTTGGCTAAAGTCCACCTTACAGAGGACTCACTGCCAGTGAAACTAGAAGGTGGTCATTTCATCTATCTTCAGAGAGCCACTAGGATTTGTTGGGCCCTGTGGGCCCTAGAGAATGTGGCCTACTGTAACCCCCTGAGCGTGACTAGAGTTTAGTGACCTGTCTCTGGCCGGTCACTTCCACATAGGAGTGACTCAGCATAGCCCAACCTGAAAACGCCTACAACCAATGTGGCGAGTTACTATTGGCCCAAAGCTATCCCCTCCACTCTACGCATCTCCTCTCCCGCCTTCCTTTCTCCACCCCTCCCACCAAGCATATATAAGCCACTGCCTGACTCAATAAAGTGAGTTCTTGCTTTGAGACTCCTGACCCCCCCACCCTTGTGGTTCTTTTCGGGTCGTTGACACTCACCATCCCGCTCAGCCCCGGAGGAGAGACAGGCTGGCCCGGCTCTCCTCTCTGCCCTACCTGCCAGAGGACGCAGCAGACTGGCCCCGTTTGACCCACTTAGATCCTTGGTTAATGAGATAACCATCACATTGGGGAGGCCAAGAAGTAGAATCTGAAACCATCACTTCCTGAGCAAAAACAGTGACTCAAAAATAATATCCCATCCCAGAAAGGACAGAAGACACTGAGATGGTTAACTTTTCATGTCCACTTGGTTAGGACCCAGTACCCAAATACCAGGTCAAATATTATTTTGGTGTTTCTGCGAGGGCAATTTAATGTGGTTTGTATTTTAATCAGAGGTCTTTTTAAAATTTATTTATTTATTATTTTTTATGTGTATGAGTGTATTGTCTGCATGTAGGTTGGTGCACCCATGTCATGAAATGCTGCAGAGGTCAGAAGAGGGCATTGGATTCCCCTGGAACTGGAGTTAAAGATGGTTCTTAGCCGCCATGTGGGTGTTGGGAATCGAACCCAGGTCCTCTGCAAGAGCAGTCAGTGCTCTTAACTGCTGAGCCCTCGTTATACAATTCTTTAAACAATTTTTGTTAATTTGGCATTTTTCCTTTTTTAAACATTTATCATTTTAATTTTATTTTATATGTTTGAGTGTATTGCCTACATGTGTATAAGTGCACCCCAGTCATGCAATGCTGGGGGAGATCAGAAGAGGATGTTGGATCTCCTGGAACTAGACTTAACAGACAGTTGTTAGCCACCATATGGGTGCTAAGAATAGAACCTGGATCCTCTGCAAGAGCAGTCAGTGCTCTTCAGCACTGAGCCATCTCTCTAGCTCACAAATTTGATATTTTTTCACTCAATAAAGAATTGAAAAAAAATCTTGGTCCACTGGAGTGCATGGACATCCAAGTGGTGAGAGGCTACAGGCATAAAAAAAACAAAAAACCTGTGCACTTGGGAGCTTAGACAGGAAGACTGTCAATTTAAGGCAAGCCTAGGTTATAAATCAGAGGCCTTGTCACTTTAGAAGCCAGAGGACGTGGGTCTATGTGCTCAGGCAGGAGGCAGCTCTTGGTTTTGATTGCCAGTGGCCTGTACTCCACAGCTCAGGTGATCCTTAGCTGGAGGTATTAGAAATCAGTGACAGCCAGTTCCTGATTCCAGCCTCAGATGTCAGGACTCAGCCAGGATGAGGCTGTCAAGATGCTGAGTTATTAAGGTTTGGCAGCACTCTGGAACTTCTTTCAGTCACGTGGACTCAATCTCTCACCCTTAGCTCTTCATGATGTCTTGACTTTTATACTCTCAGCTTTCTGTGAGCTCGGACCCTGGTTGCCCTCTGTATGTCTTATCTACCTTCTTGATGATGTTGCCCCCATCAGCACTGCCACCACTGCCACTGCTCTGCTTTAGCTGCTCCCTAAGTGAACTCTACAGACTCCACCCAAGATTAAATCCGCATGTACAGAAGAAAAGACTTGGAAGTGTCTTTTATTGGGCCTGATGTTGCAATACCTAGGGATTGTCTTGACTGACTCAAAGTGCAAGTCAGATATTCTGGTTATACAGCCAAGAGGTGGTCTGTGGCATGGGTATTGTATGCAAAGTAGGTCATTTTAATTTATACCAATCAGCTTTCAGTTTCATCAAGACCAGTGATAGCTAAGTACAAGTACAACCCTGCTATTTGTCAATCACAGCTTTTTTGCTGAGTAAGGGTAATGTCTTCTTTCCTTAGACCTGATTGATGACAGCCCTGAAAGGTGGTACAGCCTGGAGTCACTGCAGACCAGGTCATCTAAAGTCCACCCAGGCTTGTCCTTCGTCTAGTGACAGTTTCCATCACCTGGCCAGGCTGGGACTAAACCAAGGCCTCCTACCCTGGTGTCCCATCCTCCATAGCTATGGTTGTAATGCTTCTTAGAGCTGGGCTGCAGTTCTCTCTAGAAAGTTCTCTATTCAAGGATATAAGTCATAAGGAAAGGTCTGTCAAACTGCTCCAGACAGTTTTATTTGTTAATGGAAAAACATCAGAAGGTGCATACAGAAAAAGACTTAACAAAAGATGAACTAACTTTCTCAACAAAATTTAACAGCAATCAACTGTGTTTTATCCCTGCCCCAATGCCTAGGGAGAGCTTGGTCCTCTGATCTGTTTCAAAATATTTAGCTTCTATGTATGATGTCATTTGTGTAGCTCTTACCAGCTATCAACAATACTTCAAAACTCAAACTAGAAGCCATTTAGTTCCTTTGTAGTCTTCTGACTGCAACCACTCTTCCAGTTGTCAGTAGCTAGAAACAATAACAGCTAGGCTAATAGAATGAAAGGCAACTTCTTTAAATTGTACATTGCCTTATCAGATCGTGTAGTAAGCCAGAGTGAATGAAAAATGAGAATTCTACCTGGATTATTAAGTAAAAACTGAAATCGACAACTGGAAAGATGAGCAGCAGTTTCTCATGTACAGCTGGATGACCGTCAAGCCACGATGACTACGCAGATATGTTGAAAGAGATGGAAGCAGAAGAACGTGGCGTTATTGGGGCTGGTGTCGTCTTAACAGGACTCTGCCTCATAATTTCCTAAGTGACTCAGCCACCACTGCACAATCGATGCTTTGAAATCCCGTTTCCTCAAGAAATCACCATGGTGCTAAATAGTGGTTTCCTGACCCACCTTATTAATGCCTTCTTTACTTTAACCAAAATACATTCCAGACTGCTGTGTTTACCTGCTGGATGGACTAAATTCTACTTCATTAGAAATATCTTAAGAGCCTTTACCACACACGCTAATCTGTTTAATTTATTCCCCCTGTAAATTTAATTGCAGGAATCTGGGCCATTAGCCCCTCGGTATTTCCTGTGTTTTTCTGAGCTTCTTCAAAAGATGTTTTGGTCATGTGCTGAAAATAAGTTTCAGGGCCTGGAGAGATGGCTCAGCGGGACCCGGGTTCGACTCCCAGCACCCACATGGTGACTAAGAGCCGTCTTTAAGCTGGGCGTGGTGGTGCATGCCTTTGATCCCAGCACTCTGGAGGCAGAGGTAGGTGGATCTCTTTGAGTTCCAGGCCAGCTGGGACTATAGGGAGACCCTGTCTCAAAAAAAAAAAAAATATCAAATCAAATAAGCAAGGTTGGGCATGGTGGTGCACGCCTTAAAAAACAAAAGAAAAGAAGTTTCTGTCAAATCACTATTCTTTATTCAGGAAGAGCCGAAAGCGTGGGGAACTTAAAATCAAAAGAGGGAAAAAAATAGAGCAGAGCGGTCCCAGTCCTCAAAGGCGAGATCTCCAGTCTGGGAGAATGGATTCCTCTTCATCTGATAGCATAAAACCAACCTTGAGAAAAAATAAATATCATGGCTTATACAAGTTCTCATCACTCAAAGTTGTTCTTCCTAAGAAAACCAAACTACAAACATGTATAGGACCCGATTGGGGCAGAGTTCTGAAGGAATGAGCAAAGCAATTCTAAAATGGATTTGATTAAGTTTTTTTTTAACTTTATTTTATTTTATTTTATTTTTTTTAATTTTTACTTCCTATGTGTATGAGTATACTGCTTACATGTAGGTAGGTGCACCTGTGTCGTGCAATGCTGCAGAGGTCGGAAGAGGGCATCGGATTCCCCTGGAACTGGAGTTAAAGACAGTTCTTAGCTGCCATGTCAGTGCTAGGAATTGAACCCCGGTCCTCTGTAAGAGCTCTTAACTTCTGAGCCATCTTTCCAGCCCCTTGATCAAGTTAAGTTTTTGTTCACTGATACCTAATCTTATGAAGAAATAAGGAAAAGACACTTTTATATTCTCAGTTGGAAGGGTTCTGTATTTCACTTTCAAAAATTTAGCACTAGGTAAATCCTTGTAATGGGTAACCTAAAGTGAAAATCCTAAACGGGTTCTTCTAGGGCTTAGCTTTCCTAGGAAACATGCTGACTAGCACTCATTTATCTTTCCAAGTTAATAAAACTTAAGATGTTGCCACTAAAAGCAAATGCTTGGTTTGCTAGCTGTCCTTTAGGAAATACACTATGTTTAGACAGAATTTTAAAACAATCAGCATCCGGCCCGAACATCTGATAAACTGTAAAGCAGGAATAGGTGCTTTAATTTTAGAGTGACTGTGACTTATTTCCTCTCATTGCAGGCCTGTGGTTTGTTGTCTCTGGGACCCAGTATTGAGTGGGAAGAAATTGTTATTAGACTTTGTATAGACTGAGGAAAAATGCATAAGTAAAGAAGTATCTGTTATCAGAGTCAGGATCTGATTTAGTTTCTTGGTTTAAGAATCACAAACTGTTAATAATTTCAAATGTACTGAAAGAGTTGACAAGTAGTCTTGCATGCCTAAAAGCATGGCTTTGGGACCACTTCACAGTGAGTCACATAGAGAATCTGGGGAAGGTATTTTGGGGAGGCAATTTCCAAAATTTGTATTAGAAAAATGTCTTCAAGGACCTTTTTGTTCGTATTTTTTCTTCTTGTTCTCTTCTTAAATGAACATAAGGGTTTCCTTTCTGGGATTGAAGAAAATGAAGAACAATAAAAAATTAGATCATCACTTCTCTCTCTTTTTTTTTTTTTTTTTTTTTTTTTTTTTTTTTTTTTTTCTTCAAACCTCCAGTGAAGGTTATTAAAGGCCCAAATGCTAATTTATGACAAACAGCTATTGTGTTTGCCCACATCTAACAATGTTCAATCAAATGCTTATGCAAAATTTCTAGCCTGTTTTGTTCCTGTATTAAGAAATCTTTGAAACCCCGAAAGACTTTTGTGAACTTCAAAAAGGTGTGATGGCCAATTGTTTAAACTGCTGTGAGAAAATTCTCCCACGAGTTCATAGAACATAGTGTTGTGATGTTAGAAATTCAAATGCTGTTCACACAGGATGTTGTCCATGCACAGGAGCCTGCCGGCTGCAATGTGGGAAGCACCACACTTCCAGCTTTACAGGGATGGGGGCTGTAAACAGGATGCTGCCTGCCAGCTAAGGACAGATGTGAAGGTGTGAATGGCAATACCTTGATGAAGAAAATATTCTAAAATTTCAATGTTTTTCCAATTGTCTTTTTTTATAATCTATAAATGGCTCAAATGGAAAACCCTCTTTCAAGCATCAGACATTGAATACAGTTATCTAATAACTTTCAAACAACTTTCAAGCATGAAACAGGAATCTGCTTTTTATTAAGCAGTACATCATTTTAGGATGGTAACTAATAAATAAAATTATTTTATCTGGTTTGCATTCCCTTCACATTTAAGATAGAAAACCTAAAATTTTATATACTGTATAGAAATTACTTTTTAAATTAAGTACAAAGTTTTCTCGTATATTAATTTTACTTAAATGAAACTGTAAACCTATACAGTTAATTAAAAAGTATCTCATGGTAATGTATAAATATCTATGATTTAGTAGGGTTAATGTTGTTATGATCATTTTCAAGGACTGCACTTTCCATCTTTTGGAAAAGGTACATACTAGACAAGACATTGATAATTGTCTTTGGGGGGACAAAAAGTCCAGAAAATCTAAAGACCTGAGAACCTCAATACATACCTTGTAAATTGCCTTTCCAAAAGCCTAATCAAAAGGTAGTATTCAACTCTGGTCACTCTGCATTCTTTTAAGGCCAGAAACTATTGAATCAAAAGATAATAGTACAGAGTCTACTTTTCCAAAGAAATAGCTCCTCACCTCTGATCCTTCAGATCCTGGTTATTTTGAGGCTTCTTTTTTTTTGTCTTTTCAAGACAGGGTCTCCCTGTAGCCCCAGCTGTCCTGGAACTCACTCTGTAGACCAGGCTGGCCTTGAACTCACAAATATCGACCTGCCTCTGCCTCCCAAGTGCTAGGATTAAAAGCATGCGCCATCATTCCGGGCAGAGGCTTCGTTTCTTTTTTTGCCTCTTAGCACAGAAATCTTCCCTCTGCCCTGCTACTGAAACACATTCTTGGGCAGCGGTCTGGAAACCCAGGACTCCACCCCAGCCCCATCTCACCGTATTCATATTCTTAAAGAGTTTCCCAGTATGTCCTCTTGATCCATTGTCTTTCTGCTTTCAGGTCTTGCCCTATGTACTACTTTCTCTTTCAAAAGCCTCTTCCATTCATATGCAAGATTCTCTGCGGAGAAAAGCACAAGAAACAGCCTCCTCTGATCCACAGCTCCTCTTGATTTCCTCCTTCCTCTGTCTAAACAGCCAAACTTAAGTCAGACTGTTTTCCTTCCTAACCTCACTTAGTCTCCGATGCTCTGAAATCCCGTCTACCTGCCTTTACCAGGGTTCAGCTCCTGTAGAGATCATCAGTCAAGGACTAAAAGGAAAATCAATATTTGGAGTAAAAAGTCCAGCTTTTACTGGACATTTCTGTAGCACTTGAAACTGCCCATAAGCTTTAGTGACAGCTTACTCCTGGCTCCCTGCCCCCTCCTTTTCCTTTCCCTATTGCGGTCTGTTGTGTATGCTCCATCACTGATGGCCTCTTTATGGACTCCCCTTCCTCCAGCCTCTCTAAATCCTGCCCAGTGTCAGGTATCTGAGTTTTCTCATTATCTTACTCTGACATAAGGATCTCACTCATTACAGATGAACAGCCGTTGTCAGCTGAATGCACACAACTTGGAGGTTCTTTTTTATTTTTTTTAACTAATTAATGATTTTTTTATGTGTATGAGTGTTATACCTGAATGTGTGTAAGTGCACTCATGTTATGCAGTGCCCATGGATAGAAGAGGGCCTCAGATCCCCTGGAACTGGACTTACAGATGGTTGTCAGCTGCCTTGTGAGTGTTGGGATTCAAACCCAGTCTTCTGTAAAATCAGCCACTGCTCCTTACTGCTGAGCCATCTCTCCAGCTTGTAGAGGGTAAGAAGAGAAGTTACAGAAAGACTAGAAGTTACCCGGGCATGGTGGTGCATACCTTTAATCCTAGCACTTGGGAGGCAGAGGCAGGCGGATCTTTGTGAGTTCAAGGCCAGCCTGGTCTACAGAGTGAGTTCCAGGACAGCTGGGGCTACAGGGAGACCCTGTCTCGAAAAGACAAAAAAAAAGAAAGACTAGAAGTTAGGCCCATAGCATTACCATCATGAGGTAAAAAGGAATCAGGTCTCAGACGAAATGCTGTTATACATATAAATCACTGATTGTTTAGCTATGAAAGAAACAATCTCTGTATTCCAATGGAAATACATTTTAAGGATCCAAAAGCGATTTGAAAAGAGGATTATTATATGACAAACATGATAAGGATTAGGAAGAAAACACACAGGAAGATGAAGCAGAGATGAATGGGGTGGGGATGAGATAATGCTCTGATTAGGGCTATTCAAGTAGTGATCTGTGAAATGGTACAATCTGGATTTTGTTTATTTCCTGTCTGCAGAGAGAAAAACATACACACATGAGCAGGTGTTTAGAAACTTGTGGAGCAAGTTGGCCTTAGTGGAGTGCTGAAATGTACAGTAGAGACTGTTAGTAACATAGATTACTCTCACGTCACAGGTACTCTGGGTCATACCAAAGTCCTATGTGCAGTAGAACTGTGTTATAACTGCTAATGTTTTAGATGGTTTGTCAGCTGCATATATAGCCTAATGTCCTAGTTAGCTTTTCATTGCTGTAACCCTCTCATCAAAAACAACTTGGGGAGGAAAGTGTTACTGCATCTTACTCTTCCAAGTGACAGTCCATCACTGAGGGAAGCCAAGGCAGGAACATAAGCAGAGAAGGATCCTGGAACACAGAGCACAAGGGAATGATGTGTGCTTGCTTACTTGCTCTGGTCTACACTCATCCTGTTTTCTTATGCTACCCAGGACCACCTGCCAGAGGTGGCCCCACGCATAGTGGCCTATACCTTCTTACATCACTCGACAATCAAGAAAGTACCTCATAGACATGTCCACATACATGTCCACAGACATGTCCACAAGGCATGTCCACAGGCCAGTCCAATAGGGGAAATCCTGTAATTGAGGTTCCCTCTTCGTTGATGTGTTTAGTTGATACTAAATACACACAAATCTCCACTATCCCTTTCCGTCATGAAAAAGTAATATAAGGCTAGGTATATAGCTCAGTGGTAGAGGATGTGCCTAGCATGCTCAAGGTCCTGGGTTTAATCATCAGCAACACACACACACACACACACACACACACACACACACACATATATAAAAAAATAAAGTTAACTGTAACTTTACAGGAAAAATTACCTGAACTGATTACTGATGGTGGAATAATTGTGAATTTCTTTTTTTTTTTAATTGTGAATTTCTAAAACTCAATGTCCCTTGTTCATTCTAGATTAGCAAAAGAAAATTTATGCATGTGATGACTGGATTTTTTTTCATTCTGATTAGCAAACATTTGAGATATTATTCATTATAAATTTAATTAAAACAAAACAGAGAAGCAGTTAAAAAAGATATTAGCCTCCACAAGTAGAGTTGTCATTAATCCAATCTAGATTAGATAAATCTAATTAACAAGCACAAACAAGCTCATTTGTCATGTTAAAATCTAAGTATCAATACATACTGTTTTTTTGAGGTGTGTGAATAGGACTTTATTGCTGTGAGTGACTATTTCACTAATAAAATTTTAGTCATAATGGTGAATCAACAATGTTACATATATAGTAGGAATTCTCCATCTTGCCTCATGCACTTTTTTTTTTTTTTCTTGTATGTGTATGAATGTACTGGCTGCATGTAGGTTTGTGCACCCGTGTGGTGCAATGCCACACGAAGGTCAGAAGGGGGTGTCAGATTCCCCTGGAGCTGGAGTCAGTCAGCTGCCATGTGGGTGCTGGGGATCGAACCCGGGTCCTCTGAAAGAGCGGTCGGTGCTCTTAACCGCTAGGCCATCTCTCCAGCCCCTGCCTCATGCACTTTTAATGAATAACATTTGCCGTTTGTGTGTGTGTGTGTGTGTGTGTGTGTGTGTGTGTGTATGTGCCAGAGTACAACATTGGCTGTCATTCTTCAAGAGCTGTCCAGCTTGTTTTCAGATAGGGTCTTTCACTGGCCTGGACCTCACTAAGAAGAGTGGTTGACCAGCAAATCCTAGTGATCTTCCTGTCTCTGACTCCCCAGCCCTGAGGTTAGAACCACTCCCCCAACCCCAATCGGGCTTTGTTTACACAGCTTCTGGGTAAGGAACTGAGGTCCTCAGTCTGTGTGGCAGGTACTTTACTAACTGAGCCGTTTCCCCTGTCTACAGTTTTATTTTTACAAAACTCAACATTAAAGTTGTACTTATATCCATTAAAATAGGACCCTGGGGGCTGGAGAGATGGCCTAGCGGTTAAGAATGCCGACTGCTCTTGCAGAGGACCCGGGTTCGATCTCCAGCACCCACGTGGCGGCTGAGAACCATCTTAACTCCAGTTCCAGGGGAATCCGACACCCTCTTCTGACCTCCGTGGCATTGCATGACACAGGTGCACAGACCTACCTGCAGATACTACATTCATACACATAAAAATAAATAAATAAAATTTAAAAAATATTAAAAAAATAAGACCTTATGTTTAATGACTTTCACAATAAAAAGTTTTTATTTTGAGGCTGTTTGTTTTTATTTTTTTTCCTACCTTATTTGCCTCACCTTTTATAAACATACAGGTCTGTGATGTGGGCGGAGCACAGCCCTTGACACTGGAGAAACATTTCTGTAGCCAGGCAGTCAGGGAAAGCGTGCAAGGTGGGTAAAGAGAACATGGGAGCCATAGCCTTCTATTTCCCAAACGTACCAAATTGCTGCCTTTCATGCCCATCCTCATAATCACTACCGTGTTTGAGACTCCAGTCATTTAAAACACACACATTAGCAGAAACATATCACACTAGTTGTCCATCCACCTTTAAAACATAAGGTCTTCTTGAAAATTCTGGAGAGGTTGTTGTTTGTATAAGCTTCAGGGTATTTCTTACATGTTGCCTTCATTTTCTGAGTTACTCATGGACATATTCATTTTTTGTGTATATGTGTATCTCCATGAATATTTAAAGAATAGTATGTCTATATACATGGGGAGATTACTTATTATGATCACCCTAAACTCTAAATTTTGTCTTGATGTGGACAAAATCTTATGAATTTTATATCTAACTAGACTAGTATCTGGCCCTTCATATGGTGAGTACTCCATAATTGTTTTCTGCTAACCACAGAGCAGTAACAAATCCAACATTACAATACGCTTCCATTGATTCCCCTCTCCCCCTTTATACCATTGTCAGGACAAGCTTATTAAATCCCATTATTTCTGTTGGGGAAGAAGCTTTGGGAGCTTCAGTTATTGACTCAGCTAACCACAGGATGTCTGCAGAGAGCAGACCACAGTGGTCCGGGGGCAGGCTTGCTCAGTCATATTTTCCTTGGGACCCTGGGCACTTTCCAGTTACTCCAAGTGACCTTTCACCAACTCACTGCTGACAAGTGAACAGTCTTCACTTTTACTAATTTCAGAGCTCGTGTAAGAAATGCAGTACAGGCTGGAGGGATGGCTCAGTGGCTAAGAGCATTTGCTCTACTATGAGGACTGGGTTCGGATCCCAGCATCCATGGGAAGAGGCTCACGAGTGCCCATGACTGCAGCTCACATGTACCCGCATATGCACGTGTGCATACAGTCACATAGATGTGCACAAATGATGAAAATTAAAATAATCTTTTAAAAAAACACAGCAGGCAACCCAGCCCTCAAGCACCCCCGCCCCATACTTAGCAGTTTCATCCAGAGTAATGCCCAATATAAGCAGCAGTGAGTAAAAGTGCATGTTCAGTGTTTGCACTGGGGACTCACCTTTCTACTTAAGACCAGGCGAACAACGTCAGAGTTCACAATCCTGGTGTACATGGCACCATCTCAGGGAAGGTTATTTGAATGCACAGACACTGGCTTCTCTGGGACTTTAACAACAGCATTTTTGTCTCTCTCCTAAGAAGTACATTATGATATAAGGAAGGCTATAGGACTTCTTTCTAATGGAGTGAACTGACCATCCTCAAAAATAAAATATCACACACTGCATATTTCTGGAACTAATTTTATATTTAGGAATGAAGATTCAAACGGCATTGAGTTCAGGTTTCAAATGCGACTTGAACATAACTGGAAAATAGCCTACATTTTTTTTTCTTTTGAGAATAAGATCCTGGAAAGAGACTTACAGGGGTTATGCACTGTGACTGGCTCAGTGTGTATTAAGTTTCAGAAACAGTTATCTCAGGACCCATTTTTCAGCATCTTCCCCTTTCCTGATACCAGTTTTCTAGATGCTGAGGTCACAAGGGCAAAGCGATTTGCAAGAAAGAGGAGAGCTCTCAGGTAGAGGTGTGGGGTGGGGTGAGATCTAGGCACTGGGTTGCAAATGCTTCCAGTCAATCAAACCCAAACCAGTCGGTCCCTTGATTTTTCAAATCTTGTGTATTTTAAGAAAATTTAATCCACATGTATCTTATTCACATATGCTGGAATCATGGGGTTTTTATTTTTTTATTTTTTTTTTAATTAATTTTTATTGATGCTTTGTGCATTTCATACATTTTTCAATTCAGTTCAGGCTTTTTCCCTTTCCCTCCCCCCCCCCATCCAAGATCATGCATTCCGCCATAACTGTCCTGCTCTTTCTCTCAGTTTTTTTTTTCATTTTTTAGCTATAAGTGATATCCATGATACAAAGCATCCTTCATGCAAAACCTATCTGCCAGCTGGTTGTGCCCCAAACACCTACAGCCCCCACCATCCAGTGGGGGGTGACAAGGTTGTTTGTTCAATCAAGTTGTACCAAAATGAAGTGGTCCAGACTACATTGCGTAGTTTCACCATTCCCCCAAATCGCAGCCCTTACATTCTAACCACGCCCCTCTTCCGCAGGTTGTTTCCCCTAGGCTTAGAAAAGGGGCAACGGTGGATGAGAGGTAAAAACAAGTTCCACTCTCTCTGGAGCTGTTGACTTGGAATCCTGGTCAATTTGGCTGTTTCCTTTCATGGGCTGACAGTCTGTCCAGGAATAACCTTTCGATCCTACTAATGAAAACAACAATTAGATATATTAAAGGTATTTAAGCAGCACCAATAGTTATGGTAGTTAACTTTGGTATAGACACATGGTTTTGGATGATATGTTATCCATGAATTACAATTTTCCCACCCTGTTAAAATATGACAGGGTCTTACTGTGGCTTATTATGTAACATCTAACCTGTAGAGGATGTAAGCTTGTGGCATACAGACCATGGGTTTTTCTCCCAAGGGGAGGCCAATAGCCAATTAGATTTTTGGGATATACAGGCACATGGCTGCCTCTGCTGCATCAGTAAATTTTCCAAGGCAGGTGAGGTGTAGCTGGTGCTGACGGAGTGGGTTCTTGCTTTACTCAGGAAGACCCATATTTCTTTATTTGGTTATGGCCACTTGCACACTCCTCTGGCATTCCAGAGTCCATCTGTACACTTCATGTGTGCTCAATACATCCCTCCCATTTAACGTCAGTTCGCACAGTCTTAATTGCCTCTCCTCCTGTAGTTCCCACTTAGAGGCAAGAACCCTTACCATTTGTGGTTGTCCGCCAACATCCCCGCGTGAACTACCAATCCACGTTGCATTGATGTCAGAGGCTCCTGTATTAAATATATTTTTGCCTGAGTGCATAGCCCTACGACGTTTAGGTAATTATATTTTGAGTTCTTGAACAGAGAGTTAATTCCCTTCCACAGTTCCCCAATGTTCTATAGTCCATTAAAGTGCAGTTTTAGGTTTTAATGAGATATCACCTCTAACAATAGTAGTCAATTTACTTTTGGAGCTACCCTCATCATTGTTCCATATTTCTCCTTGGTTATCAATTGGTGTAAGTCAAGGAATCTCTCATATCAGGAACCTTTGTGGGCACCTAGAAAGTAATTTCAATTAGAAACTCACTAAAATCTAGTTTTAATGAATCCACATAGGTTGATGGATATGGCAATTGACGAGTCTTTTCTCCTTTAAGAATGTTCAGACGTCAGGCCTTCTGTGTGCACTTTTGTATAATCCTACTCAATGCAAACCTGTATCTTTCTTTCTCAGCTTTAAGTTGGTGACACTTTTTCCTGTTGGTATAACAAACAAATCTTTTCCATAATTTAATTTAAGATTAAATATGCAGAGGGTTTGATGAAAAGGTTTTCATGTCTTTTCTGTATCCCACCCCCTTTTTTTAGGTCCCATGAATCTCCAGAAGGAAGTTGAATTATCATTACTTATAGGGTATCAAAGCATAGATTTCATCAAATTCCACCATTTGTTTTGTGACTATATATGATTATAACTTTTAATATCCCATAAAAGTATTTTTGACATGTTTTGTTTCTCTCCGCAGTCAAATCCAGATCTGCATTTCTCAATCAGAAATTCATTTGAGGATCCAAGACTGCAGTTCAGTTTGAAATCTTAAACTCATTCTTCTGAGGTGAATGTTTAAAACTGGGCATAGTGATATTTGCCTGTAATTCCAGTACGTGAGAGAGGACGGGGGGGGGGGGAGATGGAGAGTTCTAGAGCAGCAGGGGTGCGTGCATAACCAGATCCTTATACACAAAGCAAGCAAACAAGGGTTGTCCCTCTTAGAGAATTTGTAAACTAGAGGAAGGTTTGACTCACTTAAGTCTATTCAATAACAGGATTTGGGATGACTTTTACTAGGGAAAATTTGAAATATTAAAAGTCTTTTGTTTTTCTGAAAGCAAAAAGACAAAGACAAGGGAGTGGAGGCTCAGCTCAACAGTTCAGAGACTGGCTGCTCCTTTAGAGGACCTGGGTTTTGTTCTCGGCACCTATGTGGTGGCTAACAACCATAATTCCAGCTCCAGGGATCCAGTGCCTTCTTCTGGACTCTGTGGGCCCTGCGGGACATGAGTACACTTACATATGTGGAAGACAAACACTTGTATAGAGAAAATTAAAATTAAATAAAATTAATTTAGAAGGACGAAGACAAAATCATCAAGTGTTCTTATAATGCTTTTCCATTCTGAAAGGTCAGCTACTTTATACAATGTTTCTCATGTAATATTAGTTAAGGCTCTTCATATCTATATATGGAAATAAATTTATTATAAAGAATTGGTTCAGGGGATGGAAACATGACTCAGCAATTAAAAGTGTATAGGACTTGCAGAGAACCAGAGTTTGTTTCCTGGCAACCAGAGTGAGCGGCTCACAACCTCCTGTAACTCCAGCCCCATGGGAGCCAACTCACGTTCATACACACACGTGGTTAAAAAATGAAAATAAAGAGAGGCAGAGGCAGCTGGAGCTCTGTGAGTTCAAGGCCAGACTGGTCTACATAGCAAGTTCCAGAATGGCTGGGAATACAGGGGAACCCTGTCTCGAAAAGACCAAAAAGTAAAAATAAATAAATAAATAAATAAAAATAAAATCTTAAAAAAGAGTTGATTTGCATCATTATGCAAGCTGACCAGACCCCAAGGCCTGTGTTGAGCAAGCTGGGGACCCTGACAGATGGAGATACAAGTTAGATGGAGATGATACAAGTTAGGCCCAGACCAACAGTCTGCAAACAAAAGAGTCAATGATGGAAATTCCAGTTCCAAAGCTGGCAGGTTCAAGAGTCCAAAAGATCCCATGTCTCACATGGAGTTTGGAAGGTGGGAAAAGACCAGTGATCTAGTTCTGTGTGTGAGGCGGGAGGCAGCCCCTCTTGGACTTTCTTGTTCTAGTCAGGTGTTCGGTTGACTGGATTGAGGCTTCTATACATTAGTGAAGGTAATGTACAAATTTTAATCTTATCCCCAAACACCCAGACAGACATACCCTGAATGGCACTGAATGATGACTGGCTCAATGTTGGGCAGCCAATTTCCCAGGCAAAGTGACACATTACATTAACTATCAAAAATAGGTTCTGGTATAGCATTAGTCATTGCTGTGTTAATAATATATGAGTTATTGTCAAAAAGCTCATAGCCAAGGACAGGAAAGCATGCATGTAAACAAAAGCTTTACAAGGTGAGATGATAGAGTATTGTAAAGTGTAGAAAGAATGAGGTGAGGGTGATGAACTCTACCGGGCTATAAGGAGCTCAGTCAGGTGCTTCATGGGGAAAAAAAGAGAGAAAAACAAATTTTGTTTTTTCTTTGTTAAAGAAGGGTTATGTGGTTAAGTAAATTAATAACAATATGTTTATGTATTAGTCTTATTCTCTGTGCTTGTCAGATTTTTTCTTTCTTTTTTCTTTTTTTTTTTTTTTGGTGTTTCTGAGACAGAGTCTCCTTGTGGCCTCAGATGGCCTGGAACTGGCTGGCCTTGAACTCACAGAGATCTGCCTGCTTCTGCCTCCCGAGTGCTGGAATTAAAGGTGTGCACCAAAGACGGTTCTTAGCTGCCATGTGGGTGCTGGGAATCGAACCCGGGTCCTCTGCAAGAGCAGTGGGTGCTCCTAACCACTGAGCCATCTCTCCAGCCCTTTGGCAGATTTCTCAACAGTTCATCTTGAGTTCGAATTATCTGTGAGTTGTTATCAGTTCAAGAAAATGAGAACAGGAAGGTTAAGTGTGTTTTTTAATACTTTTCCTAGTGGATTTCAAATCTAAGGTCACTTGGTTGATTCCGAAGTCCGTGTTTAGTTGTGTATGGTCTAGGTGTGGTGGTGTGTAGCCGTGATGCCAGCACTGGAGGCAGAGGCAGGAGGATCATAAGCTACATGGCAAAAGTTTTGTCTCCAAAACAAAAAACGAAACAGCTTGAAACCAAAACAACAAAAGTCTTTGTTCTTTTCACTATTCCACATGAATTTTGGAATGATGAATTTGCTGCATATATGTCAATAAAATATCTGAAGGACAATCTGAGGAAGCGTGGGCTTTGCTGGAGAAGAAAATGATTGCCACACCTGTTATGGTCACAGGTGTCAAGGTAAGATTCCTAAGAAGGTAAGATTGCTTCCAGTGAAAACATTAAGAGTGTCCATTAAAAAGTCCACATGTAAGTTTCAGCCATACTTTGGAGCCAGTTTTCAAGTAACATGACAGAACCTGGAATGGAAGGAAATGTTCAAAGGGCGTCAAGCAACAGCAAAAATGAGTGATGAGCTCAAAGGCAGATGGCTGCCCATCGGTAGATTCCATGCTCTTCTTTTCTGTGCTTTGAGTTTTGAGGTTCACGGTTCAAGGTTCCCCTGTAGCCCTCTGCTCAGCTGCTCGCCTGCACTCAGTCCCTGTTTGTAGTCTCACTCGGGCCTCATAAGAACCATCTGAACCATTCAGAAAAGTCAATGCCACTGTATTAATTACTTTTGGTTGCTGTGATAAAACATCATGACCAAAGGCAACTTAGGAAAAAAAGAGTGTATTTTGGCTTGCAGCTCAGAAGAGAGAGATCCTAATGGGGGGAGGCATGGCAGGAAGTAGTGGGGCAGAAATCTGGGAGATCACGTCTTCAGTGCAAACCCGATGGAAAGCAAGCAAACTGGAAGTGGGGTGAGGCTATGAGCTCTCGAGGTCCCTAATCCCTTACTTCATCCAGAAAGCTAACAGTTCTGCAATTCCCCTAACCTGCACTACTAACAGGGGATTGAGAGTTCAAACACAGGAACATATGGAGGCCTTTCTCATGCAGACCACAATAGCTACCAACTTAGCTATTTTGTTTTTGAAAATAAAACACAACCTTTTGTTATATCCTCTGAAAATCTGTAGTCCCGTTCATCACTCATACATGAATATAAACCTACAGATATAAAAGTCTATTTTGTGACCAGAAGGAAAACATGATCCACACTAAAGGAAAACGAGTAGGCAATGCACCTGGGATCAGGACTGGCAGTGCAGAAAGGTGTGGCTGGAGAAAAAGACAATGAAGAAACGTGGGTTGGTGTCCGCAGAGGAGCACTGCACCCAGCCACCTGCTATGATGGGACGATTTCCAGACTGAAATTTCTTACTAATCTACGTTTTCTTTCCTTTTAGATTCTCAGCATGTAAGCTAGGGAAATAGTGATTATTAAAGTCTCCTGTTTTATCTAAGTAGAAGAGGCTGCCTGGTATTCCCAACAGAGATGGAAATTTGGATAAAAACTTCAGTGTCCTAACTTACTGAGGACCTCCCCGTGCTTTACAGTGTTTCAGTCGTTGTTAGGGGGTGAAAGTGGGTGGGAAATGTCACCAACCTCCTGGGACTTTTGTGAGTACAGCATTTATAACGAACACACAGACGGAGAAAACACCCAACAAGAGCAAGTGGGAAAAACTTGTTTAAAAGGTGACCAATACCAGGGTTGAGAGAGACTGCGGCGAACATGACTCAGCAAACCTTCACTTTACTTTTATTCTTCGACATTAAAAATGATTAAAAGGCATAGGAAGAACAAAGAACAAACACTTCCTTTTTAGAAAGCAATTTATGGCAGCCACTAACGCTATGCTCTGCTCAGATTCATGAAGAATAACCTTTTCTTCCCCTTCTGCATTGCAAAAGCATCCCTTAATGCTAACACTGTTCTTCTCTTATGCACACACGTCAATGGGAAATTCATGCTTAGAGAAACTGGCTCCTTTGTGAGACCAAGAGTCAAACTTTTGACTCCAGTAAATGAGTCCTTAGGAGATGACCTTAAATTCACTGAAGACAGGAAAAAAGATGCTAACTATATTAACAATACAAATAATCTATTTTTAAGTCTCATATGTCTATATAATTGATTTTCTAGAATAACATGATATGGTATACCATGTTATTGATGTGGATGATAGCCTTGATTCCTGTGCAATCTGCACTTCTGTTTAGGAGGTCATTGTGAAACCTTGGATAATCGCTTAATATCAGAGAATAAGTTTCTTTTTGCTCTTGTGGATTTTGTTGTTGTTGCTGTTGTTTTTGTTTTTTTGTTTTTGTTTGAGATAGTGTCTCCTCGTGGACCCAGCAAGCCTGGAACTCACTATGTAGACCAAGTTGTTCAATCTCACAGGGCTCTGCCTGCCTCTGCCTAACAAATGCTGGAATTAAACCCTTCATGAAAATAAGTTTCTTGTCTGACACTTGAAAGTAACACTATCTCTCTGACAGTTATTAGGATTTTAAATTAATAAATAATTAAAAAAAATAAAGGATATGTTTTGACTATCCCTAAGGAGAATAATCACTAATGACCTGTCTGCTTGATTTGCTTTTAACTCAGTACCTTATCAAGAATGCAATCCAAAGAAACATTTACTATTTTATCACCCTGATGACAGAATCAAATAGTTCAGTGTCTTTAACCACTTAATATAAATGCGTGTCTTGATTTCTTTGGTAGGTACCTTAAACCTTGCTTTTAATCTAACTAAACAAAAATTTTTGAGGTGAAATTAAGATTAAAGAGAAATTAATATCAAAAGAAAATAGGAAGGTTTTATTATAAAGGAAATTTACCAGAAAATGTAGATCATTTTAAACCTTGATTTACAGGAGTGTGATGAATGTTTTCAGGTAAACATCAACCAATCAATCGATCAAACAAACAAACAAACAAACAAAGCCCCGTACTTGGCCAGTGTTTAAGGAGAGAGAACTTTTCTCCCAGACAGACTCGAGTTTTTCAATAGTCTCCTGACAGCTAGAATCACAGTATTGTTGAAAACCAAAGGTAAATTCTACCCTGAGAACAGTAGTTGGTGGTTTTTTTTTTTTTTTTTTTAAATCTCCTGACAGTCCTCTTCTCCCTAATTCTTGCAAGGAGGTACTGAGTTCCAGTTTTCTTTGGATAGGGGCCTTGAGGTATGGAGAGACAAATTTGTTTAGACATATGAGCTGTTGGGAATATTGGCTCAGTCTCTCAGAACATAAAAATGCATTAACTCTTCCCAGTTCTGCTATCTCTATAATTTGAAAAATGTAAATTACTGAGTTGATTCTGTTCATTAAAAAGGGATTTAACAAACCTCTGTGTATGGTATTCTAACAAAGAAAACAGAAGTGTCCTGCCATAGGGTATAAAGACACTGATGCATCTAATAAGTCCACAGAAGCCTGCCTGTTCAGATTTGCCTGATGCTTGAGGGAATTATAGAAATAAGCTACCTTGTACTGTAAAGTTAGAAGGACTGTAAGTATCAGGAGAGACAGCCAGGCAGGGTCTCTGGTTCAGATCAAAGGAAATCTGGCAGGATTAACTAACTGCTGGGATGGAGAATGGGAGACTTTTTTCCCCCTCTAATAAATGTGCTTTAAAACCACATTTGAGAGAGCAACTGACAAGCACCCCCTTAGACTCAAGGGGGAGAAGTGGAATCCAGGATGTTTAACATTCATTAGGCATAGAGACTGAACAGATCATGTAAGAGATGTGTATTTATTCCTGTGAGTGAAGTAGATAATGTCTTAAACATGTTATGTAATTTGAAACACGTTGAGGACAGTTTTTGAAAGAAAGCTTGATTTAATAAATGCTAACAAAAAGGGTATCTAAGTGGGGGGATGGGTGGGAGATGATCAATTGTTTTTTCTTTGCACTTCTCTTTTACTATGGTCACAGAAAAGTTTTCTTTCAAAGGGATGGAGCATAACTTTTTTCCTGTGACTTTTGGAAGACAAAAATGAGCCTCAAACAGTCTCAAAGCAAAGAATCAAGTGTCGAGAAGGTTTCTATTATGGCTTGTATCCATCTGTGTGATGCGGTTTATGTTATAATCCTAGCAGAATGGGCATTCTGAAACAGGTCTTTGTTAAGAAACCTCATTGCATATTTACTTTTCAAAAGATAAATGGCTTAACTGTTCTTGGATAGATTTATCCCTGGATAGAAGAAAATCTTAAATCATTTCTTTTTATACAATCATATTTCTCAGCAATTTGAACAGACTGTTTTATCTTTGTAAACATGCCATTAGTTTTCCATATGACTCTGAAACTACTTTTTCCTCTCTTTCGTTAATAATTTCATTTTATTTGTTATTTTTATTTTATGTGCATGAATGTATTGCCTATATGTATGTAGGTACACCTGTGTTATGCAATGTCTGAGGAGGTCAGAAGAGGGCATAGAATCTCCTGGAGTTATGAGCAGTTGTTAGCCTCCATGTGGCTGCTGGGAATTGAACCCAGGTCCTCTGCAAGAGCAGCCAATGTTCTAAATTGCTGAGCCATCTCTCCAGCCCCATCTTTCTTCTCATTCTCACACACCTTACATAGGAAATAAAAGTTTCAAGATCATCTCTGTTTGAAGATCTTACAACTCCAATAGCCTGGATCATTCTCTCCTAAAAGACTCTTGACAATTTTGGTGAAGTCTATGAAGCAATTTATGTCATTCGTGACTTTGCCATAGGTTTTTACCTGCTGGTATATGGATACAAAGAACAAGGCAGATCAGCATGTCTGCGTAGGTGTGCTGAGAAAGCAGAGTGCCTCCACCCACCTGTCAGTGCTGGTAATCTTCAGGAGAGAGCCTAATGCTCAATGAAACACAGGCATATAGATTGCTACTTGGTAACATGCTGACTGTCCAGTTGCTGGGGCTTTATATGAGCCAAAGGTGACCAGGAGTCCAGCAGGTTCTGTCAGCATGGAGCTAAATCCTAGATGCTGACTCTTTGACCAGGTCAACCAGCCCTTCAGGCCTTAGCCTAAGACATACTGAATCAGATACTGACTCAGCGATCTGTGTTTTGACACGTAGGGCAGGTATTTCTTAAGCATGCTACAGTTTGAGAACCTCTGCTGCACACCAAAGCACAGAGCCAGGGTATTTAATGTACTGTCCATCAGTCATGAACAGTTTAAAAACGTGTCATTTATGTGGCAGAAGGGTGACAGAAGGAGGCAGATGGGAATGCCTGTGTTATTTTATACAAAAACTGAGCAGTTTATGGAGGGCTTTTGTACCATAAAATATATACTTTTGAGAATGGAAGGTAGGGGCAAGAAAAGGGAAAGGGGGAAATTGGAGAGCAAGTTGTTGCAGACCTGGTGTGAATGTGGTCTTAGCATCTTTGATGGGTCTTTTAAAAGAACATGGTGTGGGTAGTTTAAGAGAAACCAAAAGGGAGATTGTTGTAAAAGGCAAGATAGAGCTATAAAGGAGGGGGTCGGGCTCAGTGGTGCTTTATGAGGTCTAATTACCAGGTGCTCAACTGAAGGAAGCAGACTAATTGGATGAAGGCCAGCTGTCCAGGTGGAGGGAAGAGGTGTGAAGTGCAGGAGAGAGGATGCTCACAAGCACGCACGCTTTGAGTCATGTTGGGGCTTGTAAACCATGGGATGTCCTTAAGGAGACAGTTTCAATAGGAGAGTAAATGTTTATGTCTGAAGTCCTAAGGGAGAACAGGTTAGAGATTAAACAGTATTTAGAATGAAAAAGGACAAAATTTCTTAGGAGTACAACATGAATCTGTGAAAGTTTTGTGTTTCTTAATAATGTTTACTTGATACATTGTCTTAATTATCTGATGAAACTCTGAGACTTATCCCAGAGAAGTGCACTCACGGCCAAACTATTCCTGCAGTCTGTGTGTTGTGAATTTGTGAGTTCTTTCTTCCTACATCTGTGGATCTGGAGAAAGAATGCCTGTCCTGGAATTCCAGCCATCAGGTGCTACCAGAAACCCTAAAAATGGCGATTAAAATAGGATTAGCTTATAGGTTTTATGTGGGACGCTCAAAGGACATTAGAGAATCCTAAGTGTTCACTATTTCAGTTTTCCAAGTCCAACCTAAACCCTCTCGTTTGAATATCTCGCTCTTTGGCTTCTTGTTCCTTTCCAGCCCTCATGATGCATGTCTTGTTCCAATTAATTAACAACAACAAAACAGGTCCCTCTGTTGGTACAACCCACATCTCTTTGCTCCAAGTCCTTCCATTGGTTCAGTTGTCCACTCCATCAGAGTGGAGGTATAGCATTGTTTAAGACAGGATTTCCCTCAATTTGGTGGCAAGGCCATGTACAAACCACACTTTATGAAACTGTTGTTTTGAGTCCAGGCTGCAGGACTGATGAATTATCTGAATGTGTTTTGCTTTCTGAAACTCAATTATCTTTTATTTTGTAGAATAACAAATCGGGTCTGAAAAAATGTTAGATTCTTCAGAAACATTAAAGGGAGTACCCTGTACCTATAAGATAATCTAGATTTTAATGAAGGGCAGGACCTGAAGAAAGCATGAGGATTGATAAAACATTAGGTTACTGAACCCATCCTACGGCAGTTAACAAGTCAAAGCAAAAACTATTTTCCAGCCCCCTCCTTGGAGAGCATATTTGTCTGTGGTTGGAAGGAAATACTTTGATAAGCTGGTGGAGTGTGAGGTGAGATCCCTCTCCCCCAGCAATATTTTGAGTGAAAACAGATGGTCATTAAACTGCCTCCCATTGAGGGTGGGTCCATTGGAGAGGAGTGGTTTTAACTTGCTAAGTAGTTGATACAGAACTGAACTGAGTGCAGCCTAATGCCTGGCTTTCACCTCCTCCACGTGCATACAGCTTCTCTAATGAATGATAAATAAATGCTTTAAACATATTGAATGTGATGGATAATATCAATGATCAACATCATGGAATCTAGAACTACGTAGGAAACAAACCCTAGAGTGTATCTATGAGAGTTTCTAAATGAGGTTAATTGAGATGGTGTGCGAAATATTTCCTGGGCCTGTGTGAACAAATGTCTACTCACCCCAGATGGGGAATGGAACACAGACCAAAGACCCCAGCGAAGTCCAACTTGGTGAATCAAAATTGGGGTTACTTAGAGGAATATGAGGAAGGGGTTAGTTACAGGAGCAGGGATGATTCGAAGGCAGCGTCACTGAAAGCCCACCCTAGCACAGGGGGCCGCTCACAAAAGCTGGGACTCTGGAGCTCTCTGTACAATTTGCAGGTATCTCCACCGGTCAGAGTTTCCCACCTTAGCACTCCTTGCTGCATATACAACCTGTGGGAGAGAACTTACAAGTCCAGCAGGTTTCAGAGACCTTATGAATCTGGTGTTTCAGGTGCTTTCTCAGACTTTTGAGTTGTTCACTCCCTAAGACTTATGAACCTCCCTTTGGAACTTAGTGAGTCTTAATGAGCTCCGATCCAGGATGGAATGTTTCAACTCAGGAAATTGCTACACAACGTCCTAGTTTCTTTCTGTTGCTGTGATAAAAACACTGAGCAACTTAGAGAGGAAAGGATTTATTTTCTCTTATTCCAGGTCACAGTTCATCGCTGAGGAAAGTCAGGTCAGGAACCTGGAGGCAGGAGCTAAAGCAGAAACGGGCAGAGGAATTGCGCTTCCTGGCTGACTTCCCTAGCCTGTGCTCAGCCTGCTTTCTCAACAACCCAGGGGTGGCATCGCCCACAGTGGGCTGGGCCCTCCCACATCACTCCATAATCAAGAAAATGCCTCACAGACACCGGCACAGGTCAATCCAGTGGAGGAAATTCCTCAACTGAGGTTTCCTCTACCTACTCAGGTGTGCCGACAACTGAGCTATCTGGAACAACAGAGGGGTAGGCCACCTCAAATATGGGTATTTTTCAACCCCTCATCATTCTAGGGGTTGAGGTCTTGGAACGAATAAAAAGGAGAGAAAAAACACTAGTGTTCCTCTCTCTCTGCTACCTGACCGGATGCAGTGAGACCAGCTGCCTCAAGCACCTGTCCTTAAACAGAGGATTGTGATGGACCGTGTACTCAGGGAGCCAATCTAAGCCTTTCCTCCTTCCTTAAGTTGCCTTTCTCAGGTGTTTGGTCACAGTAATGAGGAAAGTAACTAGTGCATTGAATTTGTATTACACAGATTAGCTATCCAAGCTTCATTCCTGAATGTTTATTCCCACAGTCTCTGTGTGTCTAAAATATCAGAGTGAGTTGGTAGTGGTGGTACCATTGGTGCAGAAGACAGGGGTTTCATGGATGTGAGCATTCACTTTTGGAAAGACCAATGGAGATTCAGAAAAGAAGACATTGCTGGATTTTATTTTAAAACAACAGAGACAGATATGGTTAATTTGGGGAAGGGAGCATGGATGGAGTTTCAAAATCAGAGATCTGCAGATTCACTGCAAAAGGTGACAAATCAACTCCTGAAACTAAGGCTTAAATCATTGGTAAGCAGAACGTCATCCTAGGAAAAGTCTGCTCTGGCATAAGTGCTATTAGCTTTCTCACAAATCACCACAAAGATGAGAGGTTGAAGGGATACAGACTAATAAATGGTAGCATCAAATTGCTTATAAAATCTCTGCGTCCTACCCTTCACCATCCCGTGAATCAACTCTAGACTGTTTTGGATCCATGCCTGCAAAGGATGTACCATGGACCACACACTCTCTGTTAATTAAGGAACACAGAGCAACCAGGGGGATTGAGTCTAGGAAGTTCTGTTTAATGGTTGTTGGTTACAGATTTCCTTTTCATTAAAATTAGCTTGTGATAAAAAGAGAACCAACTTTATGTAGTATAAATTATTATCATAAACTGATCTCCTTTCATTTTTTTTCCCATTCAAATTAGAAACTGAGTGAGGAAAGCAGGAACTTTGCTTAAGCATTAACAATCTTCTTTAGTGTAAATATGTTTATACCCACAACCAACCATCTCATATATATATATATATATATATATAGCCATTAGTTAGTTCATATCAGGATATAATTAAGATCCAGACATTGCAACTGCTTGTTGTATCTTGATCACTGCTGATCTAGTAAGCTGAATTGTGCTTTCAAAGATAGCTTATGCCCAAGGTTTAGTACCCAATACCTACCTATACATGAGATTTCATTTGGAAATAAGATCTTTGCACATGTTATGGGTCCTAATACTATCAAGAATTTAGGATAGGCTTGGAATCCAGTTACTGCTGCATTTATAAGGGCAGGGTGAAACATGAGACAGAAGGACAGTGGGAGAGCAGCAGGGACACTAACTGATGACCTGCCTGCCACCACTGACCAAGGAGCATCAGGACGTGGCCAAAAGCAGAAAGAGAGAAAGCCAGTCCTCTTGAGCCTTTAGAAGTCCTGTTGCTGTAATGCCTCAGAGTACTTTAATTTTGAATTTCTATCCTCCAGAACTGTAAGGGAACAAAGTTCTGTTATTTAAAATCGCTGGATCCACTGTAATTTGTTACCCAAGAAACTGATAGAGCTGCGATGGAGGGAAATGTTCTGTAACTGCGTTGCCTCCCAAGATCATCACTAGCTGGACATGGTTCCTGAGCACTTGAGGCGTGACTAACAAAAGCAAGAACTTTCATGGACTTCTAAGGATAGAAGAGTATTCTAGGATAGAAGAGTATTCTAGGATAGATTGGAGAGTATTGTTGCAAAGGATCATGGGCAAAAGAAATGCTACGTAGTGATGCAGCAAGAATCTGTGATGTGGGAGATTAATGAAAACATCTCATGCTTTTTATCCAATTTAAATAGAAACTGGTAAAATTTTCTGTGGAGTACCACACACACACACACACACACACACACACACACGCACACACAAACACACACACACAGTAGTTTCTCTTAAAACTGGAAGCTGGAACCATCTCTAATCTGCAGTGTAAGCACGTGGAATCAAAAAGGCTAATGGATTCCATCATCACCATCTACCTTCCTGCTTTGGATCACAGACCAGGAAGGCATTTTAACGAGTGAAATAAATGTAGAGATTACATAATGTAACTTTAGATTGTTGTGTTTTGGGGACGAGGGCTTTTTGGGACAAGTGAGAAGCTTTTTTTTTCTTTTCTGGTCTTTTTGAGGTAGCTGTAGCCCCAGCTACCTGGACCTCACTAGAGATCCACTTGCCTCTGCATCTAGAGTGCCAGGATTAAAGGTGTCCCACCATGCCTGATAGATTGTTGTGTAACAGACCACTGTTAGCAGAATCCTGTGCCTGTGTGCATGTGTGTGTGCAAGTGTGTGTGCATGCCTGCATGCCTGTAGGGGGATATGTAGTTTGAGGAAGCATGATTTACGTGTTCTGGAAAGTCCTAACAGATGACTTCCTCCAACCCTCCCAAGAAAATGTTGTGCAAGAGCATAATTTTTACCTCAAAGGTGATAAGACAAATGTCAGTGAGCATGGTGGGTAAGGAGTCGCCATTTCCAGGGCTAAAAATGTCCTCAGATTATTTGTGAAGAGGCTCTGGATCTGCAACATTCCAGACTCTCCACAGTCATTAAAGTGATAATCAGTTGGCCAGCCTTACAGAAAGTTCAGCTCAAGATGCAGGAGTTCTTTCTGTGAGTTTTCGTTCACAGCTGTGACTGTGACAGACGCCGGCTAGAACTATATTCTCCTATCACTCCGTGATCAGTGAAGCCCTGCTGCTTGTCTCACAGAACAGCAAAGCAAAGTGATACCCAGAAACTTTCAAATCAGTGTGCAGGGTTGTTTCTCTATTGGTCTTTGGGGTTTGCTGTATGGGGAGAATTGTTCACTTAGTACACTTCAGTGTGAGCACAGATAACATTAGTAAGACTTAATTAAATACCACTTATTATTCCACAAGAAGGTGTCTGTTCACAGAATGGTCTCAAATGTCAAGAAAGTTAGCTAGAAGCACTTCTCAAAAACTTCTCTGAGCTTTCACTTAGGCAAACTTCTAAAAAATATTTCAGTGCATATTAGTAAAGGGAAGACAACTCCAAAGAGTAAATAAAACTAGACGAAATCTCTACTTTTCTTGTGTTCATGTTTAGGATATTTGTCACAGCATATGAGTTTCATACAATGTGTTTTTCCTTGGCAAGTACTCATTTCAACTGAAATATAAGGAGATATGGACAATGCTGTTCTCTGATTTATAATGATGAATTTTTCATACACAGCCATATACCCCTATACCTCTTCAAATATCCAGTTCAAGAACATATTGAATTTTAGAATGTTCCTTATATTTGTCATTTTTTTTTCTCTTTTTCTTTTCTTTTAATGCTTTTTCTTCAGGTTATCAGCTTTGGGATATTGATCATCATCGATTTATTTGTCATTTTTAATTCAGAGTCTATTTCTCTCAGATAAAAATTTTATAGAGCCCTATTTGACTCTTGAATATTAATGAGAACACTGAATCTTATTTAGTCCCATGTGTTCATGAAAAGGAATGTTAACACTGTTGGATCTTCAGCTGCTTTGTAAAACGTATTTATAATTTCAACTCAGATGGAAAGACATGTCTTTCGTTTATCTTTCTCCTGGGTCTGATCTGTAGCTCAGGGAAAGAAAAAGTATGTGAGTGCCTGTGTACCATCCCACGATTTGCATAACAAAAACAAGTTCCAGGGCGGCGGCATGGCAGGCATGATGAGCTGAGTTTGATCTTCAGCATTCCTGTGGAAAAAAAGCGATTGCAGGTCCTTGCAATCCCAGTGCTTGGGAGGAGACAGTAGACCTCCAGCCCAGGGGCCAGAAACAGCCTCATTGGTGAGCCACAGGTACCAGTGAGAGACCGTGTTACAAAAGGTGGATTGGATGGCTCCTGAAGAATCGCTTAACAGTTTGACTTCTGACATCTGTACAGATCAGAACACACACACATACATGCACACACACAAACACACACACACACACTGGCACACACATTGGCACACACATACACAAGTTCCTGGGCTAGTTCTAACAGGTATTCTAAATTGGAGTGGACTGACATTTAGAAATGATCTACATTGCTGGGCATATTAAATTGATAACTACTGCAGTCTCTTAGCAACTGTTTACCATCCAGCTGTCTATCTCATTAGCTTAGTTTTTGAAGTATACCTTATTTGTTCTTCGATTGTGGGCTTTTCAAAGAAATACTAATTGTTCAACATATAAGGAAAACTTCATTTTTTAGGCTTCTTTTCCTTTCCTTTCCTTTCCTTTCCTTTCCTTTCCTTTTTCCTTTCCTTTTTCCTTTCCTTTACCTTTTCCTTTCCTTTCCTTTCCTTTCCTTTCCTTTCCTTTCCTTTCCTTTCCTTTCCTTTCCTTTCCTTTCCTTTCCTTTCCTTTCCTTTCCTTTCCTTTCCTTTCCTTTCCTTTCCTTTCCTTTCCTTTCCTTTCCTTTCCTTTCCTTTCCTTTTCTTTCTTACTACTAAATTTCTAGTGGCAGGAGGCTAAATTTGGCAACCTCTAGCATCTCAAACGCTAAAACTGGAGGGACTGAATAGCAAGCAACCAAACATAGAACCACGTTGAGACTGAAAAAAGTTCTAATTCAACAATTATTCTTTCCAGCCCCTGGGATGAAGACAAATTGCACTTAGGCAATGCTATGAAGTGATTGCAAACATGTTTTCTTCAGAGCCCTCAGAACCCAAGAGATTTTTTTTTTTCCAGCAAAATGCTTCATCCTTAGCAGACATGTTCACATATCTGGGTAACATCTGCATTTCTCTCTGATTTCTATATGTTATTTCTGTATGTTCAAAAGTGAAATTTTTTCTTAAAGTTTTGTTGGAAAGTTGTTCAAAAGAACTAGTATTCCACAAACCATAGTAGGAAAAAGAAAAGGATATTTTAAACTGGGAAGTAGCTATCATATTGGTGATGCTTCTTATGTTGTGGGTTACATTTGCTTGCTTGAAATGCTGACTTCTTTTTTACAGTACAGCATACCAGCGGTTCTTTTCTGGCTCTCTGGATATCCATTTTTTTCTTTTTCTGTATCTTATTTAATCTCAATTTTTATTATTTCTAAAAGTTAGTGTTCCTGTCAAGATTTTGTGACTTCTTTGAGTTCATCTCTCTTCACAATAAATGCATCAATTGCTACCTCTATAGAGATTATTTCTATTTAAATGTTATTTTATTTTTGTATGTCATATATACATGTGTACACAGGTATGCATGCATACATATGTGATGAAGAGGACATTGGGTGCCCTCCTCTATTTTGTTCCACTTTGTTGCTTTAAGCCAGGGTCTCTCACTGAACCTGAAGTTCACCAGGTTCTGCCTAGTCCAGTGGCCAGCAAACTCCAGCAACCCCACTGTCTCTTCCCTCCAAATACTGAGGTTACAAGTACACAGGAACATGGCCGGTTTTCTATGTGCGTGCTGGGGATCTGAACTCGGGTTCCCATGCTTATGTAACAAGTGCTTTTACCTACTGAGTCATCAGTCTAGCCCCGATTCCTGAGACTATACATCCAGGATCCGTGTCCATCTAAGATATGGTCCTCTGCATTTTTCCCATCCACTTAAAAAATCTTTTAAATTTTCTACAAGAATCTAATGTATTTAAAAAACAAACTCATCACTTCAAAAGTGTCTTGACTTTTCTTCATGGCTTTCTAAATTCTGTTAATAATAGAGCCAGCCATTTTATCTACTTAAACAACTAAGATGCTCCTGTTTTCTTCTGGTTTCTCTGTCAGTCACTCCATTCCTACTCCATCCTCTGTTCTGTTTTTTTTCCTATCCTTGTTTCAGACAGTCATTATTGTTCATTTGGATAGTGAAATGAAATTTGCCCTGCCTCCTGTACCTTCTAATACTGAAAGTCATCTTAGACACTTACAGATCAAACATCCTAAAGTATAGTTTTCAATTTTTTTTTGTCTTTTTAAGACAGCGTCTCCCTTTTACTCTGACTGTCCTGGAACTCACTCTGTAGACCAGGCTGGCCTTGAACTCATAGAGATCTGCCTGCCTCCATCTCCCAAGTGCTAGGATTAAAGGCGTGCACCAGCAGGCCCTGCTTTTTTTTTTTTTAATTAAATTTTTTTTTATTTTCAATTTTTAAAGTTCAATATCTCAACGTCCACCAAAGAAGATTTTTGCAGTAGATGGCAATTAACACAAAGACCCATGGCTGGTCAAAGTGAAAAGAGCAAGGGACTGGGGAGTGCTCAGTCCTAAACAGAACAACTATATGGCAACCTGTATTCCCAAGGCTCAGGGATCGTTGTGGAAGAGGAGGTAGAAAGATTCTAAGAGCCAGAGGTGTTGGATGAATTCTGAGAAACTGTGTTGTCTCAACATTACAAGGTAGTTGCACATAAGAACCCATGGCAACTGTGACAGCATGCACAGGACCTTTGCAAGTTCAAGCCAGACAAACCCCAGCATGGAAAGGGGAAACTGAGGAACACAAATTGGACTCAACAGCCTTTTTTAAAAATATATTTTTATTTAAATTTTAGTGGCTTTTATGCATCTTAATCATAGTTAGCCCCCCCAACCCTGGTCTGCACCCCACATATTCTGCCCATATGGTTTCATGCATTTTGTCATATATGTTAAGATCTAAGGAGTCAGATTTGTATACCCAGATGTCTGTTGATGTGAATTCATCCACTGGAGCCTGCTCAATCTGTCTAGAATCACTCTGTTAAAGAAGATCAACTCTCTCTCACCTGGCAGTGACCAGCTGCCAATAGTTTCCCCCAAAGTTGTAGCTTCCTACACATTTCCTCAGTTCTCTGCTGGTTTTTGTCTGAATTTGCATGGGTCTTGTACATGGATCACCAGTGCTGTACGTTCACATAAGCAAGGTTGCAGGAGCCTGTAAGACTGTGTCCTTCTGCTCGTGCCCCTCCCCCCTGGCTCTTACAATCTTTCTGCACATTCTTCTTCAATGGTCCTGGAGCCCTGGGTGGGTGAAACTTAATATAGGAGTCCTGTCCAGGGACAGACACTCTGCAGTCTCTTAATTCTCTCCATTTTGGCCAGTTGTTGCCTTTTGCATTCACTACTCTCTGTTGCTCCAACAAGCTTCACTGGCAAGAGTTAAGAGATGCATTTAGAACTCACCAAAGAAACTTCTTTTGCAACAGATGGAGACTATTGCAGACCTCCACAATTGGTTACACAAAGAGAATAAGTGTCTGAGAGAAGCCCAACTCTAAGTGATATATCTACAATGGATTCTCTACACCTAAGTGTCGTGGAACATAGTGGAACAAGGGTAGAGAGTGTACTAATGCATCTCAATAGTCTTTTTTTAAAAAGATGAATAATAATAAAGGACATGAGGTTGGTGGGGGCAGGGTAGTAAGGTGGAGATGGAGATGGAGGGGGTCTGAATATACTCAAAATACATTGTATAAAATTCTCAAAGAATCAGTAAAAATTTTTTTTAATAACAAGCTTTATTGAACATATTTTTAAATGAAATAACATTAAAACTATATACATATAGCCATCATTCATGCTAATTATGACTTCTAAAGTTTCCTTATGCATTATATTATCAAATATGGGACTGTTATTCCTTAAAGAATTACAGAGGTAAGTTCTGAGGTCTCTGCTCACAAAGTTTTCATAAAATAGTAAAAATATTTTTAAGTGTACTGAAAGAAAAAAAGTTCAATGTCTTTATCTTGGCATGGAAGGAAGTACTTAAACATGAGTCTACCGCACCCTCCACTACTCCCAGAATCTGCCCTTCAGGCTGGTGGGGATGGGTGGTATTCTGAGGACAAATTGTAATTTCCTAACTCTTCACCACCATCAATGCTGTTTCCTTCAAGGAGCCTTTCCAACCCTCTGTCTCAGATCGTTAAAGGCCTGTTGGTCTTCAAAAGCTGCATGCGTGCCTTCTTTGCAATTCCTTCTGCCTCTTTGATCCTTTTCTCTTGACTTTCCCGTGCTCCTATGCTTCCAGTGTTATATTGTTCCCTCTGCACTTTGGCTATTTGGGGACATGTTTATTTCCACTCAATACCCATAAAATTATAAGTGAAAAGAAATTCCATACATTGAGTACAGTCTCTGAGGGAGAAGACCGGCTTGTTGTACACACTTATATATACTTGTTGTGCATACTTGTAGCATACTTGTCTAGCAGGCAGCAGAGGTGTGGGCAGGGGTGGATGTGTGATGACTCCTTGTTCTCCTAAGACCAATAATGTTTAGCACATGCACATTCAGTCCTGAGTTTCCTCAGCAGTTTATTTCAGATACTTTTGAAAATGCTAGGGCTGGAGAGATGGCCTAGTGGTTAAGAGCACCAACTGCTCTTGAAGAGGACCGGGATTTGATCCCTAGCACCCACATCGCTGCTGAGTGCCATCTTTAACTCCAGTTTCAGGGGAATCTGACACCCTCTTCTGACCTCCGGTATTGCAGGACACGGGTGCACAAACCTGCATGCAGACAGTACATTCATAAACATAAAAAAATAAAAAATAAAAAAAGAACTATTAAAAAAAGGAAAATGCTGTAAGATTTTGGTTCTTGGGAACACAGAATCCAGACATCAAGATGATTAGTTTCAAATTTTCAATTGTTATTTTATAGAAGAGAAGTAATCTGAACCACTCTTTAAGTCCAAGGACAACTTCTACCTACCTCTGTATTTAAAAAGCTGTAAAAAAAAATAGAAAAAAGATGACTGATTATTTAGAGGGAGGTCTTTCTTCATATTTTCCTTGTATCAGATCACTTTGCTTCATTTTCATTGTTAAACTGGGATAAATTTTTCTGTGTCACATAAGGACTGTGAGATTTACTTAAAGTGATACATGAAAAGACCCAGAACAGTGCCCACCAAAACATACTATGGGATAGCACTCAGGGAACATTGCCAGTAGACACAAGCAGGTCTGGAGACACAGGGTGAGCCAGGCAAAGCTCTGCCTTGCATCTTCCCTTCATCAGAGCCTGCCCTGATGCTGCAGATGTGGGTGATGGAGTCAAAGTGAAGGTTGTCAGTTTCCATCTTTCATCAAACACATTGGACACCACCTCTATGTGAATGTCCTAGTGTGTTTAGGTGGGGAGATTTAATGGCTTTTTTTTTTCCAGACAGGATCTCCCTGTAGCCCCAGCTGTCCTGGAACTCACTCTGTAGACCAGGCTGGCCTTGAACTCACAAAGATCCTCCTGCCTCTGACTCCCAAGTGCTAGGATTAAAGGCATGTACCACCACGCCTGGCTTTAATGGCTTTTCTTTATGTTGGAATGAATCAGCTCCTGTGTCAATGGTGGTAGGAAAGAGGGATAAGGTCTGATCTGTCCATAATAGCATCTCGACCTGTGCACACTGCTTGGTGTATTGTAGACATCAGGAACATTTTTGTAGAGTAAATCAGTCAGTCAATAGACTTTCATTAC
Source organism: Rhizomys pruinosus (assembly GCA_009823505.1). Classification (NCBI taxonomy): domain Eukaryota; kingdom Metazoa; phylum Chordata; class Mammalia; order Rodentia; family Spalacidae; genus Rhizomys; species Rhizomys pruinosus. The sequence goes on from VZQC01001918.1 coordinate 396,859, forward strand.
TGAGATACAATTTGTTTTTCTGAACATTGGACGATATCCCAGAGATGGGCTCCTTTTTTTCAAGTAGCTAACCTATCTATAGTTTAATTCAACTATAAACCTGCTTTTATTTTGTAGAAATAGTCTTTTTGGCAATAGAATCAGTGTAGGAAATTAAGAGTAAATTTTCATTAATGCATAAAAGCCATAGAAACATTCTATATCAGGTGCATACTTTGTATCAGGCCTTGCTCTAATTTCTTTTAATGATATTTATTTATTTTATTTATTTATGTGTGTGGTATGTGCATATGCATGCTGGTGCCAGAGAGGTCAGAGAGAGAGAGAGTTGGATCCCTGGGAGCTAGAGTTATAAGTGATTGTGAGTCATGTGACATTGGTGCTGGGAACTGAAACTCAGGTCTTCTGGAAGAAAACGAGTGCTCTTTACTGCTGAGCCATTTTTCTGCCCTGAAAAATTCATTAAAAACCCTGTCTTCACTTGTTTAATACTTAAATTAAGCCTATGATATAACTACCATTGTTAGCCCACTTTTCAAAGAAGAGTCCCAAGAACAAAGATCTTTTTCTTGAGTCAATAGCTCTATTAATCTGAAGATATGGGCCTGTTATTCTAGGCTTCAAATTCCTAACATGCAAATACCGATATGCATCCTTTTATCTCTTCATTCAGATGATCAAAAATCCAGGCAGACACACCCTGGCCAGCTAAAGGCATCGTTTGTGCTCGAGCCCAGCTAGATAAGTTTTTAGCTCTCATCAAAGAAGCTTCTTTTTGCAGCAGAGGAAAATACACAATCCACAAGTGGTAAAATGCATAGAATAAGTACCCATGAGGTGACTGCCCAGCCCCACTTGGTACATCTACAACACAAACCCTACACCAACGGCTCAGAGAACATAGCAGAAGATGGGGCAGAAGGATGTAAGAGCCACAGGACCTGGATGCCTCCTGCACGATAGTATCTTCCAGATGTGACAGGGATGTGGTGCCATGAAATCTCAGCTAGACCAGATTCGAATAATGACACCAGTTGACATGCCAATACGAATGGGAACGTTTCATAAGGCCCCATCCCTGGAGGAAGAACTACGGATAGTTAATAGCTGCTGAGGGAGAGAGAATTAGATTTCCCCAGAGACAAACCCCCTGATAGGCTATCCAATCCCAGATAGTCAGCTCTAAACTCATGTACATATAGACAACAATAGATGGTCTCAGTAGGTTTTATACCTAGATAAGTAAAGTTGTATATATATGGAGAGAGAGAGAGAAAGAGAGAGAGAGAGAGAGAGAGAGAGATGACAATAAAAATACAAAAGAAGAGGTCATGAATCTGAGAGGGGAAGGAGTTGAGATAACAGGGAGAGATAGAAACGATGTAAATGTACAGTAGACTTATGTATGAAATTCTAAACAAGTTTAAAATTTTATTTTATGTTTTTCAATGTATATTTTTATTGATTTTTGTGCATTTCACAAAGAGCATCTTAATCATTTTTGTATTCCCTCCCCCATTTACACCCCTCCATAGCCTCCCACACTGGAACTCACAGATTCTATCATATATGTTAAGGCCTATTTCCTCAAGTATGTATACCCAGATTTTGCTCAGTGCAAATCATCCACTAGAGTCTAATCTAGTCAGACTATCTAGAGTCTCTCCTTCACCCAGCAGTAATCAGCTACCAGTAGTTCTTTGGCTAAGGCTGGGGCCTGCTGCCCATTTCCCCAGCTCTGTGCTGTTTTGTCTGATTGAGTCCATATGGGTCTTGTGCATGCTCTCACTGTTGCTGCAAGTTTATATGAGCTTGTTCTCAGGGGTCTGTAAGACTGTGTCTTATGTTCACATACCACCCCCAGCTCCTACAATCTTTCTTTCTCCTCTTCCACAATGGCTCCTGAGCCATGGGTGGGTGAAGTCTAATATAGAAGTACTATCCAGAGACAGGCACTCTGTAGTCTCTCATTCTCTACACTTTGGCCAATTGTGGCCTTCTATGTACATTATTGCCCTCGGTTGCATGAGTAAGCTTTGCTGGTGAGAGTTGAGAGATGCATTAGTATTCTCTCTACCCCTGTTCTGCTATGTTCCTTAGGGGTAGAATTCCACTGTGGATGTGTCACTTAGGGCTGAGCATCTCTCAGACACTTCATAGTCCTGTATGAAATTCTCAAAAACTTAAAATTTTAATAAAAAGAAAAAGAAACCAGTAGCAGTTGTAAACACAGCTGGGGTGATAATTTCATACTCTGAGACTCACATTCTCAGGAGACTTCCATTTTTTTTGTTGTTGTTGTTGTTGTTGTTGCAATGATCATCCCTAAGAAGCTCAGGCTGGACGTTACTGATTTCAGAGTGTCACACAATAAACCACTGATGTGACAACAAATTCCAAATTAGGTGTGTTTGCTTGGTTCTCTATGCCTTCCATCCAGGAATCCTAACTGAGCTGTGGAGCTCTGCACCCATTTAGGGAAGATAAAGAGAGCTGCTGTCGACTGTAGTCTGTAGTGACACAATCACCGCTGTCTTCAGTGTGGGTCGAGGGAGCACAAAAGCCACACTGTTGGGCTTTCTCTGTCAAGCTATTTATATAAAACACATAGTTTTGGAAAGGACTGAAAATATGCAGAAGGAAAAAAAATCTCTCCCCCAAAAAGGTTAATCTTAAAAAGTAGTCATAAACTTTAAAGGCTAGGGCCAATATGTTCCAAATAACCTTACTGCACACAGCAGTCAAAAACCTCTTTATTCTTTAATGGGTGCCCCTAGCCTCTCTCTTCCACTCTTGAAAACTTTACGTCTTCCCTACATAGCTGCAGCTGTGACCACAGGCCACTTCTTTTTCTCGTTATATTGCCTACCTATTTGTAACAATATCCTTTATTGTTTCCCTAACCACAAACAGCACCTTGGGAGAAAGAAGCACCCCGCCCCCTCTTATTTATTCCAATACGACAGATGAAAATGGGGCGGAGGGGAAGGCGGCAAATGGGAGGAGAACGGTGTTTTCTTTGCCTTTCTTCTTTGATGCTACTATTTCAAAGCACATTTGCACTTTTCCCCCTTGGTTCTGTTTTGTACTTTAATTGGACCACTGAACTTTCACAAGATTTGTGATGTATTGGGAAGAATAAAGTGATGGGGGGGGCAGACTTTAATTTATCTAAAACACGTGTCATTTGTCCACGGGTTTAGAATACTGATTTAAACGTACAATACATTCCTACTTGGCTCATTTTTTCTTCCTGAAACCCTGCTTGTTTTCATCTGAAATATGGTGAAAATAGGTGCTTATTGCACCTGTTAAGAGATTCTGTTTGTCCCTAAGAAATACATTATGTGCTATGTGGTTGATTTATCCTCTTTTTGGACAAGCTGCTCAACAGCTCAAGTACTTGGAACTTGTGATTATATTTTACTTTTGGAGAAAATTTTCCAACAATTTTAATGAGGAGTAGAATAAAATTATAGAAAGGTTCATTGGAAATCAGCTATACTGAGTCAAACATAGAAAGAAGATCTGGGATGGTGGCAGACACCATCTGTCTGGAGTTCCCGGTGAGGCATTCCTCCTGTCACCCATGACTCCCAGTGTGTTCTAGCTCTCTCATCCTCTCATTCCCCAGGTTCTTCCTTTTCCTGCATCTCCTCCTTTCCATCTCGATACACATGCTCTGGCTACAGCAGAGAACATAGACAGCATACTCATTTCCCTTCACTCACTCGCTCTCTGCATTTTTTATTTTGTTGGACAACAGAAGGCCTAAAGACACCTAATAGAATCCAATGTAATTTCTCATTTTGTTATTTTGGTTTGTTTTTGTCTGGGCTAATGCCGCTGGTTGCTCGGATTTTCATATGCTGTTGTTGGCTCTAAGTGTGTGTAAATTTTAAGTGCCTTGTGTAAATACATTGCATGTTTTTCCCTCTCAGCACTTAGTACAATATTTGGTACAGTCTGTCCCGAACATGCCATTTAACACATAAATATACATTTGCTAACACTTATCGCCTTGTCCGTACTTGACTAAAAAATGTGCTCAAAAGATGAGTTTACTTTTCCACAGGCTCATTTAACTTTCACTGCTAAATTTAAGGTATGTGTTCAGAGCACCCTGCCTTCCACTTGACAGCCCACTTTCCCATCAGCTGACACTGGTCCAGCCCAGCTCTTACCTTCCTTCGTTCTCCTATTCCTCTTTCCTCTATTTTTTGTAATCTATACTTTAATGCTAATCTTTCAGCATGTGATATTTAATATAAAAACAATTTACACAATATAGACACAGAATCTGTGATTGTTTATCACATTAGACTCCAGTTTTATGAGTGTGATAGCGTTGTCTTCTGTTGCTTGATATTCTCTGCACTCTGAAAGTGGAAGGTGTCAGTTATTGTAGATAATAATTATATACTTCTATGACAGGAACAATTTAAAAAAAATTTTTTTTTATTATTATTTATTTATTTATTTTTGTATGTGTATGAATGTACTGTCTGCATGCAGGTCTGTGCACCCATGTCGTGCAATGCCGCGGAGGTCAGAAGAGGGTCTCGGATTCCCCTGGAACTGGAGTTCTCCTGGAATTGGAGTTACAGACGGTTCTCAGCCGCCATGTGGGTGCTGGGGATCGAACCCGGGTCCTCTGCAAGAGCGTCGGTGCTCTTAACCGCTGGGCTATCTCTCCAGCCCGACAGGAACAATTTAAGAAAGATATTATGTTTACGTATGTCTGACTTTAGGTTTGCTTAACACAGTGTTGACTCAGATTTCAAAATGATCAAGGCAGGTGTGGTGGTACACGAGGGAGGCAAAGAAACGAGAATCTTCAGTTTGAAGTCAACCTTATCTATACATGGTGAATTTGAGTCTTTCCTTGACCACATATAGAGAGTCTATCTCAAACAAACATGCAAATAAGTTAAATTATTTTATAACAACTGATGGAGACCATGAACTATAGATGGAAAATGGTTCCAAAGGGGGTGGAGGGAGAGCTCAGTAAAGTGCTTACCACACAAGCAGGAGGCACACTTTGATCCCCAGTACCCAAAGAAAAATCCAGGCTTGGTAAAGTGCACTTGTAAATCCAGAGTGGCCACAGGGTTGAGCAGTTAGACAAAGGTGATGATGATCCTTGCTAATGATCCAGCCTAGCCTAATTAGTGAGGCTGGGTTTCAGAGAGAGACTTGTCTTGACAAAACAAAACACAAAGTGGTTAGCTCCTGAAGTCCAACACACACACACACACACACACACACACACACACACACACACACACACACACACCCCACACACACAAATAGAATACAATCAAATAGACTGGAAAATGGCCCTAGTATCCCGCTTATTTGGCCAACAGAAAGGGAGACTTGCACTCCATGCTTTTAGAAGGTATCAGTATTCATCTGAGTAGAGTTGTGGTGCCACCAAAGTATGCTTCTGAGGCTGGTAAGAAATTTTTGCTTCACAAGATAAATAATAGTGACTCAACCAGATGACATTTGTGATTCTGGCATAACCCTGAAGAGAAAAGAATAATCACTGTACCAGGGTTAAACTACTGACTCAATTCTTTGTAGATTGAAATGGAGAAGTTTCAGGTTTGGGTCAAGTATGACTTTCCATTTCTCCATTAGCCTCATTGAAGGACAGACAGCTAGAACACATGACAGCATCTGAGCAATGAGGAGAGAGCAAAGAAAGACAAGCAATGCCCACAGCTTTATATGATGCAGCAGCAGCAGCAGCAGCAGCAGCAGCAGCAGCACAAGTGCACATTGCCTGTGCTAATATACCCTTCCATAAACCAACAGCAGTGGGAACACTGCCCAGGAAGGTTAATAACTTCAGTGTGAATGACCCCACATAGGGAAGTTAATATGTTTTCTAAGCATTTCATTCTGAATGGTGTGATCTATCTAAAACAAAGGGAATTGTCAGTAAACTTGTCTTAAAACGCCCACAGAGAAGACATAGTCCTAGTCTTTATGGGTGATAATGCTTAAAGTTCAGTCATGTATCTGAAGAACCTCAGAAATCACATAGGTTGTATATTTTCAGAATAACTTGCATATCACATTGCCTTTGTTAAGGGAAAAAAGCAACTACTTCTTGTCCATTCATAAACTGATAGTCATTATCTTTGAAGGCAAGAGAATGAAAACAGACGAAATCATATATCTGCATTCCAGACTGTTTACTCTGCTGTCAAATGAGCTGAAATGAGATTCCTGGCGGCCTCACCAACGTTTCTAAGCCAACCACAATTTTTTATTGTGAATTTTACCAAGGTCTTAAAATTCTTAAGATAAGCTACAAAGAGTCAAATTTAAACCCAGGAGAAGCAAAGAAAAAACAACTTTTGGTATTTTTAGGACCCCTTTCCCTAAAGCTGAGGTTGCATAAGACACTGGGGGAGAAGAGCAGAGGGTGTGGAGAAAGGGGCTTCGCCATCAGCATGGAAGGAAGAGGCCACCGACAAAAAGACTGCAAGACCTTTCCCATGTGTGACGAAACACAGGATGTGTGAGCTGGGGAAATGGCTCAGTGGTTAACAGTGCTCATTGCTCTGCCAGAGGACTAGGTTTGGTTCCCAGTGCCTATAAGGTAGCCAACACCCTGTTCTTAACTCCAGTTTCAGGGGATCTGGTCCTTTTCGGCATCTGCAGGTGCTAGGCATGCACATGGTACACTTGCATACATGGAAGAGAACACTCATATGCAAACATAAATAACCTATAAAGGGTTCTGACGTGGGGTCGGGGACCTTTTTGCATCTTGGTCCTGTTTCCATGCCAGTTCTGTGGCCCAACTTGCATTTTCCCTAGCTCCTTTTACTTGCTTGATAAACTATCTCTACTTCTGTCTATATTCATGTGTCCCTTCTTTGATTCTGTGTTCTGGACCCGAGAACTTAGAAATCTCAGTGGATGACCCTTTGGATTCAGATCCACACCTACAACAAAAATAATTTCAAACATCCGTTCTGTACCTAGGCATGCTTGCTGTGTGTCAGGTGGAAGATGAGTAGGTAAGAAGGATTTGGAGATGGCTTACTTTAATCATACATTTTCCCATTAAAAAATAACAGTTTTCATTTTTTTCTTTATTTCTTTTTAATGAAACTGTGATTATTGAAACTACATGATTCCCAGAAACTTATGGTTGTGTATTATATTTCTTTTTAAAAATATATTTATTGGAGTTTTGTGCATTTCATACATCATTTCTCAGTCCAATTTAGATACATCCCCCTTTCCATGCCCTCTACCCACCTGAGTTCATACATTCTGCCATACATGTCTTGTATCTTTTTTCAGAATCTTTTTTTTTTTTGGTCTTTTCAAGACAGGGTCTCCCTGTAGCCCCAGCTGTCCTCAAACTCACTTTGTAGACCAGGTTGGCCTTGAACTTACAAAGATCCGCCTGCCTCTGCCTCCAGTGCTAGGATTAAAAGGCGTCCATCACCATGCCCGGCTTTTTTTTTCAGAATCTTTTAAAAGTTTTTCTATGCAGAGGATTATTGTTTTGGGGAGAAGTTTACTGTTCAGTCAGTTCTTTGTCCCAGTCTTTTTGTTGTTGTTGCTCCCTCCAATTTGTATTGCTTCAAAATATGCATAAATATCTATATATCACATATACTAAAATTATGTCATCTGAAAATAGACTGCATGTTAATTTCAAATCATATTTCAGAACTCACATTTCCCTTTTAATTTTATATTACTCTGAAACATGTATACATAGCCTCTACCCATATACCAAAATTACAAAGTCTGAAAATAAGTGGTAGGTTAATTATAGAGCCTGTTAAGGTATTCATATTATAAGAGCACAGTTGCACTCTCCTTTTTCATTTATGTAATATAATGTAATATAAAATTAAAGGAGGAAAATGTGAATTCCTAAACATAAAAAAAGACTGAAAGAAAGATGCAGGAAAGTTATAGGCAGAGTGCATGATCTGGGGTTGGGTGAGGGGAAGGGAAAGGGGAATATGTTTAAACTGAACTGAGAAATGATGTCTGAAATACACAAAATATCAATAAAAGCATTATAAAAAAAGAGCACAGTTGCTTTCGGGTAGAGGAATATAACATTAACGTTGCTCAGTTTGCCTTACAACTAGGTATTTGGCGCTAGCACCCACAAATGAGGGATACCATTGTCGTTTGTTTTTCTGGGACTGTGTTACTTCACTTAGCATAATGGCTTCGAGTTCCATCCATTTACCTACAAAGTCCATGATGTCATTTTTTCTTTATAACTCCATTGTGTAGATGTACCACATTTTCTTTATCCAGTTATCTGTTGGGGGCACTTGGGTTGGCTCCACCTCTTTGATATTGTGAAGAGAGCTGCAATAAAAATGGATGTGCATGTATCTCTGCAGAAGGATGCATCTTGTGGGTATATACCCAGGAGTGGTATGACTAGGTCAGGTGGTAGGCTCATTTTGAGTCTTTTAAGGGTTCTCCACACTGCTTTCCATAGTGGTTATACAAGTTTACATTCCCACCAGCAGTGGATGAGTGTTTCCCTTTCCCCACAACTGGCATTTGTTGTCTTTTGTTTTCTTGATCCTAGCCAGAGTGGGAGGAAACCTTTACCAGTGATACATCTGACAGAGCATTAACACCCAGAATATATAAACTTCTCAAAAACAAAGAAGCAAGAAAACAAATGACTCACTCAAAAGATGGAGTAAAGAGCTGAAGAGAGAGACTTCACAAGTGAGGAAGTAAAGATGGCTGAAAAATATTTTAAAAAGTGTTCAACATTGCTAATAATTAAGGAAATACAAATTAAAATCACCTTAAGATATCTCATTTCAATAAGACTGGCTAGGATCAGTTTTCATGTTTTATGACCACAAATATTTGCTTTTGTTTTGTGTCTTTGTATTTTTTTTGCACATTTTCTAGAACAATCCAGGCTATTTCAATTGAAGACTTGGTTTGAATAACATCTTTTCTCCCTAGTCAACATCAACTCTGTAGGAATTGGGGCAGCAGGTGATTTATTAGCACCCTGAGCCTCTCTAGTCATTTTCTATACTTCTGAGTTAAGCCCATTCTTGGATGTGTGTAACCATCCCCTACTTTTCCATAAAGGGTCTGTGACAGTTTCTTTCAGGGGATTCTTTGCTGAGGTTTTCACAGAAGGAATTATTTCTGGCACAACTTGTCACCAGTAAGATCTTGTTTGTGGCTCAAGTCCTTCATCCAGAAATTCAACGCTTTTTTTTCTCCCTTAGCTAAGAGCTTACCATGCACTGTGGCTATACGTTTGTAGCTTGAGCTATGAAAGTAAATGTGTTGGTTGGCTTCACTTGTCAACTTGACATAGTCTAGGATCCCCTGTGAATGGAGTCTCAGAGAGGGACTGTCTAGATTCAGTGGCCTGTGGGCATGTGTCTTAGTGAGGTGGGAAGATCTGCTCCAGGTGATGCCATTCCCAACACAGGGTTCTAAACTGTCTAAGAGTGGAGAGAGCAAGCTGAGCACTAGTGTGTGTGCACCAGTGCACTGATTCCTTCTCCTGACTGGATGTGATGTGACTAGCGGCTTCAGGTTCCTGCTGTGCTGACCTCCCCACAATGACGGATTATAACCGGAACTGTGAGCCAAAGAACCCTTCTCTCTTCTATTGCCTTGGCCAGGGTACCTTATCATAGCAACTGGAAATGAAGACATGACATCAAAATTAACACAAGGGGTGGGAGAGATGACTCTCTGGTAATACTCATGCAGAGGGCTCAAGTTTGCCTCCCAGCGCACAGGTCAGGTGGCCCACATTCCTGTAACTCCAGCTTCCCCAGATCTGGTGCCCTCTTTTGGCCTCCAGGGGCACCTGTACTCATGTGTACATATTCACACACATATACAGGTTTTTAAAATTAATTAAATAAACTTTTTAAAAAATCAACCCAAATTTCTTTTTTCTTCTTCACAATTTCATGAATTCATGATTCTTTCCTTTATTTTATTTTATTTTATTTTATTTTATTTTTGTATGTGTATGAATATACTGTCTGCATGTAGGTTTGTGCACCCGTGTCGTGCAATGCCGTGGAGGTCAGAAGAGGGTCTCGGATTCCCCTGGAACTGGAGTTCTCCAGGAATTGGAGTTACAGACGGTTCTTAGATGCCATGTAGGTGCTGGGGATTGAACCCGGGTCCTCTGCAAGTGCAGTCGGTGCTCTTGACCGCTAGGCTATCTCTCCAGCCCCCATGATTCATTCTTATACATCGGTGTTAGTAAGTTCAGCGTATATAATCTTATTTATTTCCTTATTAAGCCAAGCCCTTTCACTTTTTCACTCAAACAAAACATTTCATAGCTTCACTTTTGTGTGAATGAATTATTGGCCTCACTACTTTTGCATGCTGGGAATAACACTAAGGAAAATACTATTTACTTGAGTACATGTCTCGGAGCTGGCAATAAATAGGCAGGTTAGGTGGAGCTGCAGCTGGAAATGTCAAAGAAATGCCTCAAATCCCTTGGAGGGTAGAGCTGAGTCATCAGAAATTTCATCATGCCACTCAGAAGAAGGCACGGTTTAAAAGTTTGAAGTGTTTGCTCCTGGAATTTTCCACCTAATATTTCAGGCTGTGATTAACCATAGGTAGCTGAAGCCACAGAAAGCAAGGCTATGGGTAAGGCAGGACCTGTATATATTTATGAAATACATAGATATATAAGACATAATGTACTATGCAAGGGCAGTGATAGCATTTTAATGTGCTGATAAATATATTCTGTTGAGTAGAATATTGGACAACTATAAATATGGTTAGCTTGAAAACACTGTACATGATTATATTATCTCACACTTTATCTTAACATTGTAGTTTAAAAACTGAGTTCTATAACTTCAGGTTTTTTTCTTGGGGTGGGTGGGGCTGAAGATTAACAGTCACACAAAGATCTCTCTCTTTTAAAAAAAAGCAATACAATAAATATATTATTGTACAAAGTGCAGGAATTCATTATAACTTTCTTATGCATATGTATCAAATTTGATTTCGTCCACACCTCTCACCCTTTCCTGTCCCCCACACTCTCCTACTGACCTCCTCTCTCATCTCAAATATTCACCCTCTTTCAAGTCTTAAGTCTTTTTTTTTTTTTTTTCTTTTTTGGTCTTTTTGAGACAGGGTCTCCCTGTCCTGGAATTCACTTTGTAGACCAGGCTGGCCTTGAACTCACAAAGATCCATCTGCATCTGCCTCCCAAGTGCTAGGATTAAAGGCATGTGCCACCACGCCTGGCTCAAGTCTTAAGTCTTGATGCTGCAAAATACAAGATTCTTGTGTGGCTCTAGATTATTAGTTGATGGCTAAGTTTGAAAGAACACAACAAGACAACATAATATTACTAGTCAGAAATTTACTAAGAAGAGATTAGGTTTTTTTATCCAGTTTAGTATAATTTTTCTTCTGCAAGTCTTTGGGTAAGATGAAGCCATTAAGTTTTCAGCAAATAAGTTGTTAGTTTTGTTAAACTTGTTATTCCAGAAATATAAGTTGGTGGGAATATACTGAAGAACTGCTAAGTAGGAGGAAGAATTGCTAAACCTTGGGGGAAAGTTTTACAAACCTGCAATCTATTTCGGGAAAGTAAAGGAAAAAAGGAAGGAAGGAAGGAAGGATAAAGAGAAAGAGAAATAAACCCAAACATTAAAGATTATAAGTTACTTATACTTGAGGCGTGTAAAGAATAGAAATTTGGGGACCCAAGTTTGACAAGAAAACAATGGATGCAACACACATAGTAGAGCCAACATAATGCCTCTGAAAGGCTACAATTCTCTGACAAGTAAGGACGACCACACACGAGACTATGGCTAACGTCTTGCCCCCAGCTAGGATTCTCTTACTCATTCTTCCATGTAGATGAGCTGACCAGAAATGGTGCATGCTAGCTTGAGAGCTAGAACCTGGAAAGAAGCAGAGTGCACTGTGCTGAAGAAGACATTTAAGATGAAGTTTAGGGTTGGCTGAACTCAGTCTTCCCTCACAACTGGCTTTATCTTATCAAATTGTTACTTGTACTCCGATAGAACATCTAAACGTTCAATTTGCTGTAAGGGGTAGAGAGACTCTGCTCTGTTGATTTGCTGGGTATACTTTGTTTAGAAATACTCCATCAAGTTAACTTTTCAGTCACTGCACACACTTTAGGGAAGGCCCAACATTACGAGAGAACTTCAGACTCTTAGCTGTGATTCAAAAAATATACAATAGTTTCAGTTTTATCAATATATAAATTCATACTTTGTATGAGAGGATCTTATTTTCATAGGAATGCAAGCTTGGCCTCGTCCATCCATCCATTTTACTGTTTTTCTTTTGGTTACAGGGGCTTTGCACCTGTGCTTCCTTAAAACATTTTTTTTTTAAGTGAAGACTTCGATGGAACTATTTTCTTTGCCATTCTATTCCATCCCACTTTACCAACCGAAGAAACCATGAATTATCATGGTTGTGAAATTGGCAGACTGAGGCAATTAGTTCCCCGAATGCTTGACATTCCATGTCACTAAGTAGAAAGAAGAAATTAAAAAAAAAGTCTTTCCTGCTAGGAACATGGTTTTGACCATGTTAGATTTTTTTTTTCCTAGAAAAAGAAGAAATCCAAATCCATACCAGCAAGTTGTTCACATGTTATTCTAGGCTTTATTTTCAGCCTTGAAAACTTTTTCTGAGTGCCCTGTGCCAGAACATGACCCACACGATTGGGACTAAGAACAGCACCTGGGAGGAGTTGCCACTAGAGTGTGCAGCTCTCAGGTTGAACAAAGTGAATTCCTGGCTCATTGAAGTTGTGCCAAGAAAAGGGCGCAGCGTAGCTGGCACTGTAGCCGTGACCAGAAAACAGCTGAGACACTGGAAATTCAGGAGCATTCTTCAGATTCTTCAGTTCAACTATTCTGCCCAGATGGGGCTGTGCTCGATCCGTACAGTACAGTGCTTAACTTGGTTACTGCACACGTTGTCTTGATATTGCAATTTTTTCTGTCTGTTCTGTTTACTCTCTGGACCAGTAACATAAGTGAGTGAACTCAAGCCAGGTTTAAGAAAAGTCAAGCAGTATTATCTTTCCCCACTTCTAGAAGTGCATTTCAGGCATGAGGCAATTGATGCTTAGCCTTACTATCCATAAGAGCCTTGATAATGTTGGGGACAGGTGAAAACTAGGGAGAGGCTGTCTAGTCAAAAGTCAGGGGCAGGCAGTCACTCTGGAGTATGTAAGTGTTACCATACAGGGTCTGATAGGAACATTTTCTGTATAGTACATTACTTTTAAGTGATAGGGTGTGCCAGTGAGTCTGTAAGTTATTAAAAGCTAGAAACTGTTTCACTTCTTAATCCAAAATAGTGTTCTTATAAACTACTAGGTCAGTATGTCCCCTCCCTTTCATAATATCGTAATGAGTTCAAGTGAACTAGGGTCTGCGTATTTTATAGAAAGGTGTGTAATTTATATGATTTGTAAAGATGTAGCCATATATTACTATGTGCTTTTGTGTTCCCTGTTAGTGAAAAAGACTTTTGGGTTAAATAGCATAGAGGAGATATTGCAGATGGGAAGTAGAAACTTACTATGCGCAAGAAATTTATAGAAGCCATTGATCCTGTAGGGTTCAAGTTCTATTTGCACATAGAATATGGAAGACAAAACAGGACCTGTTCTCAATCTGTGTAGCTAAGCATTCAAGTGAAAGAAAGAAGGAAGGAAGGAATGTAATAGATCTAGGATTCAGGATAGTATTAGAGAATTATTAGAGTTACTAACGAGTCCCTAGCCTAGGTGCTTGCCCTTGAAGAGTCTCCACTGGTGTGAGGAGAGATGAAAAATACATAAACCAGTGCATATAGATTGTATACATTTATTTATGTGAACATGCCTAGCTGCACACATGCCAATTTTTTTTTTTTTTTTTTTCTTTTCAAGACAGGGTCTCCCTGTAGCCCCAGCTGTCCTGGAACTCACTCTGTAGACCAGGCTGGCCTTGAACTCACAAAGA
>VZQC01001918.1:418521-507927 GCA_009823505.1 Rhizomys pruinosus
AGATTAATTTAGAAGCAATAACAAAATTAAATCTTGAGAATAATAAATTCACAGGAATTAAGCAATATATTATTAAAGTAATCAATTGGTGAGGAAATCCTAAAAGAAATTAGAAGATTACTAGAGATGAATGACAGCCACCAAAATAGACGAAACAACAATAAACACCACCACTACCACCACCACCACAACACCACCTCTCCCCAAACCTATGGGATACAGTTAGAGCAATATCCAGAGGAACTTTCTAACTGTAAATACCTACAATAAAAAAGAAGAAAGAGCTTAAATCATGCAAATATCTTTCTGCTTTAAAAAGAAGATAAAGTAACCTGCCAAAAACAGAAAATAGTAATGATTAGATTAGATAAGCAAGAAATTAATAAAGAAACTTAAGCCGGTCGTGTTGGCACATGCCTTTAATCCCAGCATTTGGGAGGCAGAGGTAAGTGGATCTTTTGAGTTCAAGGCCAGCCTGGTCTACATAGGGAGTACCAGGATAGCTGGGGTTGCAGGGAGACCCTGTCACAAAAAGACCAAAAAAAAAAAAAGAAATAGAAACTTAAAAAGCAAAATTAATGAAGCCCAATATTGAAAGATCAATGCAGTTGGACATTTCAAAGAGAAATGGGCTAGATGTGATGATGCATGCCTTTAATTCCAGCACTCAGTTGGGAGAGGCTGGCAGATCTCTAAGAGACTGAGGCCAGCTTGTTCAAGTTCCAACTGGGTCTACAGGGAAACGCAGTCTCAAAAATAAGTAAATAAGTAAATAAATAAATGAATAAACAAACCAGGAAAAGGGCTCAATTAACAAAGATCAGGAATGAAATGGGAAATCATTAAGGACCGGTCAGAATAAGGAGGGCTCTACGGGAAACTATTAGCCTCAGTGTGGCAACAGATTAGACATTGTAGAGGAAATGGAGCAATTCCTAGATCATTTCAATAGATGTCATCTGACAAATCCAACGTTCTTTCAAGATAAAGCACAGCAGACAAATGACAGTGAAAAGCAGACTTCCTCAAGACGATAAAGGACATCTGCAAAGGATTCATGGCCAGCTTTACAGTTAAGCATGAAAGACTGAATATTTCCCTTTGTGATAGGGAACAAGATAAAAATATCTTCTCTGCATTGCACCAATTAGGACAATCAGACAAGTAAAAGAAGTAAAGAATAACCAGATTTGAGAGAAAAGAGGAACAATGGAAACTATCTTCATAAATGGTGTGATTTTATCTATAAAAACTCAAAGAATTCGATTTGAATGAGCAACTAAATTTGTGAAGATGGCAGAATACAAGATCAATGTTTAAAATCAATTGTAGTTCTGTATACCAGTAATCATAGTCTGCAAATGAACTTAAGAACACAATTCTACTGATATTAATAGAAAAAAAAGGAAAAAATTTAAAACTTGGGCCTGGAGAAATGGCTTCGCAGTTAATTAAGAGCACTGTTGCTCTTCCAGAGAATCTGAGATCAGTTCCTATCACCTAGATAGGGTAGCCAACAACCACCTATAAATCCTTCTCCAGGGGATTCCATACCCATTTCTGACTTCCTCCAGCTTCTGTGTACTCATGGCATAAAAATACAACAAACACACATGTGAATAAAAAAACCTCAATAAACTAAGCATGAGAACTACATATTGCTGAAATAAGGTAAAGAAAGCCTACATAAGTAAAAAAAAAAATCCTGTGCTGATGGATTGAAAGACATAGTATTGTTAAGATGGGAATAATTCCTGGACTGACCTATAGATACAATACAAGATATATCAAAAGTTCCAATTGAAGTTTTTTGCAGAAATTGACAGGGTGATTCTGAGTTTATATGGACATGCAAAAGACTCAGGAAAGCCAAAACGACCTTGAGAAGAAAAGAGTTAGAGAATTGACTCTATTTCTATTTCAAAAACTTTCTAAAACTTGCTGGACAACTGCAGCCATCAAGACAGCATAAAAATAGATTTATAAGCTAAGGAAACACAAATGAGAAACAAACGTTTACATTTATGTCAGTGCATTTTTGACAAGAGCGTCAAGACAATTCACTTGAAGGGGAACAACAGTCTCTTTAACAAATGATGCGGGAGCCGGGCGTGGTGGCGCACGCCTTTAATCCTAGCACTTGGGAGGCAGAGGCAGGCGGATCTCTTTGTGAGTTCAAGGCCAGCCTGGTCTACAGAGTAAGTTCCAGGACAGCTGGGACTACAGGGAGACCCTGTCTCGAAAAGACCAAAANGCTCTTGCAGAGGACCCGGGTTCGATACCCAGCACCCACATGGTGGCTAAAAACCGTCTTTAACTCCAGTTTCAGGGGAATCCGACGCCCTCTTCTGACCTCCGTGGCATTGCACAACACGAGTGCACCAACCTGAATGCAGACAGTACACTCATACACATAAAAATAAATAAATAAATTTTAAAAACCCCAAAAAACAAATGATGCCAAAGCAGCTGAGTATCACATGGAAAGAAGGAAGCGGGACCCTTTTTAAATCCAACACACTGAAGTCAACATAAAAATCAATCATTGACAAAATTAAACCAGTTAAAGTATAACATTCTTTTTAAAAATTATTTATTTATTTATTTATTTATTTATTTATTTATTTATTTATTTATTTGATGTACTGTCTGCATGCAGGTCTGTGCACCCGTGTCGTGCAATGCCGCGGAGGTCAGAAGAGGGTCTCGGATTCCCCTGGAACTGGAGTTCTCCTGGAATTGGAGTTACAGACGGTTCTCAGCTGCCATGTGGGTGCTGGGGATTGAACCCGGGTCCTCTGCAAGAGCAGTTGGCTCTCTTAACTGCTAAGCCATCTCTCCAGCCCAATTTTTTATTTTTTATGCTTATGAATGTACTGTCTGCATGTAGGTGCACCCGTGTCGTGCAATGATGCGGAGGTCAGAATAGGGTGTCGAATTCCCCTGGAACTGGAGTTAAAGATGGTTCTTGGCTGCCATGTAGGTGCTGGGAATCGAACCCGGGTCCTCTGCAAGAGCAGTCAGTGCTCTTAACTGCTGAGCCATCTCTCCAGCCCATAAACTATAACATTCTTAGAAGAAACAGGAGTCCATATTTACTTACTAAGTTAGGGAATGGTCTCATGTATAACAACAAAAACACAAGTGCAAAGAAAAATATAAATAAATTTGATTACTGTAGGAAGCTTTTCTTTTTATGCCGAGCAGGGACCACGTGGCCCTGCTAAGGGGCAGGGGGACACACCGCCCGCTTTGTGGACACTGTAGGGAGCTGGCCCCTCAGCGCAGAGACTTCCCGTAGCCCAACGTAAGTGGTAACTCCAACTTAGGCTCTTAGCCTGGACCCACAAGACTTATGTTCCACTCTTGGCCGTGACTTCCCAACTGCCCAGAGCCGGGACAGGAATTTCACTCACAACACCAACTACCCATGTTGGTGGTCCGCAAAGGGAACCTTTTTCCAGCCCACTGGCTACCCGAACAAAACTCAGGCCTACCTTAGCCTGTATGCGTGCAATAATTAATAAAAATATTGGCCAGGAATTCCGTGATGATGTTAATATGGAATTCGATTTACTCGTTGCCACAGCTTGCTTTTATAAAGCAAATGACGTCAGTTCCCAGGACCAATCATGAGCCTCCCAAATCCATGTCACGACTCTTGGCCATGCTGTGCTAGTTGGAAATCCAGGCCATAATTCAAGCTGGATTTCCCACAGATTACATAAAAATTAAGATTTTTGCTGCAAATGATATCATCACTAAAATAAAAAGAAAGTACACACAATGAAGGTATGCTCAGATCATTGATAAAAGACCAAGAATTTCATACAACAAGGAACAGTAAAAAAATAACCCAGTTAGCAGTTGGCAAAAGATTGAAATGGACAGTTCTCTCTTAAAAGATAACAAATGAAAGGCTGCCCAACATCTTTACTCATTAAGAATCATTTCAGGAAGAGAATCAGCATGTTGGAGAAATCTGAAGCAATCTGGTAACAGAATGTTCAGCTTTCAGGGACTAACAGAAATGGTGCACCCTCACTTTAGAATAAACTTCTTGCTTGTCTTAGATTTACATTTTAGCATATTGTAAACACCCATTTTATCTTACTTTATGGATGCGAATTCTCTGTGTGTTTGTAGCTATATATACATGCCTATCTAAATGTGCGCACATCAACTATCTAAATGCACACATAGAGGTCTGGAAATAGGTATAGGTGTAGACCTGGAACTTGCTATGTAGACAAGGCTGACTTCTGCCTCACAGGGATCCACTTGCCCTTGCCTCCTGGGCAATGGGTGGGATTAAATATGTGTCACCATGCCCGGCTCTATGGTTTTAATTTTTATTAAGACTTCAGAAGGCTTGCTATACTTACTTGGAATGAAATTTTATTGTAAAGGAAATGAAAATGTGATGGGAACATTTGCCTTAGATAATTTAAAAAATTTTAAATACTGTTTGTGTTTTATTTTTTTCAGCTTAAAAAAACAAAGTAAAATGTAGGTGAGGTTTTATATGAAGCCATTTAAAAAGCAAATGAATGCCGGGCATTAAAGTGCTGCATGCCTTTAATCCCAGCACTCTGGAGACGAGGCAGGCAGATCTCTATGAGATCAAGGCCAGCCTGGTCTGCAGAGCGAGCTCCAGGCCAGCTGGGACTAGAAGGAAGACCCTGTCTCAAAAATACAAAATAATAATAATAATAATAATAATAATATAAAAATTTTAAAAAGCAAATGAAAAATGAGATGATAGTGACTATGCTGTCAAAACAGAAGTGAAACATATTATGAAAACATATGCTGTTAAAAACAAAGGCAATGATATCTGACAACTGTTAAAAATGAAACACTAAGGGGCTGGAGAGATGGCTCAGCCGTTAAGAGCACTGACTGCTCTTGCAGAGGGCCTGGGTTCGATTCCCAGCACCCACATGGTGGTTAAGAACCATCTTTAAGCTGGGCCTGGTGGCACATGCCTTTAATCCCAGCACTTGGAAGGCAGAGGCAGGCGGAACTCTGTGAGTTCAAGGCCAGCCTGGTCTACAGCGTGAGTTCCAGCCCAGCTGGGACTAAAGGGAGACCCCGTCTCAAACAAACAAACAAACAAAAATGAAACACTAAAATCACTTTGTAAACAGAAATTTTGGCCACTACATATAGGTCTTTTTTTTTCTATCAGAGTAGACAAAAAAATTTTTTTTTCTTCCTCTGTAAGGTCTTTTCTGGAAAGGCCTAATACTTCCAAGATACTTTCATCTTTCTATAATTACTCTCTCTCTGTGTACACAAACACACACACACACACACACACACACACATACTTTTTTTTACATATGTCAGGAAAATATTTCTATTATTGTGTAATTGTGAAAGGAAAATGACAGTGTCATTAGAAAAAAATTTGTTCAAACCTCGATAATACAGATAAAGAACTTCCTCATTTCTTTCTGGAATCTAGAGCTCATGATTTAAGAGAATTAACTTTTATGTGACTAAGTTCCCCTTGCGAGTTATCATAGTGTTAGAATAGCAATAAATGTCCATTTAGAGAAAACTCCTTTTGGTCAGGCGAATAGACTCTCTGGCTTGAGGGAAGACCCAACATTCCAGTTGGGCCAGGTCAATCACCTGGCTAAGGGACCCCGGTAGGAAGAGACATTGGGTCTTTCTGTGAGGTCCGGAAGAGATAGGTGGAATAATTAGCGATTTAATGAGACAGTGTACTTTTTACTGCCTGGAATTCCTGACCCTAAATGCAGTAGCTTACCAGCAGGAACCGTCTGCCAGCTTCAGAACGGTGCAATCTCTCCTTTCCTTGTTTCTCTTTTCCCATCATGCTTTTCCTAACCTTTTGGGTTACCCCAACATTTTGGGTTTCCTTACTCTTTTCTCTAAAGCTCCCTTCACCCCTCTCTGTGGCTGGTAGTCTGCTGTGTCTGACCTCCGTGCTGGCTTAAATGGGGTGGCTTTCATTCACTCCCTTCCCGCCTTTGCCTTCTTTTGGTAGCTGCTGAGATTTACAAAGTGCCTGCCTGAAGAGTTTATCTTTTAAACTCTAACAAAATTGTCCTTGAGCTTCCTTTTAAGTTCATTAAAATTTTTTTTATTAATGAACCTAAGAACCTAAGAGTTAGAAATATCTATTATCCTCTCTGATATCCACCACAGAAGCTTTTAAATCAACACATAAAGGTTTCTTTCCTTTGGGATACCTCTCATGCCATCGCTTTTTTTTTTTTTTCCCCTCTTCACGAGTATTTGTTGAATTCATAAGTGGTCAGGAAAATCTGAGTTAGTAATTTAAGTCCTTCTGTTTACTATAATTTCCAGCATATTTCTGTAGAGGTGGGAGATTTCTCGTTGTAGTTCTGCAGGCAGATTAAAAGTCACAAGAGGCCTCCTGTTTCCTTTCATCTGAGTTCCACACGGCCCAGCTTCTTAGTAACTCAGATCTCAAAAATCAGATTGGCAGCATAAGCCTCAGCAGTTAGCAATCCTGTCTACTCTTTTCTTACTGATTAGCACGTGATTAGGCCATGAAAAAACTTACCATACCTTCTGAGACAAACTTAATCTACACAGCTTAATAAGCTACACTGAAAAAAAAAAGTATTTTCTACTGGGGACATCAACTTTGAAACTGCTAACAAAATATACAACGGAGATTACTAAATGGTGATTAGAATCAGGAAAAAAACTGATCTGCCTGCAGATATAAACCTGCTAGGCCTTTCATTGGCTAGCAAGATCTTCCTCTTTAGGTGGGTGCCAATGAAATACTGCTGTTTTCCAACCTGTCTTCTGTTCCTCTGATTCTATACTTAAAGCTGGTTGCTAGGTTAACTAAGCTTGAAATTTTCTCGAGTCTCTACTCATGCATAACATGATGAAGCTGTTGATTGTCGCTGGTCCAGGGTCAACTGTCTTATTTAGATCTCTGTGGTATGTATGACGAGTCTAGGAGAGATTGTAGTGAACACTGGAGGGTTTTTACCACTTACCATTATTATAGAACCTCATCTTATGCCCTGCATTCTGGCACATGCATTTAATCCCAGCACTTGGGAGGCAGAGGCAGGCAGATCTCTGTGAGTTCAAGGTTAGCCTGGTCTATATATAGCAAGTCC
This sequence comes from Rhizomys pruinosus, assembly GCA_009823505.1. Classification (NCBI taxonomy): domain Eukaryota; kingdom Metazoa; phylum Chordata; class Mammalia; order Rodentia; family Spalacidae; genus Rhizomys; species Rhizomys pruinosus. The sequence goes on from VZQC01001918.1 coordinate 425,661, forward strand.
CAGGCCAGCTGGGGCTACAGGGAGACCCTGTCTCAAAAAGACAAACAACAACAACAACAAAACAACCCTCTTCTTTATTTTTGTTTTAGTTTAGAGGAGAGAAGAGAAAAATACACACTAGTGTTCCTCTCTGGAATTACTCTTCTATTTTGATAATCAGTGGTGGTGATTAATGCTACCCCTGCCTCTGTTTCAGTGGTCTTTGTTACATCATTGGCTCATGCCAACCTTCTACCACAAGGACTGACAAATCCATCTGAGATGTGAGAGACTATTTGGCAAGGCTGATAGATGGGAAATAGTTTTTTGTTTTGTTTTCTTTCCTAAGAAGCATGAAATGAAGCCAGAACTGCAGAATTAATGCTACCACCCTTGCAGGGAGAACCTAAAACTGTCGACTTGAAGGCTAGGGATAAAATCACTAGCACAAACAGCAGAGCTTAGAGATAGAAAATAATGGGGCTTCATTCCTACTAGTCGAGGCACTAGATCAAACACTCCTAAGATTTGTATATTTGATATATCATGTATATATGGAGTTCACAAGTGCTAATATATAAATTTAACTTGCATATAAGCCTATTTTACTGAGGTTTATGTTGTTCATTAATAATAGAGGCGTAGAAATATCATCCAGCTTAATAGAGAAATAAATGCTCACTCATTCATTAAAGAAGATAGCAGAGCTGCTTTCGCGGTCGCCTCCTTCCTTTCCCCTCCCCCTCCCTCCTGCTTACTACGCTCCCTTCTCTCTCCCTCTCTCCCTCTCCATCTCCTCTCTCCCCCCTGCCCTCCTCTCCCTACCCCACCCCTCGCGCGTACCTCCTCCTCCCCCCTCCGCTCACGCTCACCTCCCTCCCTCCCTATCTCTTCGATTCCTCTCCTCCTTCCTTCCTTCCATTCCCTTCCTCCTCGCTCACTCTCCATTACTTCTCCCCCCTGTTCTCAGCGGACTCTCTCTTTAAGCACTTCCTTCAATGAAGGATGCTGAGGCGGCTTCCTTTATCTGTTTGCTTTGAAAGTATATTTTCCCTGCATCCAATTTGAAGGATGTTTCAGGTTCTCCTTATCCTGGTTCCTGCCTTCTATTGCCTTCCTGTTCCTCTATTCCATATATCTCCTTTATCCTTGCCTCCCCTCCCTTCCTTCCTTTCTCTTTTTGAGACAGAGTCTCCCTGCAGCAACAGCTTGCTCACTATGTGGACCAGGCTGGCCTTGAGGCCTTGATCTCAAAATCTGCCTTCCTCTGCCTACTGAGTGCTGGGATTAAAGGCATGAGCCACCACACCTGGAAGAAGTTTTCTTCATTCATGCACATTGTGCTGTCAACCATGAAGAAACTTTATCATCTATGAAGTCTGTGTGTGTTATTACTTGCACTCAGTTTTCAGTCACACGTGGGTGGAGTGTTACCCTTGTAACAAACAGATGCTTCAATGTTTAAGTCACAGACAGAATACCTCTTCGGAGTCCACGGTTTGATGCCTGACTGAACTGTTTTACACTGTGAGCTTCTTAGTTATTCTTTAAGTCTACTTTGAAGTTTTAAGCCATGATGGCCTCAGGTCAGACTCTCCGTAATAATCTTTTAAAAAGACAAGACTTGCTGGCGCGCTGCTTCCCTCTGTTCACATGTGGTTCTTCCACAGAAGAGGGTCAGCAGCCTCTGGTGAAGACCACAGATGGCAGCTGCCTGCAATTTCCTCAATTTTCTATAATTTCCTTTGACCTTTGCACTGCAAATGAACAAAGACAAAGTCCTTAAAAAATGCTTCCCTACTAAATAAATGCTATACTTATGTGCTATCATAAGCACTGGATTATACTCTTTATCTTTAATGCTTGGTATAGCTATCAGAATAACTACGTAGACGTTCCTTCTATGTTCACCCCTATCACCAAGTTCCTTTACTTTTATTATTTTACTTTGGAAGACTAGTTCACTCTTGGTTTAGTTTCTCCTCTGCAATATACACCATTAAAAAGGTCAGTTTGGAAACTGATTTAATTTTTCTCTTGTTTCTGTTTTGAAAAACCACAAGTTTGTGTCTAATTTTTCAGAGACTTTATTATTTCAAATCAGATTGTCTGATTCTGGTTTGGAATCTCAAGCAGTATACACATAATTGGAGGAAAAAAGTCTTGGAAATTGTTCATTTGATGTTATCAAAGTATAACTCTGGCTTATAGTTCAGGCCTTCTAAATACGTCCAATTAGTAGATTGAATTACCTGGATTGGCTCCCTCTATATAAAATCCTCTTTTCATTTTATTTTATTTTTTCCTAGCATGCTTACTCTCTGTAATGGTTTGACTGTAAATTGTGAATAGTCTGGTGTGCCTGAACACTGATCCTCAGCAGGTGGCATTGTTTGGGGAGGCTGTAGAACCTATGGAAGGAAGACACTGTCTAGCTGGTGGACATGGGCAGCTAAGGTGAGCCTTAATCTTTACAGCCTGGCTCTGTTTCCAGTCTCTTCTCTGTTTCCGGAGCTACTGAGCTATGAGGCACTCCTCTACTGCACACCGTTGCTGCCATGAACTCAGTCCTGTCTTCTCTACCATGATGGAATGAAATCATGGGCCAAAATAAGTCTTTCCTCCCTTATAAAGCTTTCGTCAGGTATTTTGTCACAGTGATGGAAGAGGTAACTCACACCGCCTTCAGTGTCTAAAATACTAATACAACTTTGACGCCCCACTTTTGACCTATTCACGAACAATGGAGTCTTGTCTCTAGTCTTATTTTTTTGTGGCATGCCTATTACATTTTACAGGAATAATGGTTGCCTCTATTTCTCAATAAAATCATTTACATTAACCATTAGAATCCAAAATCCTAGGTTATTGAACAAATCTTTTTAAAAACTATTCTACGAGGGTTCTGCATGTTTCTCGCATACCAAGTTAGAAACATATCGGATATTTCCCACTTTCATCTTTGCCCCTCCGCTTCCTATTTTCTCTTGTAATCTGCTTCCAAGACCCCCCTCTAAAGTCACCTCCATGTGTGAGCTCCAAATCTCCCATTATTTTGCTGAAAGACAAATCTCAAATGTTTAACATGTTTGGCCCCTTGCAAAAATGTTCTCTTTAGCCCCCTCTTTTCTAGTCTCTCCTTTTTCTTGCAGACTGATGAGTGGATTCCTTTAAAGAAATCAGCTCTTCTTTTCAGAGCCTCTTCAAACGGGATCATTGCCCATTCATGCAATCAGCATTTCCTAACGTAGCCTTTAAGGGCCTCTAGAACTTCTTCAACTTTATGACTTGCCATTCGTCTAGAATGAGAGCAGCTGGAAAGCTGTGGAAATGTCCCGGCCTTCAGAGCCCCTTCCGCTCCCACCGCCTCCTTCCTCAGACTTCCCACTGGAGGCACCCTTGCCTTCTTCTTTTAAACTTTTATTAAATGTTGATTTGCTTTAATGTAGATTGCTTCTTGCCAAGAAAGCTGTAATTTCCTCAAGATTTGGTAACTTGTATTATTCTTCTCTTTTCTGCAGAGAATGCACTCTTGTCAAGGCATCAAAGAGGCGCACGGAATAAATCTCAGACTTATTCCTAATTCTCTGAACTCAGTGAAGGGAACAGCGTTCAATACTTTAGAACATTTAATTTCATCACAGATAATTGATTTTTCTAAGTGGGACGTTTACTTGCCCTGCACTTTGTATAAAACACTCTGTACCACCAGATTATATTCATAAGGAACATATAAAATAGATATCTCCCCAATGTATCTTGCTTCTTTGTGAAGACACAGATGATCCTGGTGACTACATCTGTCACTGCTTAGCTGAGTGGTATTGATCAAAACACACAATTTCTATGGCTGTTCCTGTGCGTAAAGGAAGAATATTAAGCTATCCCGATGTCATAAAGAATAAACAGAACACATGTCAAAGAAAAGGCACAGCATAAATGCTTAGTACACAGTGTTGCTGTAGATATTGCCTATGATGAACTAGTTCTTAGCCATGGCAAATTTGCTTCTACCAAATGCAATGCTGGAAACTTTATGTGACTCTGGGCATGACTGCACCTCTTAGAGTTATCCTGTATTCCCTTTCCTGATATTATCAAATTGCTGATATTCCGTCTTGTTAGCAAGACCATATATGAATCCTGCAGTGATGCCTCTTCATCAAGTTGTTGTGAAAGAGTAGAAACATTGGCAGTCAGATTTTCCCCAGTACATAGAGGAGTCCATGTGTGCAGCTCAGTCCCACACAGGTTAACATGCAATTTTTATTAAATTCTAAGGATAGTCATATTTTGTCCTAATTTTCTATCTTACTGGATTATATACATGATAAAACATTGTCTAAATTATTAATGAGGGCACGTGAATACCTAAGCTGTCTTCACAGCCTTCCCCATGGAAGGTCAGGGCAGCAGAGTCCAGGGTTTATATCTGGGCAGTGCTTTTCAGTGTAAAAAAACTGTCACCAGGAAGACAAGAATAGCATGTAGCATAATTTCAATGCATTAATAAAAAGAATGAGAATGTCAAAGATCAATTATCTGACACACACTCATAACGGAGAGTTGGTTCATTACATGGCTGCAATTTTCAAAAAGGGAGAAATTTTGTCTCACTTCTATTTCTTTTTTCTTGAGATTACTATTTTTAATTTGTTAATTTAAAAAACAAAGTAAGGATCATAATGCAAGTAATCTTAAACTGAGATTTATTCCAGAGAAGATGGCTTTCTGAAGAGCTTCCCTTCTCCTGGGCAGAAGAATGAGGTAAGATAAACAAGCAGAGGAGCTGGGAAGAGTCCTTGCTGTGCAAGCATGAAGACTTGACTTTGTATCCCCACTACTCATATAAAAGTCAGTGCTGATACTGGGCATGGTGGCACACTGCTTTAATCCCAGCACTTGGGAGGCAGAGGCTGGCAGATCTCTGTGAGTTCAAGGCCAGCCTGGTCTACAAAGCAAGTTCCAAGCCAGCCGGGGCTACAGGGAGATCCTGTCTCAAAAAGACCAAAAAAAAAAAAGTCAGTGCTGGAAAGGCAGAGCTAGGCAGAGCTAGGCAGAGCCGTGCAGAGCCCTGCAGCTCACCAGCCAGCCTAGCTGAATCAGTGAGTTCCAGGTTTAGTGAGGGATCCACATTAAAAAACAAGGTTGGGGGGCTGGAGAGATAGCCTAGCGGTTAAAAGCGCAGACTGCAGGGGCTGGAGAGATAGCCTAGCGGTTAAGAGCACCGACTGCTGTTGCTGAGGACACGGGCTCGATCCCCAGCACCCACATGGCGGCTAAGAACCGCCTGTAACTCCAGTTCCAGGAGAACTCCAGTTCCAGGGGAATCCGAGACCCTCTTCTGACCTCCGCGGCATTGCACGACACGGGTGCACAAACCTACATGCAGACAGTACACTCATACACATACAAAAATAAATAAAATTTTAAAAAAGACAACTCTCTTTAAAAAAAAAAGAATTGCATTTACATGGTGCACTTACATACATGCAAGCAAAACACTCATACCATGATAAAAATAGATAGATAGATAGATAGATAGATAGATAGATAGATAGATAGATAAATAAAACCTTTTTTANCCACAAGGTTGGGGCTGGAGCGATGGCTCAGCAGTTAAGAGCACCGACTGGTCTTGCAGAGGACCCAGATTCGATTCCCAGCACCCACATGGCAGCTAAGAACCATCTTTAACTCCAGTTCCAGGGGAATCCAACACTCTCTTCTGGCCTCTGAAGCATTGCATGACACGGATGCACCTACCTACATGCAGACAGTACACTCATACACATATAAAAAAACCCAAGGTGGAGAGCAATCAAAGAGGACACTCAACAATGACCTCTGACCTCCACATATACACACATGTACATGCATGCACATACATGTGCACATATACATGAACATGTTCATATAAGCCATACAGACACATAGAAACCAAAGACAAAAAAGAATATTTTTTTAAAATTAAATCTTTATTTGGGATGACAAAGAATGTGGTAGAAAAGTTTCTTTTATTATTATTTTCTTTTTAAAAATATTTTATTTGTCTTTTTTATTTTATGTGTATTAAGTGCGCTTATGTTCTGCAGTGCCCACAGAGATCAGAAGAGGGCATTGGATTCTCTTGGAACTGGAGTTGTGTATAGTTGTTAGTTGTCATGTCAGTACTGGGAATTGAACCCTGGTCCTCTGCAAGAGCAATCTCTTCATCCCCTTATTCTAATTTATTATTTATTTATTTATCTCCTGTCAAGAAACAGATTAAGATTTTTGTATCACTATCAAAATAATTTCTGGGGCTGGAGAGATGGCTCATGGGTTGAGTGCTGGCTACTCCTGCAGAGCACCCAGGTTCGGTTCTCTATACCTAGGCAGTGGCTAACGGCCATCTGTAATTCCAGCTCCAGGCAATCCTATGCCCTCTTCTGGCCACCTTGGTGCACTTACAAACATGCAGGCAGAACACTCATACACATAAAATAAAAATAAATCAATCCCCACACACTTAAAACTTAAAATGGGGCTGCAGAGATGGCTCAGTGGTTAAGAACACTGACTGCTCCTACCAGGGACCTGGGTTTGATTCCCAGCATCCACATGAAAGCTAATAACCATCTTTAACTCCAGTTTTAGGGTATCTGATACCTTCTGACCTCCGAGGCAGGTGCACTCACATTCAATGTATTCATACACATAAAATTAAAATACTAAATAAAATATTTTAAAAAATAAATTAAAACTGGCCTTTTTTTTTCTTCCCAAGGTGTCTTGAAGCCAAGATGCACAGTCAGAAAGAGATGTTAACAGTGCTTCTGTTTGTTCTTAACAAACAAAAGTTGATTATGAGAAATAAAACTTGATTATGTTGAGGGCTTTTTAAGCATTCAACCCAACTGGTATTTTACTTAGTGATCTCATCATATAAGTTTGTCTAGATTAGGGAAATAGGTAAAATTCCAGTCTCTCTCTTTTTTTTTTTTTTTTTTTTTTTTTTTTTTTTTTTTTTTTTTGTTTTTTTTTTTTGGTCTTTTTGAGACAGGGTCTCTCTGTAGTCCCAGCTGTCCTGGAACTGACTCTGTAGACCAGGCTGGCTTTGAACTCACAAAGATCCGCCTGCCTCTGCCACCCAAGTGCTACCAGTCTCTTTTTAATAATTGAGTTTAACCCAAATGTTTGTTAATGGCTTAAAAATCTTAGGTCCAACTTAGATATACTGAACTATAACTTTTTTTTTTTTACTAGCAGTTTACCATAGAGAAAATATTTAATCTGTTATTCTAATATCTGCGAGATATTTTTAGCTTACTTTATCACCTTTTGGGGATTTTTCCTTTACTCTTCCTGCTTTTCTGGATATCTGAACTCTTTGGGACTGAGAATATATATATACATAACACTTCCGTTGAGACAGGTCTCTGGTCTTGGCGCAGTCTCGGGGGTCCAGCTTAGCCTCTTCCCACATTGTAGCTGTTGAATGCCAGTGTGTGGGTCCTGGCTGTGACACCCCCCACCCCCCCGGGACCTCTGGGTCTGGGCTGCTCTTTTGTGGCTTGGCTTGGATCTCTATTACACTGGCTGCCATAGTCACTGCTTTCCCAGGATCTCTCCAGCCCTTTGCCTCCTGCCCAGGGAAAACTCTTGCTTTCTCTTTGAATGCAGAAAAACTCCTTTTCAGCAGTTACTGAAATCAGTATTGGAGGCTTAGAATAACTCCATATAAAACTAAGTGAAGCTCATAGTTCATTTGAAGCTTTTAGATTAGTCAAGTGCATGCCACTGAAACAGTAGCTTTGTTTTCTTAAATGATTGGAATCTTGGATGTTAAACAGAAATTTTTTAAGGGATTGTCTAATGCTTTCCTGTTGCCAATTTGAAGACCAGAACAGATGAAGCTTTTATTAGTTTACAGTTAAAAATCAAGTTAAATAGGAACTATGCAATACCTCTAAAAAATTTTGTTGTGATATTGAACCCAGTGCTTTAGGTAAATGACTTACCACCAAGTAACACCCCTAGCCTAGTTTTTCTTAATTTTTTTATTATATTTTTTATGTGTATGAATGTACTGTCTGCATGTAGGTTGGTGCACCTGTGTTGTGCAATGCTGCAGAAGTCAGAAGAGGGTGTCAGGTGCCCCTGGTACTGGAGTTAAAGATGGTTCTTAGCCGCCATGTGGGTGCTGGGAATCGAACCTGGGTCCTCTGCAAGAGCAGTCGGTGGTCTTAACCACTGAGCCATCTCTTCAGCCCGAGTTTTTCCTTAAAGCAACATTTAGACAGCTGTCCTTTATTCTCAAGCTTTAGTTCTTACTACAAAAATTTTTAATTGAAATTCTGACCAATTAAACTTTTTATTTTTATTTATTATTTTTTGGTCTTTTTGAGACAGGGTCTCCTTATAGCTCCAGCTGTCCTGGAACTCACTCTGTAGACCAGGCTGGCCTTGAACTCACAAAGATCCACCTGCCTCTGCCTCCCGAGTGCTAGGATTAAAGGCGTGCGACACCACGCCTGGCTTATAAATTTTTGTTTTATTTTATTTTATTCATTTTTTATGTGTATGAATGTACTGTCTGCATGTAGGTTTCTGCACCTGTGTCGTGCAATGGTGCAGAGGTCAAAAGAAGGTGTCAGATTCCCCTGGAACTGGAATTAAAGATGGTTCTCAGCCGCCATGTGGGTGCTGGGGATTGAACCCAGGTCCTCTGCAAGAGCAGTTGGAGCTCTTAACCGCTAGGCCATCTTTCCAGCCCTCAATTAAACTTTTTAAATGTTAAACTTTGTGAAATATAAAAATGTCATTAAATCCAAGTTTTGTTGTTGTTGTTTGTTTGTTTTTGGGTCTCCCTGTAGCCCCAGCTGGCCTGGAACTCCCTATGTAGACCAGGCTGGCCTTGAACTCACAGAGATCTGCCTGCCTCTGCTTCCCTAGTGCTGGGATTAAAGGTGTGGACCACCATGCCTGACTTTTTTTTTTTTTTTCCTGTTTGTTTGTTTGTTTGTGTGTGTGTGTGTGTGACAGGGTATCCCTTTGATACACCTAGCTCCAGGTGGTCTGGAACTTACTATGTAGCCTAAGATGGCCTTTCCTGAGTGCTGTTGGGATTAAAGGCATGTGATATCATGCCTAGCTCCCTGGGGGATTTTCCTTATTTTGTGGATTTGTTTGTTTGTTGAGACTGGGTCTTGCTCTGCAGACTCAAATTGGAGTTGTTCCCGTCTTAGCCTCCTGAGAAATGTGATATCACACCCAGTTAAAATAGTTCTTTGCCACTTATTTGTATTCCTTCTATAATTCATTAAATTCAAATGTTTAAAAGCCAGTTGATTTAAATAACCACATCAGGGAAGTTTGCATTAATGTGACCCAGAGCAAGGATAATGCTACAAGAAAGGTTGATAATTCTTTTAGTTACATATATCTTGTAGTTATAGCTACCTAAGACTTCTAGGGCTGGGAAAGGAGCTGGTACCTCCGTCTTGTAGGTTTGCTAAGTGGACTCATCAATACTGCCTTCGTAAATTTCCTAGAACTGCCTAGGGATTGCCAGTATTTCACTTTTAGAAGCTGGAGACCAGGTAGTACCAGGTGTTAACTCCTCACGTGGGCAGAATCCTCCCTGATTAAAACCCAATTTTTCCTGAGTGACCCTTGAGGACAAGAACCTCAACTGACCTTTAGAAAACAAAAACCTTCATTAATCTGGGCTGTGTGGCCTGAAACATCCAAAAGGAAAGTATAACCAGAAATAAATAAATAGTAAGGCTGAGAAATTGTATTTCAGGTATAAAACTTGAGATTTTAGTAAAAGGACAAAAAGAAAAAAAAAAAAGAGCATAGTTGTTTTGCCTGTCTTACTGGAAAGTGCAGCTACCCTGTGGATGCCACTGCTTTTGCCATCCTTCAAAGACATGAGAAGACACAGCTTTTCAACCTTCCAATATGGACTGAAGACTCATGTCTCTCCAAGAATCCTCCAAACCTTCAGTGCCAGATGGGGACTGTGGAGACATCCAACTTGTGGACTGAGCTACTACTGGGGTTTCAGCCTCTTCAGAGTATAGACTGCCATTGTTGGACTACCCAGGCTGTATCATGGAGACTGCCATTGTTGAACTACCCAAGCTATATCATGGAGACCAGTATAGGAAGATCAAGACAGGACGTGGTGCTTACTGAACCTCATTTGGTGACCCTGGGAAGGGAAAACCCCAGTGTGGAACACAAGGGCGGAACTGGTGATGGTTTGGGCTTGCCAAGGAGGAGCCTTCAAACATGACATCTTTCAGCCTAATAAAAAAAAATCATAAGCTAAAGATGCTAAAACCTATGATGTATGTGGCATGCATATGTGCATATTTTGGAGTGATGCATATTGGAAGGAATAACAACAACAACAACAGAAAGACTGGGTCAAAGAACCGACTGAACTAGTGAACTTCTGTTGGAAACAGTAAACTTCTGCATCGAGAATTTTGAGACTGAGAAAAAGACAAAAAATATGTTTGGCAGAATGCATGAGCTCTGCTGGGGTGGTGGGGGCAGGGAGGGGGCACGGGTCTAGATTTGATTTGAAATTTTGTATGAAATGCACAGAGCATCAATAAAAAATTGGCTTTGAAAAAATAAAACTTTAGGTCATTATGAAGCTTAGTAGCATGCACAAGTGCCATGTAGGCTCAAGCCAGACAAATCCCTACATATATATGGGGCAGTAGATAAGAAATCCCAACCCTGCCTGAGGAAGTATTGGAAACTGATAGTGTCTGGGAAAGGAGGAGTCAGTTTCCTTTAAGGATGTGATTCTTGGCAGGTTGACCAAACTCCATTGGATGGACCCACACTGAAGGATATTTGAGGACACAAATTAGACTGTATAGGCCTTATCATATATAGTATAATACATATACAATAGAATACATGAAACTGGACAGGAGGTTGTGATACCCGGTGCAGATAAGGGAGGATATCTCAACATGATCAAAATATATTGAATGAAATTCTCAAAAATTCAATAAAAAAAACTGCATCCCGAGTGCTGGGAAGATTTGGGTATTTTAAAGCCATTTTTATGCAGGCCTGTTGGAGTATCTACCTCGGTAATCCCAGCATATAGGAGGCAGGGGCAGGAGGATCAGGAGTTCATGGTTATCATAATGAAGCCCATCTTAAAAAGTTGAAAAGGGGCTGGGGATGTAGTTCAGTTGGTGGAGGATTTACCTAGCATGCTCAAATTCCTGGGTTCAATCTCCAGCAGGGCATAAAACCCCAGAATTTGGGAGGTGGAAGGTGGCAATAAAAGTTCAAGGTTATCCTTGGCTGTACAAGTTCAAGGTCAGTGTCAGTCTGGGCTACTTTTTTCAATTGCAGCACAGTAGCTTTCAAAGTAGAGCCATTTCTAAATTGAAAGAACAATATAAATGTACCAGTCCATTAGATGCACTGAAAAGTAGAAGTCAGATCACAAGAAGAAAGGCATTTTGCTCAAAATACAGCTAGCACTTGTCAGGCTCCAGAGAATGGTGAGCTCTGGCTGTCTCGGGAAGCGGACTGTGGTACCATAGATTCGAGTGGAGAAGCGGAAGTTCTCGTCAGGGTATGAAGTGCTGATTACACAGTGTACAGATGCCACATGACTAAAGTAAGTAGATGGGATTTTAACTTACATGAAGCATTATGCTGCAGCAGGCAGCATGTAAGCTAAAGAAGGCTCATTTAAAGGAGCACTACATGCTTTCCAACCTCGCCGCTGCCCAAAGTTTTACCTTCCTGAAGATATTATGAAAAAATATTTTAATCAGTTCTTATGTAGAAACGTTAGTGTGATCAGACATGAAATAATTTACTTTTTCTCAGTGAGAATTTAAATTCTTTGTGTTGTGTTAGCCTAGTGAACTTGTGCAGTATGTTATTTTCTGTAACAATAATTAAGAACTTGAAGAATTTTATTCTCCTGTGTTTGGTAAATTATAAAATGACACCCCCTAGAGATATTCCTCTTTTATAAGAGTTGATACAGTTGAAATAAATTTTACTTTGATGTTTCTTAGCAAAATATTCTGGGGAAAAATACAATTATGTTTAACTATTATCTTTGTAACAGAAAAAAGAAAAACATCTGAACAACTGGAAAAATGTTTTATGATTCTCCCTTAGAATAAAACAAAGCAAATAAGCCCACTGGAAGAGAAGGATGGGGACACAATGGAAAGCCAGCTTGACTCTGACAGACTCTTGGCAAACCTGAGCCACTTATTTATAAATTTTCCAGACAAAAGAAATTGTTTTTCTGTGCCTGTTCAAATATATAGCATTTCCGATCTTTACCTAACGAGCTTCCTAATTGAACATAAACTTCCTCACACTAATCCAGCATCTCCAAATATCATTTGTGTGGCTGGTGACTCTGCTTTATCCACCTGGTTTTCCCACCGGGATGCTCCTAAGAGAACGCATGTCCAGTGAGGTTCCCAAGGTCTGGATCCCCCATTGTTCCAAACACAATAGACTGGCATGGGAACGCTCTGTGATGCATTTGCTAATTATTTTTAAGGGAAAGCTGTCACTCAGGCAAACACCATGTCTGTTGGTGACTAGCACAGATATCCAGGTATTTTTCACAGAGTTCCCTTCAGGTGGAGAGACAGGTAGAGTTTCTCTCTGAATAACCAAACAATCTTGTGTCATGAATTAAGGGAGCAAAAAAAAAATCATCTCTGTTTTCATGTAATGAAAAGTTTCTTTTTTTTGTTCTTTTGGTTTTTAGTCTTTTGTTGTTGTTCTTGTTTGTTTTGATTTTTTTTTTTTTTTTGAGACAGGGTCTCCCTATAGGCCCAGCTAGCCTGGAACTCCTACATAGACCAGGCTGGCCTCAATCTCACAGACATTCATCTGTCTCTGCCCTTTGAGTGCTGGGACCAAAGGCATGCACCACTATACCCAGCTAATGGCAAGTTATTTTGAAGTCTTGGTGACACTGTGTCAATTTTCCTCTTTCAAAAATATAAAAAATGATTCAGTTTCTTCTTAAAGGGGGAATAATTAGGCTTCCATAGGAACAGGCATGTTAGCAGGCTCCAATATCAACCTGTAGTCATGAAAATGTGGTATTTTTCCTTCTCTTCTCATGTGTGTGTGTGCGTGTGCATGTGTGTGTGTGTGTGTGTGTGTGTGTGTGTGTGTGTGTATGTGTTTGTGTGTGTCTGGGCTTTCCATGTTTATGATTGCTGGATTACTGCAAAACAAACAAATGCATGAAAAAACAAAAAACCCTCCTCAAACTACTGGAATTAATAGTTTATATTGTAGGATTTTGAGATGTGGACAATAAATAAGGAAATATCAGTAAAAACAAAATCATGATTGCTAAGAAGCAAAGCATTTATCTACATTTTATCTAAACAGAATGATTAACAAGCTGAAGAACATGAAGTAATCTTCCCTTATAACTTCCAGCTGCCCTGCAATAATAGTAACAGAGAATAGAATCTTAGGTAAGTTTTAAAAAAGCAAGAAACACATTCTGATTTTCATTTACACACCAAGAAAAAAAAGAAGAGAGAGAGAAAGAAGTGCCAGTAACCATCTAAAACTGGCACTTTAAAACACTTTAAAAGTTAATATTAGAAAATTACACAGGGCTAGAAAGATGGCTCAGTAGATAACAGTAATTGCTGACAAGACTGATTACCTGAATTTGATTCCTGAACCCTCATGGTAAAAGGAGAGAATCAACTTCTGCAGGTTATCCTCTGACCTCCACATGTACACCATGGCAAAGCACACACACACACACACACACACACACACACACCAATAAATGTAAAAAAATTAAGATATTTTATTTGTAACTTGTGTTTATGTGTATGAGTGTTTTACCCGCATGCATGGAAGTGCACCCATGTCATGCAGTGCCCTCAGAGGCCACAAAAAGGCATCAGATCTCCTAGAACTGGAGTTATGGATGGTTGTTAAGTGTCATGTGAATGCTGGGAACTGGACAGAGACCTGTGTCCTCTACAAGAACAGCCAGTACTCTTAACTTCCAAGACATCTTGCCATCATCAATGTGAAGCATGAAAGTGTTTGTTTATTTTTTTGAAAGTCACTATGTAGACGGAGCTTGTCTTGAACTCACAGAGATCTACCTGCTTCTGCTTCTGCTTCATAATTGTTGGGATTAAAGGCATGCATCACTGTGCCTGGCTGTAAATTAAAAAAAATTAAAATCGACAAAACAAAAAAACATACCATATATCCTGTGCGAAAGCAGAGCAGGAATTTGAAAATAAAAATATATTATAAAATGTGTTGTTTGGAACTGTTCCAATGTACATCATGTCTGCTTCTTCAAGATGATAAGACATTTCATCATAGTTATTTCTTCAAGTATTACTTAACACTAACATTCTTGACCACTTTTTTATTATATAATTATATTAATTGTGATATCACATAATTATATAATATGTGATATATGTAAATTATGTAAGGCAAATACAAACAGAAAGACATATTGAATCATTTGCCCTGTAAAATACTTTTAACTTCTGTTGCTTCCCAATAGCTACACATTACTTCTCTCATGTATAAAATAGAAAACCCAATTATGGTTTAATGAATGACTCTTTAATGAATGACTAAAATATGTATTTTCAGTTTTAACTCAGAAGAAAATTAGTATGTGGTTTATTTATCTAAACTATCTAGATAATAAACTAAACAGCTGACCAATTCATAAAAGTATCCCATCCCAGATTACACTTAACTAAATTCAAGTAGAAGTAGGGTTTAATACTTGACCAATTAAATGATTAAAATTTAATTTGCAAAAGGAAAATTGTATCAAGTATGTGCATAGAATTAGTGGGTCAGACCTTACTGTGCTAAGCAAACTAAAAGACCAACTATCCCCAAGCAACTAAAGAGAGAAACCAATAAAAGCATAACAATGTAAATACAAACCTAGACCAAGAATGCAAAATCAAGAATAAGTTGAAAGGAAGCAACACATATCTCTCAATAATGACCTTAAATATTAATGGTCTAAACTCCCCAATCAAAAGACATAGACTGGGAGAATGGATTAGGAAACAGAATCCATCTATATGCTGCCTATAGGAAACCTATCTCATCCTCAAGAATAGACATCAACTCAAAGTGAAAGGATGGAAAAAAATATTGCAAGCAAATGGTACCAAAAAGCAAGCAGGAGATGCTATTCTAGCATCAGACAAAATGGACCTCAGAGTAAAGTCAATCAGAAGAGACAAAGAGGGCCATTACATCCTTATCAGAGGAACAATTAACCAGGAAGACTTCACAATCCTAAATCATTATGCACCAAACTCAAGTGCACCAAACTATATAAACACAATTCTGCAGGTCCTCAAGACATAGACTAATCCTAGCACACTAATAGTGGGGGATTTCAATACCCTACTAAGCCCCTTGGATAGATCAACTGGACAAAAAATAAACAGAGAGACATTGGAACTGAACAATACAATACAACAAATTGGCCTCACAGACATCTACCAAATATTCCACCCAAACACCAGAGAATATTCTTTCTACTCAGCACCCCACAGAACATTCTCCAAAATTGACCACATACTAGGACACAAAAGAAACCTCAACAAATATAAAAGGATTGAAATAATTTCATGCATTCTACTATCAGAACACAGTTCGATAAAGCTCAATATTCACACTAGATTAAGCCAGACTAGCTACAAGAACACATGGAGACTAAACAATACAATCCTCAATAATGAATGGGTCAGGGAAGAAATAAAGAATGAAATAAAAGTATTTATGGAACTAAACAAAACAGGCAATACAATACAACAAACCTGTGGGATACTTTAAAAGCAGTCCTAAGAGGTAAATTTATAGCCCTAAGTGCCCACATTAAAAAAACAGAAAGGGAACAAATAAATGATCTAACACTACAACTAAAAACACTTGAGAGATGACAACAAATGGACCCTAAACCCAACAGACAGGAAGAAATCATAAAAATCAGAGCAGAAATCAATGAAATAGAAACAAAGAAAACAATAAAAAAAAATCAATGATTCCTGTATTAGTGTTCTCTGAAGAAACAGAATCAACAGGACGAATATATAGCTATATACAATTTATTGATTTGCTCATGTGACAGAGGTCTAGGAGTCCAACCATAGCTACACCACACTGGAGAGGCTGAGAATCCAGGGAACTGCTCAGTCCACAAGGCTGGATGTCTCAGTAGTCCCAATCTGGTTCTGAAGGCCGCGTGGATTCCAGGAGATCTGCCAGTCTCAGTACATGCTGGGATCCGAAGGGTTGATCACAGCAGCAAGACGAACTCACCAGTGAGAGAGAGGCAAGCCACAGGAAAAAAGGGACCAGCTCCCTCTGCCATGACATTTTATACTGCCTGCCAGCAGAAGGTAACACCCACATTTGGGGTGGGCCATCTGGGTTGAGGTAGTCCAATCCGAAGATCCTTTTTCTCTTATTTGTTCCTTAGTCCAGGCAAGTTGACACCCAGGATTAACCATCACAATTCCCAAACCTGGTTCTTTGAAAAGATAAACAAGATAGACAGACCTCTAGCCCAATTAACCAAAAGAAAGAGCAACTCCAAATTAGTAGTATTCATGGTGAAAAGGGAACCATCACAGCAGATAAAGAAAAGATCCAGACAATCATATGAGAATACTTCAAAAATCTATACTCTACTAAGCTTGAAAACCTAAGAGAAATGGATGAATATCTGAAATCCTGGGTATCAACAAAGCTTAACCAAGAAGAGGTTGACAGTTTAAACAGACCCATAAAATTTGAGGAAATTAAAGATGTGATTAAAAACCTCCCAACTAAAACAAGCCCAGGCCCAGATGGTTTCACAGCAGAATTCTATAAAACATTTAAAGAAGTCTTACAAGCATTACTACTCAAACTATTCAGAAGGATACAAACAGAGGGAAATCTCCCAAACTCCTTCTATGAAGGCAACACCACTCTAATACCAAATCCAGGCAAGGACACAACCAAAAAGGAGAACTATAGACCCATGTCATTAATGAACATAGATGCAAAAATTCTCCACAAAATACTGACAAATTGAATACAAACCCACATCAAAAAGATCATCCATCATGATCAAGTTGGAGTCATACCAGAGATGCAGGGATGGTTCAACAAACATAAATCAATAAATATCATAAAATACAAAAATGGACTGAAAGACAGAAATCACACAATCATCTCAATTGATGCAGAAAAAGCCTTTGACAATATGCAGCATCCCTTCATGTTTAAAGTTTTAGAGGGAATTGGACTGAAGGGAACATTCCTAAATATAATCAAAGCCATGTACAACAAACCCACAGCCAACATCATCCTAAATGGAGAAAAATTAGAAACATTCCCCTTAAAGGTGGGAACCTGGCAAGGCTGCCCCCTATTGTCACTCCTCTACAATATACTGCTTGAAATGCTTACTGGGACAATAAGGAAAGAAAGGGAAATTAAAGGGAAATTAAAACTAATTGGAAAAGAGGAAGTCAAACTATCCCTGTTTGCAGATGATATGATAGATTACCTGAGGGATGCTAAAAACTCCACCAGAAAACTCCTAGAAACAATTAAGAGTTTCAGTAAAGTGGCAGGATATGAAATTAACCTAAAATATCAGTAGCCTTCCTTTATGCCAGCAACTAGAGAAGGACTATAAGGAGACCTTTCCACTCACAATAACCTCAAAAATAAAATAAAGTAAAGTACCTGGGAACAAACCTAACCAAAGACACCAAAGATCTCTACAACAAAAATTTTAAACCCCTGAAGAAGGAGATTGAAAATAACATCGAAAGATGGAAAAACCTCCCATGCTCATGGATTGGAAAAATTAATATAGTAAAAATGTCCATTCTACCCAAAGTAATATACAGATTCAACACAATCTCAATTAAAATCCCCATGAGTTTCTTCACAGACTTCGAGAAAAAAAATTCTTAAATTCATATGGAAATACAAAAGACCCGAAATAGCTAAAGCAACCCTGAGTGAAAAATGTAATATAAGGGGGATTACCTTACCAGACTTCAAGCTATACTGCAGGGCTATAGTCATAAAGACAGCCTGGTACTGGCACAAAAATGGACCCATTGACCAATGGAACAAAATTGAAGATCCAAACTTGAGCTCATACAATTTCAGCCACCTCATAGTCGATAAAGGGGCCAAAAGAGCTCATTGGAGGAAAGATAGCATCTTCAGCAAATGGTGCTGGGAAAATTGGATCATCATTTGTAGAACAAAATTAAACCCCTACCTCTCACCCTGTACAAAAATCAACTCCAAGTGGATCAAAGGTCTCAACGTGAAACCTGAAACACAGAAGAAGATAGAAGGAAAAGTTGGCAGCAACCTACAAGACATAGGCATAGGAAAAGACTTTCTAAATCAGATAGCAGCTGCACAGGAAATAAGGTCAACAGTTGACAAATGGGACCTCATAA
Organism: Rhizomys pruinosus; assembly: GCA_009823505.1. Lineage (NCBI taxonomy): Eukaryota > Metazoa > Chordata > Mammalia > Rodentia > Spalacidae > Rhizomys > Rhizomys pruinosus. The sequence goes on from VZQC01001918.1 coordinate 444,158, forward strand.
AACTCAAATGTTTCTGTTCAGCGAAAGAAACAATCAAGGAGGTAAAGAGAAAACCCACAGAGTGGGAGGAAATCTTTACCAGTGATACATCTGACAGAGCATTAATGTCAAGAATAAACTATTCAAAAAACAAAGAAGTAAAAAGATAAATGACCTACTCAAAAGATAGTGTAAAGAGCTGAACAGAGACTTCACCAGTGAGGAATTAAAGATGGCTAAGAAACATCTTAAAAATTGTTCAACATCATTAATAATTAAGGAAATTCAAATTAAAACCACTCTCAGATATCATCTCACTCCAGTATGGCTAGCTAAGATCAAGAAAACAAAAGACAACAGATGCTGGAGAGGTTGTGGGGAAAGGGGCATATTCATTCACTGCTGGTGGGAATGTAAACTCTTACAACCACTATGGAAAGCAGTGTGGAGAACCCTTAAAAGACTCAGAATGAGCCTACGAACTGACCCAGTCATACCACTCCTGGGTATATATCCACAAGACTCATCCTACTGCAAAGATACATGCACATCCATGTTTATTACAGTTCTCTTCACAATAGCGAAGAGCTGGAACCAACCCAAATGCCCTCAACAGACCCTTAAAAGACTCAGAATGAGCCTACGAACTGACCCAGTCATACCACTCCTGGGTATATATCCACAAGACTCATCCTACTGCAAAGATACATGCACATCCATGTTTATTACAGTTCTCTTCACAATAGCGAAGAGCTGGAACCAACCCAAATGCCCTCAACAGACAAATGGATGACAAAAATGTGGTACATCTACACAATGGAGTAGTATTCAGGGGTAAAGAAAGATGACATCATGACCTTTGCAGGTAAATGGATGGAGCTCAAAGCCATTATGCTAAGTGAAGTAACACAGTCCCAGAAAAACAAACGGCAAATGGTTTCCTTCATTTGTGGATGCTAACACCAAATCTGTTTATTTGAAAGCAACTATGTTGTTAGAATGTGAATTTCTCAACAGGCTCTAGAATCCACCCACCACTTATTTTCAGACTCTGTAATTACTGTATGTGGGTGGAGAGTATGTATCCATATTTTAGAGTAATATAAAATTAATGGAGGAAAATGTGAATTCCTAGGCATAAAAAAAACCGAGAGAAAGATGCAGGACAGTTATGGCAGAATGCATGATCTGGGGTGGGGTGGGGGAAAGGGAAAGGGGAATATGCTTGAACTGAATTGAAAAACGATGTCTGAAATACACAAAACATCAATAAAAGCACAAAAAAAAAAAAAACCCTCAGAAAACTAAATAGCAGTGGGTTCTGGGAATTGAAACCAGGTCCTCTGCAAGAGTAGTCAGTGCTGTTGCTCTTAATTTCTGAGCCATCTCTCCAGCCCCCATTTTTTTATGTTTTAAAAGTGGCTTTAACCTACAAAATAAGAATTTTCAAGCTGGGAGTGGTGACACATACCTGTAATCTCAACACTTATTTTATTTTATTTTTATTTTTATTTGGTCTTTTTGAGATAGGGTCTCCCTGTAGCCCCAGCTGTCCTGGAACTCACTCTGTAGACCAGACTGGCCTTGAACTCACAAAGATCTGCCTACCTCTGCCTCCCAAGTGGTAGGATTAAAGGCATGCACCACCACGCCCGGCAGATTAAGTGGATACTGGAGGGTCTGGAGTTTAAGGCCAGCCTTAACTACATTGTCTGAGACTAGCCTGGGCTTCAGAAAAGTATTTAAGCACACACACACACACACACACACACACACACAAACAAACAAACAAAAACCAAAAACCAAAAAAACAAAAGATTTCAATATATAAATACAAGTGTATTGCAAAAAATATTGAAGGTGTGGGAATGAGTTAAGCATGTGCTCTTGTATCTTTGGAACTTCACACCTGAGCTTGTTTCCTAGGCCTCAATTTGGTACTCCACCCCCAAAATATGAATGAATGAATGAATGAATGTGGGTATGCTTGAGACTCACCATATCAAAATGCTGAAAGGCTGTGCTCCATCTCCATCACACACAGTGGATATTGAGAGGGACAACTGACTTGGATGAAAGAGATATTCTAGAACTAGGAATGAAAAGCTCCAATGCTCTGCTCCAATTAGCATGGAGTGAAACTTGTACTCCCCCAGTGGAATTTGGAGAAACCATTCTGAATAAAATTATGGGTGGGACCAGGCTCAGGGCATAGTTCCAAGAGACAGCGTTCCAGCAAGGGCTGGATCAGCACAGTTCCAGGAGACAGACGGTTCTAAGAGATAGCTAACTGGAAGGGGTGTCCTTCGATACAGCCCACTCTCAAAAACGAAATTTAAGAGTTAGGCTTTCTGTTTGTTCAGGTAATTATGATGTCGGTGTAGTAGTGCTGCAGAAGAGGAAAGTTCATACTGATAAGAGGATTCTCATTTCAGAACTGTGATTTATTTCCCTATCAATTTCCTGTCCACATCATGGACATGGTGAGTCATTGTTTCTCCAGCCGAGCTCTTTCCCTTTAATGACTAACCTTTCCAGTATAAATCTGATTGACCTTCTTACTTTATGTCTTTCTTCCTTCCCTTTTTCGCCTAACTTGAATTCCTTAAAATATTTATTCTGAGGCTTTGGGGCATCCTGAATATGATTGCAGACCATGTGGGAAGTGGAAGTGGTTTTCCCTTTTGGGTAATGTGGCAGCATCCCCGATTGGCGTTCACAAGTGCCTGTGTATGATGGAGCGTGATCATCAGACACTTAAAAAACTGGGTGGTGGATAGGGAAGGGACTGCTGAAATCAGAACCCTTGGATTCCAGTCTCGTCTTTAACCATCACTGGCTGTGTGGTCTTGTGAAGTTTGGATGAACTTTCTGAGCTTGTATTTTCTTGTCTGAAAAAAAATGATCAATATTAAGAGATAGCTCCCATTACAACATTACATGTATGGGTGAGAGAATTAATTTTTTTTTTTTTGTCTTTTTGAGACAGGGTCTCCCTTTAGTGCCAGCTGGCCTGGAGCTCACTCTGTAGACCAGGCTGGCTTTGAACTCCCAGAGATCTGCCTGCCTCTGCCTCCCAAGTGCTGGGATTAAAGTCGTCTGCCACCATACCCGGCTTTAAAATGATTTTTGAAACTAAGCAGTAGAAACAAAAGCTGAGGCGGAAAATTATTGCAGTAGGAAGTTAGTACTGACTTTTAAGGAAACTAGTGCCATCTTTTAAATAAGTCAAAGTAACTTTACAATTCATTATATTCTTTCTAAGAATAATTTACAGTTTCCAACAAACTAAAGGGGGGAATATCTATATATCTATATATCTACATATCTATCTATATATATATATATAATCTATAATTTTTGTCTGAGACAGGGTCTCCCCAGAGCCCCAGCTGGCCTAGAGCTCACTAAGTAGACCAGGCTGGACTTGAACTCACAGAGATCCAGCTGCCTCTATTTCTCAAGTGCTGGGATTAACAGTGCACACCACCATGCCCCGGCATTTTTTTTAATTTAATTTTTATTAAAATTTTAGTGCATTTTTTTGGTCTTTTTGAGACAGGGTCTCCCTTTAGTCTCAACTGACCTGGAGCTCACTCTATGTTACCAGGCTAGCTTTGAACTAACAGAGACCCACCTACCTCTGCCTCCTGAGTGCTAGGATTAAAGGTGTGGGCCACCTGGCCTGGCTCGTGTATTTCATATAGTGCATCTTAATCGTATTTAGACCCCTCCCATCTGCACCTCCCCATACTCCTATCCTCCACTGGATTTCACACATTCTGTCATATATATTAAGGTCTATTGAGTCAATTTTGTGTACCCAGATGTGCCTTGGCATGAGTCCATCCACTGACGCCTGCTCAACCTATCTAGCTTTACTCTCTTAAAGAAGGCCAACCAACTCTTCCCTTCACAGCACTAATCAGTTGCCAATAGTTTCTCAGCTAAGGTTGGGGTTTCTTATCCATTTCCCCAATTCTAGGCTGAGTTTTTATCTGGTTTGAGTCTGCATGGGTCTTGTGCATGCTGTCACCATTGCTGTAGGTTCACAGGAGCAAGTTCCCAGAAGTCTGGAAAACTCTGTTTCCTTGTGGTCATCACCAGCCCTGGCTCTCACAGTCTTTCTGTCGCCTTTGAGTCTGCATGGGTCTTGTGCATGCTGTCACCATTGTTGTAGGTTCACAGGAGCAAGTTCCCAGAAGTCTGGAAAACTCTGTTTCCTTGTGGTCATCACCAGCCCTGGCTCTCACAGTCTTTCTGTCGCCTGTTCCACAGTAGTTCTTGAACCCTTGGTGGCAGAGGTTTTATATCAGTTCTTTCCAGGGACATCCACAGTCTCTTATTCTCTACATTTTGGTAAATTGTGGCTTTCTATGTTAATCGCCATCTGTTGCATAAGGAAGCTTGTCACTGCTGAGAGTTGAGAGATGCATTAGTACTCTATCTGCTCCCTGTTCCATTGTGTTCCCTGAGCCTCAGGTGTAGAGGTTCCATTGTAGAAGTGTCACTTAGGGACCGGCATCTCATAGAGAGTTATTCTCCACTTTTGACCAGTTGTGGAACTCTGTAATAGTTTCCATATGTTGTAAAAAGAAGCTTCTTTGATAATCTGTGACATACCAATGTCTGTAAATATAATGATCCATAATTTGCATACAGTAAGAAATTACATTTGTCTAGAGATGTGACAGATGTAGGCTTTTCTCTAGGATCTGTGACCACTCCAGCCCTGTGTATTTGGTTATGTTTATAGTACCACAAGAGTTCCCCCAGGTTGAGTAGGTCTTAATTTCAATTAGACAGCTTTTGTTACCTCCAAGATAAAAGTGTCACTACTACACCAGTAATGATAGTTTGCTACATTGGTAATTATTGTGGTTATTAGGCTTTACGAATGAGTTGGACCATTGATTAGTTTTCTCCCTTAGCAGTTTGCATAGTATCCTCGAAACTTCGAGAGCTCGTCATCAGGGAAAAGGCTTTCAGGTCAGTTCCAGCTCCATTGCTCCAAGTCCTGTGTCAATAAGGTCTCACTTTCAAGTTCTGGGAGGCAATCAAGAACTGTGGCAATAGCCCGTGTTATTTGGAGAGTCTCTTAGAGTACCCTGACTAACGAACCTCTTTTTTTTTTTCTTTTTCTTTTTGAGACAGGGTCTCCTTGCAGCCCCAGCTGTCCTGGAACTCTCTGTGTAGACCAGGCTGGTCTTGAACTCAGAGAGATTTGACTGCCTCTGCTTCCTGAGTGCTGGGACTAAAGGCATGCACCACCATGACTGGCTTCCTGACTAACAAACTTTAAGGAAGTTTTCTCCTCTCTGGTGCTGTGTTTCTAACTAAATAGCCTTAAAAAATCATCTCACAGAAAGGATGATGCAATAACTGGTTGTTTTCTTACTTATTTTTATAAAATATGCTTTTAATTGAATTCTTGTGAATTTCATCCAGTACATCTTAATCGTTTTTTTGCCCTGCCTTCCCTATCTGCATGCCCCCTCCATAGCCCACCTACAGGACTTCATGCGTTTTGTCATATGTGTTAAGGCCTCTTGAGTTAAGTTTGTATACCCAGGTGTCCCTCGGTGTGAGTTCATCCACTGGAGCCTGTTCAGCCTGTCCAGCCTCACTCCCTTAAAAAAGACCAACTCTCTCTAACCTAGCAGTGACCAGCTGCCAACAGTTCCTCCCCAAAGTTTTGGCCTCCCACCTAGTTCTATGTTGCTGTTTACTGATGGAGTTTGCATGGGTCTTGTGCATGCTGACGCCATTGCTGTAGATCCATATGAGCAAGGTCCCAGGAGCCTCTAAGACTCTGTTTCCTTATGGTTATGCACCTCCTCCGCTGGATCTTACAATCTGTCTGTTCCCTTTACCTCAATGGTTGCCGTGCCCTGGGTGGGTGAAATTTAATATAGGAGTCTTGTCCAGGGACAGGCACCCTGCAGTCTCTTATTCTCTCCACTTTGGAAAGTTGTGGCCTTTTCTGTTCATTGCCCTCTGTTGCAAGAGGAAGCTTCACTGGTGAGAGTTGAGAAAGTGTTACTATTCTTTCTACCCCTTGTTCCACTTTGCTCTGTAAACTTTAGATGTAGAGGGTTCCATTGTAGATATGTCACTCAGGGCTGGGCATCTCATAGACACTTATTCTCTGTGTTTGACCAGTTGTGGAACTCTGTAGTAGTCCCTGCCTGTTGCAGAAGAAACTTCTTTGATAGGTGGTTTACTTGTCTATAAATATAAGGATCCATATTCAGCATATAGTAAGAAATTACATTTGTCTAAGAATGTGACAAACTTGGCATTTTTCCGAAGATCTATGACCTCTCTCCAGCCATGTGTATTTGTCTATGTTAACAGTGCCACACATGAGTTCCTTCCTATTCAGTGGGCAACAACTGATTATTTTAAAAGACCCAAATACTTTTCATTTGCATTTTATGAGTGGGATTCGGGGCTTGAGACATGGCTGGCTGCTCTTGCAGAAGACATGGGTTTGGTTCCCAGCACCCACATGGCAGCTGACATCTGTCCATAACTTCAGTTCCAGTGAATATAACTTCACCATTCCAGTGAACATGATGCCCTCTTCTGGCCTTTGCAGGCATTCCATGCTATGGGTGCACTTACATACATGCAAGCAAAACACTCATACACATAAAATAATAAATAAATGAATAAATAAAATTAGAAATATTGGATCAGTTTTTCTTAAACAATGTTTTATTGAGATTGTTTTTAATATGTAGGTAAATTTGAATGGAAAGTACATGATTAGCATATTAAAATTTGTCTTCAAGGGAGAAAAAGAATTTTTCTATTTATGTACCTCTGTACCTGTCTTTGTTTTTCATGTCGTTTAAATATTTTATTTATTATTTTTATTTAATGTGTATGAGTGTATTGCTTGCACGTGTGTAAGTGCATCTGTATCATGCAATGCTCAAGGATGTCAGAAGAGGGCATTGAATACTCTGGAACTGGTGTTATGTTAGCCACTATGTGCATGCTGTGACTTGAACCCAGGTCTTCTGCCAGAGCAGCCAGTGCTCTCAACTGATGAACCATCTCTCTAGCTCTTTACAAGGAAGTTAAAAGTTTAAATTAAACTTTTCATTTTGAGATAACTGCAGATCCAAATGTAGTTGTAAAAAGCAATACTGTTCATGCCATTCACCCAATATTAAAACTGTTCATAACTGTTGTATAATGTCACATCCAGTGTCTAGACATTAATGCAGCCAATACATGGGTCTTTTACAATACCACATTACTTTTACTGCTGCCTTTTCACAGTTGAAGGGCTTAGCCTTCCCCACCTCTTTAGTTCCCATCACCACTAACACGTTCTTCCAATGGATGATGCCTTTTCAATAGCTAACGTAAATGGAACCAGACAGCTTGCTTATTATTTGCAATTGTCTTTTCTTTCCTTCTCAGTATAAATCTTTGGAAATCTATCTTGTTACAATTTTAGATCCTTTGTCTTTTCATATACATTTTAGAATAATTTTGTTCATGGCTAATATCTTTCTGGAATTTTCTTTAAATTATATTGTTTAAAACCTGATGTAAACATAATTGATTTTTTTTTTTTTACCATTTTTGTCTTCTGATGCATGGAATTCGGGGCTGCCCTATTTGCTTGGATCTTCCTTGATTTGTTTTTCTTTTCTTTTCTTTTTTCTTTCTTCTTTATTTATTTTTTTTAGACAGAGTCTCTCCCTTTAGTCCCAGCTGGCCTGGACTTGAACTCACAGAAATCTGCCTGTCTCTGCCTCCGGAATACTGGGATTAAAGGCATGCACTAGAAAAATTAACATAGTAAAAATTTCCATTCTACCAAAGATATACAGATTCAACACAATCTCAGATGAAATCCCCATGAGTTCTTCACAGACTTCGAGAAAAAAAATCTTAAATTCATATAAGGAATCAAAAGACCCAAATAGCTAAAGCACCTGAGTGAAATGGTAATATAAGGGGGATTACCTTACCAGACTTGTCAAGCTATATACGGCGGCTATAGTCATAAAGACAGCCTGGTACTGGCACAAAAAACTGGCCCATGACCAATGGAACAAATTGAAGATCCAACTTGGAGCTCATATAATTTCATGCCACCTCAATAGTCGACAAAGAGGGCAAAAAAAAAAAAATTAAGGAAGAAAGATAGCATCTCCAAGCAATGGTGCTGGGAAAATTTGGACTCATCATGTGTAGAACAAAAATTAACACCCTACCTCTCACCCTGTCACAAAACAATCATACTCCAGTGGCATCCAAAGGATACTCACACCCGGGAACTGCAACACAGAGAAAGATAGAAGGAACAAGTTGGCAGCAACCTACAGACATAGATCGCTGGAAAAAGACTTTCTAAAATCAGATAGAGCTGCACAGGAAATAAGGTCCAAAGTGACAAATGGGACCTCATAAAACTCAAATAGTTTCTGTTAGACAGAAAGAAACAATCAAGGAGTAAAGAGAAAGACCCACGAGTGGGAGGAAATCTTTACCATGTGACACATTGACAACATTAAGTCAACGAATAAAACTAGCAAAAAAACAAAAGAAGTAAAAGATAAATCATGAATACTCAGAGAGAGTAGTGTAAAGAGCTGAACAGAACTCACCAGTAGGAATTTAAAGATGCAAGAACATCATTAAAAATGTGTTCAACTACATTAATAGATAAGAAATCACAATTAAAACCACTCTCAGATATCATCTCACTCAGTATTGCTAGCTAAGTCAGAAAACAAAAAAAGACAACACGATGCTGAGAGGTTGTCGGGGAAGGGGCAATATTCATTCACTGCTGGTGGAATGGTAAACTCTGTAAACCACTAGGTGAAAGCAGTGTAGGAGAACCTTAAAAGACTCAGAGATAGCCTAACGAACTGACCCAGTCATACCACTGCCTGAGGGTATTATACTCCACAAGACCATCCTACGTGCAAAGATACATGCACATACCCTGTTTTATTACAGTTCTCTTCACAATAGCGAAGATGCACCCAATGCCAATAAAGACTAAGCCACACGCCAATGCATCTGATACAAGATATCCTGAAAACTGCTCGGTTTACAGTCCACAGCGAGAGCGAACCAACCTGCCCATGACAGAAATGATGTAGGTAACATTCTACACAATGGAGTAGTATTCAGCGGGTAAAGAAAGATGACATCATCCTTTGCAGTAAATGGATGGAGCAAGAAACATTATGCGTAAGTGAAGTAACACGTTCCCAGAAAAACAACGGCAAAATTGGTTTCCTTCCAATGTTGTGGATGTACACCAAATCTGTTTATTTGAAAGCAACTATGTTTTTAAAATGGTGAATTTTCCACGGCTCTAGAAATGCCACCCACCAACTTATTTTTAGACTCTGTATTACTGATATGTGGGTGGAGAGATCGGTATCCAATTTTTAAGTACATATAAACATTAATGGAGGAAATGTGATTCCTAGGCATACAAAAAAAACTCAAGAGAAAGTGGCAGGAACAGTTATGGCAGAATGCAGATTCTGGGGCTGGGGGGGGAGAAGGAGAAAGGGGAATATCTCTGATGACGACTTGAAAAACGATGTCTGGAAATACACACAAACACAATAAAAGCACAAAAAAAAAAAAACTCAGAAAACTAATAAGCAGTGGCGGGTTGTCTGGGAATGAAACCAGTCCTCTGCAAAGAGTAGTCAGTGCTGTTGCGTACTGAATTTCTGAGCCGTCATCGCTCCAGCCCCATTTATCTTTATGTAAAAAGTGGCTTTGAACCATACAAAATAAGAATTTTCAAGCTGGGGGAGTGGTGACACATACCTGTAATCTCAACACTTAGTTTATTATGTATTTATTATTTTTATTTGGTCTTTTTGGAGATAGAGGGTCCCCGGTAGCCACCAGCTGTCCTGGAACTCACTCTGTAAAGACCAACTGGCCTTGACCTCACAAAGATCTGCCCGACCTCGGCCTCCCAAGGATGTAGGAGTTAAATGCAGGCACCACCACGCACGGCAGATAAGTGATACTGGAGGGTCTGAGTTTTTAAGCCAGCCTTAACTACATGTCTGAGACAGCCTGGGTTCAAAAAGTATGCAACACACCACACACACAACACACACACACACACACAAACAACAAACAAAAAACAACAAAAACCAAAAAAAAAACAAAGATTTCAATATATAAATAAATGTAATTGCAAAGAATATTAGAAGGGTGTGGAATGAGTTAAGCATTTGCGTCATTGTATCTTGGAACTTCACACCTGAGCTTGTTTCTAGCCTCAATTGGGTACTGCCTACCCCCAAAAAGAAGAATGAATGAATGAATGTGGGGTATCTTGAGACTCACCATATCAAAATGCTGAAAGTGTGCTCCATCTCCATCACACACAGTGGATATTGAGAGGGACAACTGACTTGGATGAAAGAGATATTCTAAGAACTAGGATAAAAGGCTCCAATGGTCTGTCCAATTAGGGTGGAGTAAACTTGTACTCCCCAGTGAAGTTGGAGAAACCATTCTGAATAAAATTATGGGTGGACGACCGAGGGCATCTAGGGCATATTCCAAGAGACAGCTTCCAGCAGCTGACACACAGTTCCAGGAGACAGACGGTTCTAAGAGATAGCTAACTGGAAGGGGTGTCCTTCGATACAGCCCACTCTCAAAAACGAAATTTAAGAGTTAGGCTTTTTTCGTTTGTTCGGTAATTATGATGTCGGTGTAGTAAGTGCTGCAGAAGAGGAAAGTTCATACTGATAAGAGGATTCTCATTTCAGAACTGTGATTTATTTCCCTATCAATTTCCTGTCCACATCATGGACATGGTGAGTCATTGTTTCTCCAGCCGAGCTCTTTCCCTTTAATGACTAACCTTTCCATTATAGAATCTGCATTGACCTTCGTTACTGTGAAATGTCTTTTCTTTCCCTCCCTTTTTTCGCATAATTTAGAATTCCGTTAAATATTTATCTTGTGCAGGCTTTGGGGCATCCTGAATATGATTGCAGACCATGTGGGAAGTGGAAGTGGTTTTCCCTTTTGGGTAATGTGGCAGCATCCCCGATTGGCGTTCACAAGTGCCTGTGTATGATGGAGCGTGATCATCAGACACTTAAAAAACTGGGTGGTGGATAGGGGAAGGACTGCTGAAAAAATCAGAACCCTTTGGATTCCAGTCTCGTCGTTTACACCATCATGGGTCTGTTGTGGCTTGTGAAGTATATGATGAACTTTCTGAGCTTGTATTTTCTTGTCTGAAAAAAAATGATCAATATTAAGAGATAGCTCCCATTACAACATTACATGTAGGGTGGAGAGTAATGATTTTTTTTTTTTTGTCTTGTTTGTGAGACAGGGTCTCCCTTTAGTGCCAAGCTGGCCTGGAGCTCACTCGTAGCCAGGCGCTTGGTCTAAGAATTTGCTGTCCATCTGGCCTCACATTGCTGGGATTAAAAGTCGTCTGCCACCATAACCCGCTTTAAATGTATTTTTTGAAACTAACAGTAGAAACAAAAGCTGAGGCGAAAATTTTGGCAGTAGGAAGTTAGTACTGACTTTTAAGGAAACTAGTGCCATCTTTTAAATAAGTCAAAGTAACTTTACAATTCATTATATTCTTTCTAAGAATAATTTACAGTTTCCAACAAACTAAAGGGTGGATATAGCTAATATATCTAGTATATCTGACATATCTATCTATTAGTATATATATATCTATATTTTTGTCTGAGACAGGGTCCCCCAGAGGGCCCACTGCTAAGCTACTAAGTAACCGCAGGCTGGACTTGAACTCACAAGATGTCCATGCTTGCACTCTATTTCTCAAGTGTGCTTGGGATTAACAGTGCACACCACCATGCCCCGGCATTTTTTTTAATGTTAATTTTATTAAAATTTTTAGTGCAAAAATTTTTTTGGTCTTTGGAGACAGGGTCCCACTTTAGTCCACTGGACCGGAGCTCACTCTATGTACCAGGCTAGCTTTTAACTAACAAGACCCACACCTCTGTCCGCACTGAATGCTAGGATTTAAAGGTGTGGGCCACCTGACGGGCTGCTGTGTATTCATATAGTGCATCTTAATCGTATTTAGACCCCTCCATCCTGCAACCTCCACATACGCCATCCCACCTGGATTTCACACGATCCCTGTCATAATATGATTACAGGGTCTCATGAGTCAATCTTGTGTACCCAGATGTGCCTTGGCTGTAAGTCCATGCCACTGACATGCCCTGCTCAACCGCTATCTAGTGCTTTAACTCTCTTAAAGACAGGCCAACCAACTCTTTCCCTTCACAGCACTAGGATCAGTGCATAGTTTCTTCGCTCAGCTAAGGTTTGGGGGTTTCTTATCTAGTTCCCCCCAATTCTAGGCTGAGTTTTATCTGGTTTTTGTCCTGAGACTTCGTGCATGCTGTCACCATGCGGTAGGTTCACAGGAGCAGAGTTCCCAGAATCTGTAAAACTCTGTTTCCTTGTTGGTCCTCCACCACCTCTGGCTCTCACAGTCATTTCTGTCGCCTTGTCTCAGGTCTGTGCTGCTGAAAATCCATCTTGAACCCAAGCTTGTGAAGTCATCTGTTAGTCTTCATACTCAGCTCTACAATTTCCACGACCTCTTCCACAAGCCTCTTGTGCGTTGCTAGTTCAATTCAATACATTGCGGCTTTTCTAATTTAGGTAATTGTGGCTTTCTATGTTAAATCCATACACTGTTGCATAAGGGAAGCGTTTGTCCACTGCTGAGAGTTGAAGATGCATAGTCGCTACTCTGCCCCCTGTGTCCATTGTGTTCCCCTGAGCCTCATGGTGAAGGTTCCATGAGATATGTCACCTAGGACCAGGGCATCTCAAGAGAGTATTCTGCCACTTTTGACCAGCTTGTGAACTCTGTAATAGTTTCCCATATGTGTGTAAAAAAGAAGCTTCTTTTGATATGTGTGACATACCATGTCTGTAAATATAAGATGATACCATAATTTGGCATACAGTAAGAAATTAACAATTTGTCTAGAGAATGTGACCAGATGGAGGCTTTCCTTAGGATCTGTGACCACTCCCGCCTGTGTAATTGGTTATGTGTGTATAGTACCACACATAAGAGTTCCCGCCCCAGGTTAGTAGAGTCTTAATTCAATTAGACAGCTTTTGGTGTCCACCCAAGTAAAATGGTGTCACTACTCACCAGTAATGATAGTTGCTACATTGGTATTAATTGTGGTTATTAGGCTTTACGAATGAGTTGGACCATGTTATTATTTTCCTCCTAGACAGTTTGCATAGTATCCTCGAAACTTCGAGAGCTCGTCATCAGGGAAAAGGATGGCTTTAGCCCATCAATTCCAGCTCCATTGCTCCAAAGTCCCGTCAATAAGTCTGGTCTCACTTCAAGTTCTGGGAGGCAATCAAGACGCTGGGGCAATAGCCCGGTGTTATTTGGAGAGTACTCTTAAGACCCTGACTAACGAACCTCTTGTTTTTTTTCTCTTTTTCTTTTTGAGACCAGGGTCGACCTTGCAGGCCCCAGCTTGTCCTGAACTCCTGTGTAGACCCAGGCTGGTCTGAAACTCAGAGAGATTTGACTCTCCCTCCTGTCCTGAGTGTGGGGACTAAAAGGCATGTGCACCACCCAGGACGGCTCCTGCCTAACCAACTTAAAGGAAATGTTTTCTCTCTCGTCTGGTGCGTGTTTCTAACGTAAATAGCCTTAAAAAATCATCTCACAGAAAGGATGGATGGCAATAACTGTGTTGTTTTTCTTACTTATTTGTTTATAAAATATGCTTTTAAATTGAATTCTTGTCCTTGGAAGTTCATCCAGTACATCTATAATCGTTTTTTTTGCCCTGGCCTCCCTATCTGCATGCGCCCCTCCTCAGAGCCACCCACAGGACTTCATAATGCTTTTGTCATTATGTGTTAAGAGCCTCTTGAGTGTAAGTTTGTAAGTACCCAGGGTCCCTCGGTGTGAGTTCATCCACTGGAGGCCTTTCAGCCGTGTCGCAGCCCTACTGCCCCTAAAAAAAAGCCACCCAACCCTCTCTAACCTAGCAGAAAATGACCAGCTCCAACAGTTCCCCCCAAAGTTTTGGCCGTCCACCTAGTTTTATGTTACTGTTTACTGATGGAGTTTGCATGGGTCTTGTGCATGCTGACGCAGCCAGATGCTGTAGATCCATATGTAGCAAGGTCCCAGAGAGCCTCTAGAGACTCTCTGTTTCCTTATGGTTATGCACCTCCTCATCGCTGGAATCTTACAATCTGTCTGTTCCCTTTACCTCAATGGTTGCCGTGCCCGGTATGGTGGGTGAAATTTAATATAGGAGTCTTGGTCCAGGGACAGGCACCGCTGCTAGTCTTCTTTTCTCGGTCCACTTTGGTAGTTTGTGGCCTTTCTGTTAGTGGTCCACATCGAAAGTGTATGGTGCGGGAAAGGAGCTTCACTGGTGAAGAGTTGAGAAAGTGTTACTATTCTTTCTACCCCCTATTCTTACTTCTGACCCACCCTTGTTCACTTTTGCTCTGTAAACTCCTTAATAGTAGAGTGGTTCACATTGTAATATGTCTGATCCACTCTCCTCCTCTGGGAGGCTCCACCTAAACCCGACAGCACGAAAGGCAACTCAAGTCCGGGGAACTACACGGGCCTGTCTGGGCGGGGAAAGAAGGCCGTCATCACTCTACCCTACTTCTTCCCTGCAGAGTGTTTTTCTAATGCCGCCGGATGTTTGGCACTGCTCACTGAATCGGCCAGCCGTCCACCACCCATCCCCGCACCACCATTCCCCCATCCAAAAAACCAAACCCCTGGCAACACCCCCCAAATACCCATAAACCAGAACCAACCCCAATGCCTGTTGCAGGGCCGCGCCCTCACCTTATTTTCCCTTATTCTTCTACCCGACAAGAGCACATACAGTCCTTAATTCTACACGCGCAGTGGTGGGATGGAGCGTTAACTATCCCCCACTTCCTCCCTAACGCGCTCAAGCTGGAACCCCGCTTCCTTGTCAGCTCACAAAATACCTCTCAGTCATCCCGAGGGATCACGCCCGGATACAACATCTTCCGATGACAGATCGATACAAGACTTACATTATTCCAACTTTTGGGTACTACGCCTGTATCCCTACCCCCTTGTTGGCATTTTGATTAATTTTAGGTTCATTCTATTTTTTTTATATTGTTGTTTCCCTTTTATTTTTTTCTTTTTTTTTTTTTATTCTCTTCTTTTTACCTGATAAATTTATTTTTTTATCCTATGTTTCCGACAAAGGATCTCTTACCCTCTCCCTCGAGGTCACCTAATATCACCTCTCCAAATCGCCCATGCATGACCTACCCCAGCTATGCACGATCTCAAATCGGCGGTCGGCCCCTCATTACGCAAGTCGTCCTCCCCTCTCAAATAAACAGCACCCTCCTCGCGCCCACCGGAGCTTACCTCTAATGACCAACTCAATCTCTCAAACAACTCAAAGAATAAAATCAACCTTCCCCTCCAAATAGCTACTAGCCAAATCAAGCTGTAATTTGTCCTCCTCTATGTTTCACAGCACGCGTGCCGTCCCCACCCCCCCATACGTTGTATCCTATTCCCTACACTCACTACAGACTCCTGTCGCTCCTACACCTACCTTCCCTAATAACCTCTTCCGACTTCCCGACTGAGCCGCTGGGGCCCCCCCGTGGGCTTATTTTAACCTCGGCCCAACCCCCTCACGATTTTACACCTTTTCCTTTAGCAGATTTATGGAAGATGGGATTCGTGCCTTGAGACGCGTGGCTGGACTTGCTCTTGCGTGAAATCCCATTTGCCGAAGACCAATATGGGTTCTTCAAGGATTCCCCCCTCCGCCCTACCCACCCCAGCTGGCCAGCTAACGCCGCCCCCCACTCTGATCCCCTAACCTCATACCCATGGTATCAGTTCCCACCAAGTGCCTCCTACGCACGCTTCAACCCCCTTCCCGCCAAAACTCTCACACCTTCTTCCCCTTCCCCCTATGGTTCCAGTGAACCATGACTAGGCCCCAATGAGTGATCTGGCCTACTCCCTGTTCGGGCCTTTGTGCAAGTCATATCCAATTCTATGGGTTGCACTTACATACATGCATGCAAACAACTCATACACATAACGGAATAATGAAATAAAAGAATAAATACCATATGATATTGGATCCGTTGTTCATTCTACAAAACCATGTTTTCCTGTGCGCTTGTTTTTTCATATGTTCGGTCCATGTTTGCCTGGACCCGGTTCCACAATGCATCGCCTAGGGTGTCAACGCTTGTCTTCACCGAAAAGGGGACAGAAAAAAGGCATTTTTGTCTCTAGATTACTGTACCCAATCCCTGTTTTTTTTTTTTTTTTTTTTTTTTTTTTTTTGGTCTAATTTTTGCGCCCCAAGGGTCCCGCCCTGTCGCACCCCGCCTGTAGCCTGGCCACTCCCCTCTTACCCCGGAACCGGCCTGACTCACAAGAGATCCACCTGCCCTGCCACCAAGTGGCTAGGACTGNTCCCTGTAGCCCCAGCTGTCCTGGAACTCACTCTGTAGACCAGACAGGCCTTGAACTCACAAAGATCCACCTGCCTCTGCCTCCCAAGTGCTAGGACTAAAGGCGTGCTCCACCACGCCCAGCCTATGTACCTCTTTTTTATTGTGCAGTGAAGGTTTTTGGTTTTCTTCAAATATATTTCAGATATTTTTATTGATGTTATTAGGAAGGATACTACTTACAATAATGGTAATAGTGGTCACATTGCTTTGTCTTTAATGGTAACTGATCATTCATTGTTGAATGTCAGCACTGCAGGATTTCGATGTACAGTCCAATGTTGGCAGTTGGTTTCAGGAAGATATTGTTTATCATTAAAAAGACCATTTAGGGGCTGGAGAGATGGCTTAGTGGTTAAGAGTGCCGACTGCTCTTGCAGAGGACCAGGGTTTGATCCCCAGTACCCAAATGGTGTCTGAGAACAGTCTTTAACTCCAGTTCCAGGGGAATCCGACACCCTCTTCTGAACTCCGCAGCATTGCACGACATGGGTGCACAGACCTACATGCAGACAGTACATTCATACACATAAAATTAAAAATAAATTAAAAAATTAAAAAAATGATATTAAAAAAGAAAACCATTTAGCCGGGCATGACGGCACACAGCTTTAATCCCAGCACTTGGGAGGCAGAGGCAGAGGGATCTCTGTGAGTTCAAGGCCAGCCTGATCTACATAGTGAGTTCCAGGACAGCTGGGACTACGGGGAGACCCTGTCTCAAAAAGATGACAAAAAAATAACAAAGAGCATTTAGCTACATTTATTTTCCCTATAGCTTTTCACAAGGAATTCCTTTTTCATTTTATCAAGATGACCATTATTCTTTGATCTATTAATGTAATAACTGCATGGGTTAATTTCTTAGTGCTAAACTATTTTAGCATTCTTGGAAGTAATTACAATACTTACTGGCATTTGGTTTTAGAACATTGTATTATTTATAAGTCACAATGTTCTCCAGCTTTCATGTTTTCTTTATACTTCTTTTATGTGTTTGCATTGAGTTTGTTCTAGCTTCAAAAGATGAAGAAAGTGACCCTTTATTCTATGATCCATAAAACTTTAAATAACGTATGTATATATTTCTTCTTAAAAGTTAAGCATAACTACTAGATTTACCCTGCACCTGTCTTTGTTTTTCAGGTCGTTTAAATATTTTATTTATTATTTTTATTTAATGTGTATGAGTGTATTGCTTGCATGTGTGTAAGTGCATCTGTATCATGCAATGCTCAAGGATGTCAGAAGAGGGCATTGAATACTCTGGAACTGGTGTTATGTTAGCCACTATGTGCATGCTGTGACTTGAACCCAGGTCTTCTGCCAGAGCAGCCAGTGCTCTCAACTGATGAACCATCTCTCTAGCTCTTTACAAGGAAGTTAAAAGTTTAAATTAAACTTTTCATTTTGAGATAACTGCAGATCCAAATGTAGTTATAAAAAGCAATACTGTTCATGCCATTCACCCAATATTAAAACTGTTCATAACTGTTGTATAATGTCACATCCAGTGTCTAGACATTAATGCAGCCAATACACGGGTCTTTTACAATACCACATTACTTTTACTGCTGCCTTTTCACAGTTGAAGGGCTTAGCCTTCCCCACCTCTTTAGTTCCCATCACCACTAACACGTTCTTCCAATGGATGATGCCTTTTCAATAGCTAACGTAAATGGAACCAGACAGCTTGCTTATTATTTGCAATTGTCTTTTCTTTCCTTCTCAGTATAAATCTTTGGAAATCTATCTTGTTACAATTTTAGATCCTTTGTCTTTTCATATACATTTTAGAATAATTTTGTTCATGGCTAATATCTTTCTGGAATTTTCTTTAAATTATATTGTTTAAAACCTGATGTAAACATAATTGATTTTTTTTTTTTTACCATTTTTGTCTTCTGATGCATGGAATTCGGGGCTGCCCTATTTGCTTGGATCTTCCTTGATTTGTTTTTCTTTTCTTTTCTTTTTTCTTTCTTCTTTATTTATTTTTTTTAGACAGAGTCTCTCCCTTTAGTCCCAGCTGGCCTGGACTTGAACTCACAGAAATCTGCCTGTCTCTGCCTCCGGAATACTGGGATTAAAGGCATGCACTAGAGAGATAGAGAGAGAGAGAGGAGAGAGAGAGTATTCCCATTACAACTGTTCTGTTTATTTGTTTGTTTGTTTGAGACAGGGTCTCCCGCTGTAGCCTAGATGTTCCTGGAACTACTATTACACCAGGCTGGAGCCTTGAAAGTCACAGAAAATCCACCTGCCTCCTCCTTTGGAGTTGGCCGGAATTAAAGTTGTGTCCAGCATGCCGGCTTATTAGTAACTTTTTGAGATAAAAACTTGGAGTCACACCATAAATATGATATATATAATAAGATATATAAAAATTATAACTAAATATAAGATACTAATATTATATAACAGACCATTATCTATATAGAGACATAATATTATAATATAAGATAATATATTATATATACAGACAATGTGTGTCTCATTGTCTTACTTTTTTTTTTTTTTTTTTTTTGTCTTTTCAGACAGGGACTCCTTGTAGCCCCAGCTGGCCTGGAACTCACTCTGTATGATAAGGACTGGCCTTGAACTCCCAAAGATCCACCTGCCCTCTGCCTCCCGAGTGGCTAGATTAAAGTGCACACAACATGCCCAGCGATTGTCTAACTTTCATTAGGAAAACTGTTTCGTTATATTTATCCTGATGTCCTGTACACCATGCTGAAGTTACTTAAATATTTTTTTTCAAATGTTTTATTATTTTATTTTTTTATGTGACGATAGCTGCCTGCATGTGAGCACACCTATGTCCATGTAATGCACTCAGAGGGTCAGAAGACGTGGATCATATACCCTTAGAACTAGAGGTTCAGATGGATGTTAGTCAACACATGGTGCTGGGAACCTCCCACAGCTCTCGTCAAGAGCAGCCAGCTTTAAAAAAAATAAAATAACGAAATAGCATCTCAAAAAAAAATTAAAATTTAAAAAAATGGACTTTTTATTTACCTGTGCAGCTTTGTCTGATTTAGAAAGTCTTTCCTGCATTCATGTCTTAGTAGGTTGTTGCCAACTTTTTCTTCTATCCTTCAGGGTTTCCGGGTTCCCAGTGAGATCTTTGAACCCACTTGGAGTTGTTTTTGTACAAGGGGAGGAGGTATGGTTTAATTTGTTCTTTACCAAATTGTGATCCAGTTTTGCCAACATCATTTGCGAACTGCTATCTTTCTCTCATTGATGGTTTTTTTTTTTTTTTTTTTTGCCCCTTTAAATATCAAATATGAGGTGGTGAAATTGTATGAGCTCAGAGTTTGGTTCTTCAATTTTATTCCATTGGTCCAAGCAGTCTGTTGTTTTGTGCCAGTCACAGGCTGTCTTTTATGGACATGGCCCTACGAATGATAGCTTAAAGTCTGGTAGGAAGCAATCCCCCCTGTATTTGCATTTTTTCATTAGAGTTGCGTTAGCTATTAGGGTTGTTTGTTTTTCCATATGATTTAAGGATTTTTTTTTCCAAGTCTCTGAAGAATTCATGGGGATTTTGATTGGTGAATTGCATTAATATCACGGTATTTTGGGTTGTAAAAAATGTGACATTTTTACTATATTAATTTTTTTCCAATCACTGAGCATGGGAGATCTTTCATCTTTTGAATGTCATTTTCAATCTCTCCTCTCAGGGTTTTAAAATTTTGGTTATAGAGAGATCTTTGGTGCTTGGGTTAGTTTTTCTCCAGGTATTTTATTTTTAAGCGGGACCTATTGTGAGCTGGGAAGAACCTCTATGATATTCGCTTCTCACATTGTTTATTGTTGGTTGTAACGCAAGGCTGCTGATTTTTTAGGTTAACTTGTATCCTGTCACTTTTACGAAACGCAGTAACTGTGTCTAGAAGCTTTCTGGTGGAATTTTAGCACCTTAGTTAAAATATCATATCATCTCGCAAGATATATTTATCTTCCTCTTTTCAATTAGTCTGCTTCAATTTCCCTTCTCTGTGTTGTTTGGCCCTAGCAAGTGTTTCAAAGTAATATGTTGAGAGAGTGTTGCAAGAGGGCAGCTTGCCAGATTTCCCACCTTTTAAGGGAAAATGTTCCATTTTTTTCTCTCATTTAGGATGATATGTTGGTTCAGTGAGTTGTTGTATTATGGCTTTGATTCATTTGAGGAGTGTTCCCTCCCCTCAGTCCAAGTTCCCTACTAGGGCTTAAACATGAAGGGATGCTGGATCTTGTCAAAGGCTTTTGTCTGCATCCATTGGAGAATTGATTGTGTGATTTTTGCTCTTCAGTCCATGTTAGGTTGTTTCTATGAATATTTATGATGTATGGATGTTTGAAAAACCATCCCGCTCTCTGGTATGAATCCAACTTAGATCATACTTTGGATGATCTTTTTGAGCGTGGGTCTGTAATGCATTGCCAAGTATTTTCTTGAGAATTTTGCATCTAAGTCGACAAATCAGGGACCTCATCAAACTCAACAGTAGTTCGTACGATGAAAAAAATCAAGAAGTGGAGAGAAACCCACAGAGTGGGAGGAAATCTCACCATGATACATCGACAGAGCATTAATGTCAAGAATATATAGACATTGTAAAAAAACAAGAAGAAAAAAATGACCTACTCAAAAGATAGACGTAAGAGCTGAACAGAGTCTCTTCACCAGTGAGGAATTAAAGATGGCTAAGAGAACTCTTAAAAGGTGTCAACACATTAATAATTAAGAAAATGCAAATTAAAACCACTCTCAGAAGCATCTCACTCTGATTGACTGGCTAGATCAAGAAAACAAAAGACAAAACAAAGCGGAGAGTTGTAGGGAAAGGGGAACACTCCATCTTCATGATGGTGGGAATGTAAACTTGTTACAACCATTATGGAAGCAGCATGGGGAAACCCTTAAAAGACTCAGAATGAGCCTACCGACATGATGCAGCCATCCACTCCTGGGTATATTACCCACAAGACACATCCTACTGCAAAAGATACATGCACATCCATGTTTATTGCAAGCTCTCTTCACAATAGCAAAGAGCTGGAACCAACCCAGATGCCCTCAACTGACGAGTGGTGACAAAAATTTGGGACATCTACAACAATGGAGTACTATCGCGGTAAAGAAAGATGACATCGGGGCTGGAGAGATGGCCTAGCAGTTAAGCCTCTGACTACTCTTGGCACAGGACACCGGGTTGATCCCCAGCACCCACATGGGAGGCTGAGAACTGTCTTTAACTCGCCTATTCCAGGGGAATCCGACGAATTTCTGACCCTCTGTGGCATTGCAACAACCACGGGTGCACATAACCTACATGCTCGACGTACATTCAAACACATACAAAAGTAATATAAATAAAAAAAATAAAAGATGAACATCCATGGAATTTTGCAGGTAAAATGGATGTAACTCAAAGCTATTATGGTAAAGTGAAGTAACACAGTCCCGAAAAAACAAAGGGCAAATGGTTCTCTCATTTGTGGGATGCAACACCAAAGCCTCACCTAGTTGAAAGGCAAGCTGAACAACATATTGCATATTTCTTTTTTTAAATTTTTATTTATTTATTTTTTTAAGGGATTCACACTATAAGAGCACAGTGTTTTCAGATCACATTAACCTTAAGGCTCCAGTTGCCATTACAATTAGGTAATGGTGTGCTTAGCATCCAATGAGGGATACCATTTGTTGTTTGCATTCTCTGGGAACCATTCTTAACATTTCTTTTAAAAATATATTTTTTTTTTTTTATCTAACTTGCTTTTTATGTGAATCACTGAATGGGTTCTAGAATTGACCAACACTTATTTTCAGACTTTTGTAATCACTGTATATGGGTAGAAGGGATGTATATATATTAGGTAATATTAAAACCTAAGGAGGAAAATGTGAAAAAAAAAAAAAAAAAAAAACTGAGGAGAAAGATACAGGACATGTATGGAAGAATGAATGATCTGGGGTGAGGTGATGTNACCATGCCTGGCTCTTGGTTTTTTTTCAAAGCTTCTTCAAGCTGATTTTTTTAGGATCTCATAACCATAGCTAATGTCCTTGCTGTTCAAACACTTAAATATTTTATTGTAATGATGTATTTTAGCGACCATACATTGGTTAGAAAATGGAAAATATTAGTGAATTTTTTTTCCTGCCTCTAAATCCCCAACCCTGAATGCAGAGCTAATGGACAGGTCACAGACATGAGTCTCGTCCATTCATCGTTGGCAATGAATCTTCAGAAAGCATAACCTCTCATTCCTTTCTTATTCTTATTCTCTTTTCTATCATACTGCCCCTAATATTTTGGGCTGTCCCAACATTTTTGGCTCTCTTGCTTTTTCTTAAAACTGACATGTAGGTAGCTAGTCCCTGTTGGCGCAAACTAGTATAGCTTCATGTGTTTTTGGTTTTGTTGTTGTATTGTGTTGTGTGTCATTGTTTGTTTTTTTAAATTTTTTTTCAATCCTCCTAGGACCCTCTTCTACCCTCCTAAAGGAAGCTGTTGAGATTTCATGGCTTGTCTGCTGGCTAAATTTTCTTAAGTCTAATAAAATTGTCCAATTTTTCCATTTGGGTTCATACCTATATTCTTTGTTATGAATAAGGCTAAAAGATTCAACAAGGGGGAGCCCTTATTCGCCCTGTAAGTTATTTTGAAAACTTCTTTGGGGATGGTTGCATCTATGTTCAATAATATTGGTTCTAAGTAGTTTTAATTTTTTTTTTTTGTCTTTTTGACACAGGGTCCGTCCCACAGTTGTCCGGCTTCCTACAACCTCACGATGTAGACCAGCTGGCGCTGGAACTCCAATTTTTATGGATTATAATTTTATGGTATGTTTCAAAGTGTTTAAGTATTAAAGATAAAATAGTTTGAGGAAGCAAATTAGAGAGGAAACTGGGGAAATCAAGCTTAGCTGGTAAAGACGTTTGCTCCCTATGCAATGAAGATCTGGGGTCAGATCGCACCAAGGCATCCTATTGGGGCCAACGGCGTCCATCCTGTATCAACTGTGTTGGACAGGTCGGGGCAGGGATCTTGGGCGTGGCTGGCCAGCAAACTAGTCAAGTGCAGTATGCTCTAAGATTCAAAAATAAGATAAGAGTGCTAAAGACACTCCAACATGCACCTCTGCCCTCCCACAAAGGTGGTTTTTTTTAACTACGTACAAAATTACTTCAGTTTTGTTTTTAGTAATGACAATATAACAATAGCAATATTTCCTGAAGAATTTTTTTTTTAAAAAGATGTTTCATATGCATGGTAACAACAATAATTAAATTAGGAAAGTAACATTATCTTAAAAGGTGAGGACACATTTGAATGAAATTAGAAATTGGATTGAACGTTTTTAAAGACAAGCAAAGCCTGCAACCTGAAGAACGATAAAATAAAATTCGCTGCTAGAGTAAGGATCTTTATCAATAACAAAACAAACGAGGCATTTGATAGTGTGCCATTTCCTTTAAGGTCAGGAAGATAAAATGTGCTGACTGTTTACCACTCTGCTAGAGAGTGTCAGCAATTTGGTGAGTTAAAAAGAAACACAAAGAACAGAACATTTCAGCGAGTTAGGAACACAAGCTATAGTATGCTATAATAAGATATATATGTTATACTGGGCTGTACAGCTGACCGAGGGTAGTTCGTAGATGAACTGTGGTAGAACTTAGGTAGAGTAACATAAAGAGTTTATATGTGAACTCTTAAATTTACAAAGATTTCACTGTTGTAATTAGATGAAATATCCATTGGTTTCATGTTTATCAGTAGTAGCAAGTTAGTAAAGAAAGTAGTAGAAAAGTAAAGAATTATTGTTCCTAATAACAAAGGGAGCAATCATCATAACTTTCAGAGAACCATCCAAGCTACTGTATAAGAAGAACAGAAAAAAAGGCAAAATGACAAAATCAAGCATAATGTAGTATGTGGTTTTTCCAAACCCCAAATAAAAGAACATGAATGTAAATAATGATGAGAAAGGTAAT
Source organism: Rhizomys pruinosus (assembly GCA_009823505.1). Classification (NCBI taxonomy): domain Eukaryota; kingdom Metazoa; phylum Chordata; class Mammalia; order Rodentia; family Spalacidae; genus Rhizomys; species Rhizomys pruinosus. The sequence goes on from VZQC01001918.1 coordinate 468,711, forward strand.
CCACAGAATTTACAGTGAAAATATTTGACTCACTCTAACATAATTGCAACCTGGAAAAAAAAGATGTCATTTGGTCAGAAATAGAAAGGAAAAATATTGACGTTAGTATTTTATAAATATTTTCCTCCACAGTCGAGTCATTCACTCAATAACTTATCATTGAAAATCGTCATCCGATGGTATCCGGTGCTGTTCTACATTATACAGTGGAAAAATACAGGCAAAATCAGGCCATGTCACTAATTAATATGCTCATTGCTAAGCTCATGGGAATGCAGAAAATTTTCACAGTATTCCTTGTTAATATGAGAACTGATGACATAGCCTTTGTGTTAATTTCTTCTTGTGCCAAACAAAGAGATAGGACTCTCTAGGGTTGGGGAGGAATCAGAGTCCTTTTGAGTTTGGGGATGATTCTCTCTACATGGCTTAGTAATGGTACTATTTTGTTTCTCCCAGAAAACTTTAGTATCTTAAGGTAATAGATACTGAAATGGGTTTCTTGGAACCATCTTCAGCATTTGGAAATGTTAGAATCAATATGCTTGTGTTGGTCCCTAGGCTGGTGTTAACCTACTCCATTAGCTACACTCATTTCTGTTCTTTCAGCCATCTTATTATGGTCTAGGTCAGGGAACACTGGTCATATGAAGGAAAAGCAGTTGTGGGTACTTAGAATGCAAACTTTAGCATTTCCCATCTGGGTCCAGCTCAGGGGTGTATAGTATTAGTCCCTAAGCCAGAATACAGAACTTGCTTCCAAATGGCTTGACCTAAAATAAAGATAATAAGGACTATTTTCTTGGTTGTCCTTTCAACAATGCTTTGGGATTTTGTTTGTTTCCACAAAAAACCACCAAGCGTCACTCTAACCAAGAGTTGGTGAAAGACAGGGTGGTAGTAGAACGTCGTCCGTTACACAAGGGAAAACAGACGTGTAATGAGTCCCATAAATCGAAGAAATAAAGGAACTAGTTGCCACCCGTTGTGGGAGAATACAAAGGACTGTGTGAAGCCTACATTCCACAGGGTAGTCATCCCGGTTCGAACAAAGTGGGTCAAGCTGTACAAGCACCAATTTCCGTCAGACGTTTGATGTTTCAACTAAATGAAGTTACTATTGGTCCTTTGTAAGTAGTCAAAAACTTGGCTTTTCCCTTCTGGCCTCAAAAGGATTAAGTTTATTTCCTATTTGAGGGTTAGATTATTTTCCATCAAGTATTTCTTCTGATTTTTGTGGCAGCCTTATGGGATAGGTACCATTATTCTGTTAATATTAATAGAAAATTTACAAATGATGTATTTTCAGGAGAACTTAGCCTGCTTTTAGTAAAATTCATCTACTCAAATACTGATTCACCAACAACTGTTTTGAATGTCGATTGGGTCAAACTCTGATTGTAAGGGTGTGGCGACCTGTAAAGCTTTAATGGCCCTGTGTTCTGAGTATTAAGTTCCGTGACAAGAACTTTAGGTATTGTGTCGAGTGGTGAAGAAAACACCTATAGGTTAATTGTTTAGTTTTAAAACACTTATACCAATGCAGATCATCATTAAAATTCAGGGTTAGAATCAATTTTTTTTTTAAAAAAAAATTTTTTTAAATGAAAACCACAAAAAAAGTAAATAAACCATTTTATTGTAATGAAGATCAAAGTAAAACATCAACAGTACAATTAACAAAGCCACTCAAGCACTTTCCCAGTCCCAAATGGTAACCCGTCTCGGGAGCTTGATACAGTTAGAATGGCCATTCTGAAGCCCTGAAGCTTCACTTAGGGCTTTATGCTCTCACTAACAATACTGTTTTATATACTTATCCAGCCCAAGAGGGCAAAACCAACTATGGCAAGGGGTGGAAAGCTAGAAAAACAACTGTCTTTACATCCTCTTTCAGGAGTCATTGTATTTTCCCCTGCATTCGTTCTTCCCTAAAACTAATATTAACCCTCTTTGGGTTTCTTTCTAAGCTATATACTATGACCCACGACTTACAATTGATTTTATAGATATATAATTTTAAATATATAATTGTAAATATAAAGTATGTCAAAAAGAATATATACACATATCTACAATATAACATGTGTGTATGTGTACTATTAGTCAAGGCGGGGCTGCTGATGAGCATATGAGGAGGAACATGAAGATTTTGATTTTTTTCTGGGTTAAGTCTTCCTCTCTATACTTTTTCTCTTTACATCTTTTTTTTTCTGTTCTGCAAATTTATATGAGTTCTTTGTCTTTAGAGCTGAAATATATTCCATTTTGTGTAATGGTTTTCATAATTTTCATTCATCCACTGATAATCCATGCTTGTCGATGGGCATCTAGGTCGGTTCCATTTCCTTGCTATTGTAAAACAGAGAAACACTAGATGTGATTACACAGTGCAAATGTCTCTGTGGTAGCATATGGAGTTCTTCCTGTGTATGCCTCAGAGTAGAATAGCTGAGATCACTTGTAATCTACATTTTTAATTTTGTGATGAACGTCCACTGTGATTTTCCAAAGTAGCTGGATTAATTTGCACTGCTATCAGCAAAGAGTAAGGATTCCTCTTTCCCATGTGCATCAGTCTAAAATTTGTTGTCAGAATCTCTTTATTTTTATTATTTTACATAATGATGAGTGCTTTGTTTGCTGAGATGTATGTAAGTCACCATGTTGTACATGCCCCTGCAGATGTCCAGAAGAAGGGTGGTGGAATCTCCTGGAACTGGAGTCGTAGTGATTGTTACTGTCAGATGGATGCTGGGAATTGAACCTGAGGCACTCTGAAAGAATAGCAGTGGTTCTTAAACACCACTGAGCCAATCTCTCCACGCCAGCCTGGCAATCTTTGATTAACTGCCTATTCGACAGGGTGACATGATATCATCAAGATAATTTTGAGTTGCTTTTCCTTCTGATGACTAGAGGTGCTGAACATTTAAACAGTTATTGGCAAATTGTGTTCTTCTTTTGAAAACTGTGATTATTATTTATTAGCCATCTGTTGATTGGCAGTTTATATTTCATTGGTGTTTAAATTTTTCAGTTGTTTTGCAAATTCAGCATTTTTTCTCTAAATAAGATTTATTTAGTCTTCGTAAACACTTACATATAAAAACATTCAATAGCACCCAGAGTAAGGACAGATGAAGCAAGGTGCAAACGACAGCTTGTGCACTTTAATTGAGGGTTTTTGTTTTCCTTTATTATACTTGTGAAAACACGTCATCAAGTTCAATTTTAAATCATCTAAAATATCTCGAATCCAAATGAAGATCCTCAGAACACCATTTTCATGTCCCACTGGGACAGTCCAGGTTTGTGTTTAAATTATTTTTACAGAAGACATCAATGTCCCTTTTCTTTCTCACACCAAGCTAAATTTTTCTAGTAGAATCTGTGTTTTCAAAGTTAATACCTCCAAATGTCTTCCTGAGTTTAAGGAGCACTTCCCAATCTTACTTTTCTGGTTTATTAGAGAGTGATTCTTATCTTATCCTTTACATGATGTAGTTAGAAAGCCTACATAGAAGCTGCTCCTCACATGACAAATGTGGCAGGCTTTTGCCTGATGGATGTGCTGAAGATACAGATCCTCACAAACATATGTGCTTCCAAAAGTTAAAATCACACATGGAATTCTGGGTCACTCTGAGTTGTACACTTCTGCATTAAAAGTCTTTAAGTTTCCAGGGTGAGTTTCATTCATGAGGCTTTTTGTTGTAAGTTGTCCTTCATTACTTTCAGTTAGGTTTGTACTGGCACTGTCTGCTCACTACTTCCTTTATCACCATCCAAGCATGTGCTTATGGTTAGCCCATCACAGATTCTGGAAATCAACCAAAGCTTAGTGGCAGCTTGTTTCAGATGAGGTAAGGGAATGAGACCCCAGCTTGAAGAAGGATCAAGGAAGCCTCAATGTTAATGGGAAAGCAGAAGACTTTCTTTCTTTCTTTTTTTTTTTTTTCTAGTTTAATTTTATTTATTTTTGTATGTGTATGAGTGTATTAATGACGCTTCATGTATTTATGTGCACCCGTGTCGTGCAATGCCACGGAGGTCAGAAGAGAGGTGTCGGATTCCCCTGGAACTGGAGTTCTGCCTGGAATTGGAGTTACAGACAGTTTCTCCAGCCGCCATGTGGGTGCTGGGATCGAACCCGGGTCCTCTGCAAGAGCATCATGCTCTTACCCGCTAGGACTATAATCTCTCCACGCCCGCAGGGGCGAGAACTTTCTCTATACTTCTCCCGACTAAGGCATCATCACGAAGATCCGAGCATTCTCTGTCCTTCACTTTTATTTTTTGTTTTTTATTATTGTTTCTCTTTTGAGAATAAAAATGAAGTTCCTGAAAAAAAAAATTGTCGTTTGGGAAACAAATACCAGCACCATTTTTATGTAACTAGAGTATTGAGAGAGAATAGTGGTGTAGCAAGCAAACTCCAAGTGCTGGCAAACTTGGCCAGGGCATGAGTTCTGCACCTGTGTTTTCTGTGATGCTACCCTTTGAATATAGGATTCAACAGTTCTGTGTCTGGAATCACCTAACTTCATAGCAAAATAAAAGGCAATATTCTATATATATAGCTTCTACCTTAATGTATAGCTGATAAGATTTTCTACTTTCTGTGGGCTGTTGCTGGTACTCTGTTCCGAAGTTTTACTGATGGCAGAAACCTATTTTGACATCATCAATCATCGTGTAGTTGACTTTAGGGCTAGCTCCTGTGCTTTGTACAGTTCTGTTTAGAGCAGTTTAGGCTCAACAGCAAAGCCAATAATCATAAGCATTTAATAACAATATTTATGAGATACCACAAACAACCAAGCTGCACATCACACCTCCCACCCTTTTAAATCTCATTTTGGATGAATTTGGTTTATAGCCAAATTTCTTGTCTGTAAGCTACCGTCAAATGTTTCTCTCATTACATATTGAGCTCAGAATTTCCTTCATCTTCAAATACACTCTAATATGCTCTAATAGGTTGCCTGTATTCTCTTTTTCTAAGATCAGTACATTTCCTATTAAGCATAAGAACTTCATTTTTTGCTATCACATATACTTCAATATTTATTCTATAAAATATAGCAGAAATTCACTCATTCTGTTTCTTCACTAGTAACTTCCAACCTCCTGTGAATGCAAGGCACTAACACAGGAAGTGAAAGGCAGCAGTGAATTCAGCAGCTTGACTTAACAGCTGCTCATACCCAAGAGCATCTCAGAATAGTGTTCATTTCATGATATGGCAAATTAGGTGTTACAGACACATCACAAAACACATTAACCTGTTATACCAATGTCATTCACTAAAAATGGGTTTATTTTAGTAACCATGAAATCATTAAGGCACCTTTTGTATCACGATCAACTGAGTAACAATGCATAACAGTAAAGTACTTCTGACTACAGATCTATGTTTTCCATATTTAACAACACCAGGCATTCTTTTGTGTTCTTCTTTCAGTGTATCAGGCAGCCCAGGTTGCTCTCAAGCTCATGGTTGAAGGTGAGGATGGTGTTGAACTCCTGGCATCTCTGCACTCCATCTCTCTGATGTGTCTGGGATACAGTGGGGCTGCTAGGTTAATTACCTGGATTGCCTTTAGAGACTTTAAATGAGAATGTAATTACCCAACTTATGTTTTTCCTTTTGTTCTTTTTTGCATTTTATATTAGCTTCAAGAATCTACTGGTGTTTTTATAGCAAAATTTTTTATGAAGTTTTTTGTGCAGGTTATATTCACCTTGATAAATTTTGGGACAATGGGCATCTCAGAAACAGAGTTTCCTCGTCTGTTAATATGACATATTCATTTCATTTCTGAAAATTATTTAAACATGCTGTATGTTTTCCCAATTTAGTTTTTCTAATTGTTTTCCAATAGTATGATGACTGTAGTCAAAGTTCTCTAAAGAAACAATACATAGAATACATATCTATACTAGGTATTAGATATATATGATATATATTACTATCATCTAAATATTATCATATACTATCATATTAATATCAATCTTACGCTCATCATATCGTTGATTGGCCTCCCAATGAGGGTAGAGTAGTCCAAAATGACTGCAGCAAACATTGGAAAGGCTCGAGAGATCCGAGTAGTTTCCAGTCAATAGACTGGATGTCCTCTAGTCGCCCAATCTGGTGCTGAGAAGCCTAATGAATTCGTGGGAAATCGATAGTCTTCATTTGGACAGTGTGGAATCCAGGGTTGGTCACAGCAAACAATATGAACTCACCACGAAGAGAAAGGCAAACAGCAAAAGAACCAAGAGCCTCCTCTTCTGCTCTCTGCCATGGCTCTTTATACAGGTGCCATCTGAAGGCAATGCCCACACTTAGGGTCTTCTAGCTTCAGAAGGTCACTCTCATTTTAGCTAATTCCAGATCGCAGCAACACTCAGGGATTAGCCATCTGGCAGTTATATAATATCAATTAAGTGATGATCATGTTTTTGTTACCATTGGCAGTTTAATATTTGTTATTAATAGCTTTGGAGACTTTACATAGATCGTTTTGTGTTTCTTTCTGAACACGAAAACAAAGTAAAACAAAAACGGCATCTTTGAAACTTTTTTTAAATTTTATTTAATTTATTTATTTTTATTTTAATTGTATTGTTTTTTTCTTCTGCATTGCTTCCTCAGTTTCAACACATGTCGTGGTAACTACATAGAGAATCCAGAAGGGTTTTGATTCCCTGACTGGAGTAACAGATGGGTGTAACTATAAGTTTTGTTCGGATGGGATTGCTGGGAACAAAACCCAAACTACCCTGGGAGAAGAAGCCACTGAGCCATACGCTCTAACGCCCAAGAAACATACTTTAAATCTTGTTTTATATGTTTAACCTTTTTTGTTTTTCTTATCTTGCCTGGTAATCTTCAAAATGCATGTTTAATTCGAAGTGGTCAGATAGATCACTCAGCTTAATCCCAGAGAAATGGAAAAAAAAATCAAATGCAGTCATAATCAATTATGAGATAGTAGTTTGTGGATTTTTGATAGATCGTTTGAAACTGACCATTCTTTCATGCAAGACTTACTGCTTACTACTCTCTAATCTTTTTGAGTTTGTGTGTGAGTGTGTTCACCATAAATAGAGGTTGAACTTTGTCAAATGGTTCTCCTATATCTTTTGAGTTGATCATATTCCGTTTATGTGGTAAATTGCTATATTAAGTTTTCAATGTTAATTAAATTCTACAATACGAAGATCAGTGCTGCACAATTGTGCATGCCCTTCATTTTATATGCTGCCAAATTCAATCTGGTAGTAGTTCATATGTTTTTGCAACTGTTTTAATGATAGATATTCAGCCTTAATGTTTTTTGGTATAAGTTTTTTTCATGGTTTGCTAGAAATAAAGACACAGAAAATAGTCGAGACTTCTCCCCGACAACTAGCTAAGGCAGGAAGGTAGAGTAGGACCCTGGGTGCTTCAGCAACTGACACAGCTGACTGTTTCGCATTACCTTAAATCTCGTTAATTTTCAAACGTTGTCTTTTGCTTAATTGGCTTTTGTGGCTGGGGGGCGAGTTATCCTCCCAGTTGGTATATAAAGGTGAGGTTGTTGTGAGTCTTGAGATCTGAGAGTCCAAAAAACCACTGGAATGAAGCACAGGACGGGGGCACCTGGCCAGAAGGCACCCCCCAATCCAAGAGAAAGCAAGCAAAGCCAAGCTTCAACACAGTGAAGAGGCATTGAGGACTCCATCTGGAATAAGCAGGCAATGAGAAGCCCATAGGACCAGGAACAAGAAGAAGAACAATGCGGGAAAGGGGCAGGATAATCTTGCGACACAAACGTCTATCAACCCTATGAAGAAGATTCCTACATTGGGATCCCCCTGGGGATGGTGCCCAGGAAACAGATAATCGAGAAACACAATGTGTGAACATATTGAAAGAACTTCAAGAACAAAGAGTTAAAAGAGCAACAAAGAACTAGAAAAGAGAATGAAGAACTCAAGAAGGACATAGAGGGAGATATTGACAAACTCCAGAAAGAACTGATGGGAGAAAATGACAAAGTCCAGTAGGAAGTGGAAACAATGAAAGATCCCTTGTTGAAAAAAGATAAGGAAACCAGACCAGCAAATCAAATAGCTGACAGGAAGAAGAGTTGAGAGAGCTCCAAAATAAGGTCAGGAAGGTAACCTCAAGAATAATCAAAGCAAACAGGTAAATGAAAAAATTAGAATCAACATCACGTCCAAATCCACTCAAGAAGGACAGAGACTGTAAAAATGCCCTCATAAAGAATTGGAAAGTGAAGCATAAGCAAGAAGAGATATCATAACCGTGTTAAGATAACGACACCATAAAAAGCCACTAAAAACCATCAATGAAATAATTATGGGAAAATTTTTTGATATAAAAAGTCAACGATAAAATTGTGTAACAACCAGGTAACTGTGTTAACAACTATGGAAATATCAAACCGCCACATCACAGGAATATTTAAGGGAGAAGATATCCACAGATATAAATTGTATTTGTATCAGATCTTCAAACAGCATAATGATTAAAAATACTGTCCCTCAAACTAAAAAAAATACAAACCAATAAAAATACAAAAAGCACATGAACGCCAAACAGACAATGATCATAAAGAAATTCCGCGTCGCACACGAATTTCATAGTTTTATGCTTTACAACCACCAAAAAACAAAGACAAATATCCTTAAAGCCACAGATATAGAAAACAAAAGTGACTAGAATTGTAAACCTATCATAATAGTACAAAAAAATCATTAACCTTCTCATGCAATTATTAAAGTGCAAGAAGTAACCTTTAAACAAAAAAATCATTACGTTACCCAGAGTGGATGGTTAAAAATACAATAGATTTCGCCAACCATTTTCACTACGATAACCAGCAAAAAGTTTCAAGTCTATAGTTGGAAGGGAAGATAAAAAAAAAGCCTTCCATGACATAAACAACGTGATAGAATACATGTCCGGGAAAAACCAACCCTTCAGAAATACTTTTTGTGGGGAAAAAAAAAAAGCAATTACAAAGGGATCAGAGAATAGTGAGCAAGCCATCCCCGCCCAGCACCTAGAAAGAGAACCCAATAAAAGTATAACTGCAGTTGTAGAAACCTAAACCCAAAACTGCAAAATGATAATAAAGGCAAAAGGAAGCAACAAAAAAACCTATCAGTCATAAGGACTGTGAGAAGTTTAAGTGACAAATTCCCCAAATCAAAGAGATCATAGAACGGGATATTGGAATTATGAAAGAATCCATCAAACTATGCTTGTCTACAAAATCTGACAGAAACCGCTATATTTATACTCATAATTACAGAACACGCACCACACTGACCTATTGACAGTTAAAGGATGAACAAAATATCTCCAACGCAAATGTACCAAAAAAATAAGCCAAGTTTGATTGCTACAATTTCTTTTACGTTTACAATATTCATAACAAAATATACTATCAATTAAAAGAAACTCACTCGGACCCAAAGAAGGTCCCATTAGAGCCCTTTCTTTATATCAAGTAACCCTATCAATATTCGCACACAAGAAGAATTCCCAAGTTATGAAATATACTATGCCCCGCAAACGCACTTCTCCTGGCACATATGACACAACGCAAACTTTATAAAGACAATTGACCAGTGGACAAGTTTAACACTGAGACTAACAGACCCACGTACACTACATAGTAGGGGAATTTCAATGAATAAGCCCCACTGAGTCGGCTTTGGATAGTTAACAGAAAAACCTAAACAGAGAGACATCTGAACTGAAGATATGATACACCAAATGTAACCGGGTGGGGTGGGGGGAAGGGAAGGGAAGGGGAATATGTCTAAATTGAACTCAAAAATGATGTCTGAAATACACAGAATATCAATAAAAGCATTATATTAAAAAAGATTCCTTGAATCTCCTACAAAGATAATTGTTTCATTTAATGAAGACAATTATGTCATTTACAAGCAGATACAGTTTGATTTCTTTCTTTCCAAACTGCATTCCTTTTGTTTTTTCCTCTTTTCACTATTGCATTGACTGGAACCTCCCTTACTGTGTTAATTAAGTGTGGTGGGATCAGAAATAATTTTTCTCCCAGTTGGAGAAGAGGGTAGCATTAGTTTTCATCATCGTGTAATGTTAGTTGAAATTTCTTTTTTCAATCTATTTTATTTGTATAATTTTATTTTCTGTGTATGAGTATTTTGCCTGCATGTATGAAAGTGTACCGCATGTGTACAATGCTTGCAGAGGGCAAAAGAAGGCAGTAGATCCCTTGGAACTGACGTTACTGATGGTTGTTGGCCACCACGTGTGTACTAGGAACCAAACATTGGTCCTCTGGAAGAGCAGCAAGTGCTCTTAACTGCTGAGCCATCTCTCCAGCCCCTAGCTGAATTTTCTTAAATACTGTCTCATCACTTGACATGATTATGAGATATTTTTCCTAGTTACTATTATTCTTATTACTCTTGTGAATTATGTTTCTTAGCTACTAACCCAATTTTTCATGGTTTATATAAACTTCACTGAGGCCATATATTCTTAAAAAAAAAAGAATATATTTCTTTGTTTATTATTCATAGACAGGATCTTTTTATGTAGTCTAGGCTGGCCCCACAATGGTCCCACCATGATGCCTGGCTTCCATGTTCCAAGAGTGTTGGGCATCCTTATTTCATATTAAGATAATATTAGTTTTATAAAATGAATTGGGAATTGTCTTTTCTATTATTGTTTTTCACTTTTTTGGAAATGATTGTGTATAAATGATATTGAATTTTCTTTCAATGTTTGCCAAAATCCTGAGTCGAACCATTTTGTATAGATATTTCTTTCTGGGGGGGGGTTAAATAGAAAATTCACTTGTTTGTTTGTATATGTGGTTTTTATTTGGATTTTGTTTATTTATTAATCACTCCTTTTTATCTAATTTGGTGCATTTCTGTGTGGAGTTGTTGATTGTACCTCTTTGTGTCCTCTTGATGACAGAGGGGGGTGTACTAATATATGAGTTTCACTTTTTACTTGGTAACACGTGTTTTGTTTTGTTTCCATTGTCAGTTTCCTTTGCTCAATTTTCACCAACTTTATTATTGTTATTTAAATATTTTATTTATTATTTTTGTTTTATGTGAGTTCCAGGCCAGCCTGGTCTACATAGTGAGTTGTAGGATAGCCTAATGCTTAAATGAGATAGTGAATTTTTCCTGCCCTAAATCCCCAACCCTGAATGCAGAGCTAATGGACAGGTCACAGACATGAGTCTCTCCATTCATCTTGCATGAATTCTTCAGAAAAGCATAACCTCTCCTTTTCTTATTTATGTCTCTTTTCTAATCATACTGCCCCTAATATTTTGGGCTGTCCCAACATTTTTGGCTCTCTTGCTTTTTCTTAAAACTGACATGTAGGTAGCTAGTCCCTGTTGGCGCTAAACTAGTATAGCTTCATGTTTTGTTGTTGTTGTTGTTGTTGTTGTTGTCATTGTTGCTGTTTTCCTTTCTCCTCTTGCTACCCTCCTCAGGGAAGCTGCTCAGATTTCCATCTTGTCTGCCCTGATAAATTTTCCTTAAGTTCTAATAAAATTGTCCTAATTTTTCCATTTGGGTTCATACCTAAATTCTTTTATGAATAAGGCTAAGAATTCAACAAGGGGATCCCATTTTTCCCTGTATATATTTGAAAACTTCTTTGGATTTTGCATCTATGTTCATAAATGATTGGGTCTATAGTTTTAATTTTTTTTTTGTCTTTTTGAGACAGGGTCTCCCTACAGCTCCGGCTATCCTACAACTCACTATGTAGACCAGGCTGGTCTGGAACTCACATTTTTATGGATTTAATTTTATGTATGTTTCAAAGTGTTTAAGTATTAAAGATAAAATAGTTTGAGGAAGCAAATTAGAGAGGAAACTGGGGAAATCAGCTTAGCTGGTAAAACGTTTGCTCCCTATGCATGAAGATCTGGGGTCAGATCCCAAGCATCCATATGGGGCCCGGCAGTCCATCTGTAATCACTGTGTTGGACAGGTCGGGGCAGGGATCCTTGGGGCTTGCTGGCCAGCAAGTCTAGTCAAGTCAGTATGCTCTAGATTCAAAAAATAAGATAAAGAGTGCTAGAAGACACCCAACATCAACCTCTGCCCTCCACAAAGGTGGTTTTTTTACTACTGTAACAAAATTACTTCAGTTTTGTTTTTAGTAATGACAATATAACAATAGCAATATTTTCTGAAGAAATTTTTTAAAAAGATGTTTCAATGCATGGTAACAACAATAATTAAATTAGGAAAGTAACATTATCTTAAAAGGTGAGGACACATTTGATGAAATTAGAAATTGGTAAGTTTTTAAGAAAGCAAGCCTGCAACCTAAGAACATAAAATAAATTCCTGAGCTAGATTAAGGATCTTTATCAATAACAAAACAAACGGGCATTTAATAGTGTGCCATTTCCTTTAAGGTCAGGAAGATAAAATGTGCTGACTGTTTACCACTCTGCTAGAGAGTGTCAGCAATTTGGTGAGTTAAAAAGAAACACAAAGAAAGACAAAAATTTAGAAGAGTAGGAAAAAAGCTATAGGTATGCTATATATAATATATATGTATACTGGGCTGACAGCTGACCGAGGGTAGTTCATAGATGAACTGTGGTAGAACTTAGGTAGAGTAACATAAAGAGTTTATATGTGAACTCTTAAATTTACAAAGATTTCACTGTTGTAATTAGATGAAATATCCATTGGTTTCATGTTTATCAGTAGTAGCAAGTTAGTAAAGAAAGTAGTAGAAAAGTAAAGAATTATTGTTCCTAATAATCAAAGGAGCAATCAATCATAAGCTTTCAGAGACCATCAAAGCTACTGATGAAGAAGAACAGAAAAAAAGGCAAAATGACAAAGAAACATTAATGTTAAATGTGTTTTCAAACCCCAAATAAAAGACATGAATGTAAATAATGATGAGAAAGGTAATCCACAGAATTTACAGTGAAAATATTTGACTCACTCTAACATAATTGCAACCTGGAAAAAAAAGATGTCAGAATATTGATCTTAGTATTTTATAAATATTTTCTCCACAGTCAGTCATTCACTCAATAACTGATCATTGAATCTGTCATCCATGTATCCGGTGCTGTTCTAATTATACAGTGGGAAAAGTTACAGGCAAAATAGACATGTACTTTAATATGCTCATTGCTAAGCTCATGGGAATGCAGAAAATTTTCACAGTATTCCTTGTTAATATGAGAACTGATGACATAGCCTTTGTGTTAATTTCTTCTTGTGCCAAACAAAGAGATAGGACTCTCTAGGGTTGGGGAGGAATCAGAGTCCTTTTGAGTTTGGGGATGATTCTCTCTACATGGCTTAGTAATGGTACTATTTTGTTTCTCCCAGAAAACTTTAGTATCTTAAGGTAATAGATACTGAAATGGGTTTCTTGGAACCATCTTCAGCATTTGGAAATGTTAGAATCAATATGCTTGTGTTGGTCCCTAGGCTGGTGTTAACCTACTCCATTAGCTACACTCATTTCTGTTCTTTCAGCCATCTTATTATGGTCTAGGTCAGGGAACACTGGTCATATGAAGGAAAAGCAGTTGTGGGTACTTAGAATGCAAACTTTAGCATTTCCCATCTGGTCAGCTCAGTGGGTGATAGTATTAGTCCTAAGCCAGAATACAGGAACTTGCTTCCAAATGGCTTGACCTAAAATAAAGATAATAGAGGAGCTATTTTCTTTGGTTTCCTTTCACAATTGCTTTGGGATTTTTGTTTGTTTCCACAAAAACACCAAAGCTCACTCTACCATTTGGTTAAGACATGTTTTTTATAGAATCTCTTTCCTTACACAAATGTGGAAAACAATTCTGTTTAAGTGAGTCCCATAAATCTAAGAAATAAAGGAACTATTGCCACCTCTTTGTGTGGAGAATAACAAAGGACTGTGTGAAGCCTACATTCCACAGGGTATTCATTCCCTTCTACAAAGTGGTCACTTTTTACAAGCACCAATTTCCTCAGACTTTTTGATGTTTCAACTAAATGAAGTTACTATTGGTCCTTTGTAAGTAGTCAAAAACTTGGCTTTTCCCTTCTGGCCTCAAAAGGATTAATTTATTTCCCTATTTGAGTTTTAGATTATTTTCCCATCAAGTATTTCTTCTGATTTTTGTGGCAGCCTTATGGGATAGGTAGCCATTATTCTTGTTAATATGTGAAAAGAAAATTTACAATGATGTGATTTTCAGGAGAACTTAGCCTTCTTTTAGTAAATTCATCTACTCAAATACTTATTCACCAACATACTTCTTGACTGTCTATTTGGTCAAACTCTATTGTAAGGGGTGTGGCTACCTGTAAAGCTTTATGGCCCTTGTTCTGAGTATTAAGTTTCCGGTGACAAGAACTTTAGGTATTGTGTGAAGTGTGAAGAAAACACCTATAGGTTAATTGTTTAGTTTTAAAAACAATTATACTCTGCCAAGACATCAATTTTAATTCAGTTAACTCATAACCATTTGTTTATTTGTTTTAAATGAAACCACAAAAAAAAAATAAATGAAACCATTTTATTGTAATGAAGTCAAATAAAAACATCATACAGTTCAATTAACAAAGCCACTCAAGCACTTTCCCAGTCCCAAATGGTAAACGTCTAGGGAGCGTTGGAATACAGTTAGAATGGCCATTCTGAAGCCCTGAAGCTTCACTTAGGGCTTTATGCTCTCACTAACAATACTGTTTTATATACTTATCCAGCCCAAGAGGGCAAAACAACTATGGCAGGGTGGAAACTAGAAAAACAACTGTCTTTACATCCTCTTTCAGGAGTCATGTGTATTTTCCCCTGCATTCTGTTCTTCCTAAAACTAATATTACCCTCTGTTGGTTTCTTTTCTAAGCTTTATACTATACCCACACTTACAATTGTTTATATATATAAATATTTAAATATATAATATATAAATATATAAGTATGTAAAAATAAATATATAAATATATATAAATATATACATGTGTGTATGTGTATATTATAGGCTAGGAGCTGCATATGAGCATATGAGGGAGAACATGAAGATTATTATTTTTTTCTGGGTTTAAGTCACCTCACTTAATACTATACTTTCTAAATCCATCAATTTTTTTCTGCAAATTTTATGAGTTCATTTTTCTTTAGAGCTGAATAATATTCCATTTTGTGTATGGTTCATATTTTCATTATCCACTGATAATCCATGCTTGTCGATGGGCATCTAGGTCGGTTCCATTTCCTTGCTATTGTAAACAGAGAAACACTAGATGTGATTACACAGTGCAAATGTCTCTGTGGTAGCATATGGAGTTCTTCCTGTGTATGCCTCAGAGTAGAATAGCTGGATCACTTGGTAGTTCTAGTTTTAATTTTTTGATGAACCTCCAACTTGATTTCCATAATAGCTGGATTAATTTGCACTCTTATCAGCAAAGAGTAAGGATTCCTCTTTCCCCATGTCATCTCTAAAATTTGTTGTCAGATTTCTTTATTTTTATTATTTTACATATATGATGAGTGCTTTGTTTGCGGATGTATGTAAGTGCACCATGTGTGTTCAGTGCCCTGCAGAGGCCAGAGAGGGTGTTGGATCTCCTGGAACTGGAGTTACAGTTAGTTGTTACCTGTCATATGGATGCTGGGAATTGAACCTGAGTCCTCTGAAAGAATAGCAGTGTTCTTAACCACTGAGCCATCTCTCCAGCCCTGGCAGTCTTGATTACTGCCATTCGGACAGGGGTGACATGATATCTCAAAATAATTTTGATTTGCATTTCCCTGATGACTAGAGGTGCTGAACATTTAAACAGTTATTGGCAAATTGTGTTCTTCTTTTGAAAACTGTGATTATTTTATTAGCCATCTGTTGATTGGCAGTTTTATTTCATTGGTGTTTAAATTTTTTCAGTTGTTTGCAAATTCTACATATTTTTCTTCTAAATAAGATTTATTTAGTACTTCTTAAACACTTACATATAAAAACATTCAATAGCACCCAGAGTAAGGACAGATGAAGCAAGGTGCAAACACAGCTGTGCACTTTAAATTGAGGTTTTGTTTTCCTTATTATATTGGAAAACACTCAGCAAGTCAATTTTAAATCATCCTAAAATATCTCAATCCAAAATGAAGATCCCTCAGAACACAATTTTCAGTCCCACTGGGACAAGTCCAGGTTGTGTTTAAATTATTTTTACAGAAGACATCAATGTCTTTTCTTTCTCACACCAAGCTAAATTTTTCTAGTAAATCTGTGTTTTCAAGTTAATACCTCAAAACATCTTCCTGAGTTTAAGGAGCACTTCCAATCTTACTTTTCTTTTTATTAGAGAGTGATTCTTATCTTATCCTTTACATGATGTAGTTAGAAAGCCTACATAGAAGCTGCTCCTCACATGACAAATGTGGCAGGCTTTTGCCTGATGGATGTGCTGAAGATACAGATCCTCACAAACATATGTGCTTCCAAAAGTTAAAATCACACATGGAATTCTGGGTCACTCTGAGTTGTACACTTCTGCATTAAAAGTCTTTAAGTTTCCAGGGTGAGTTTCATTCATGAGGCTTTTTGTTGTAAGTTGTCCTTCATTACTTTCAGTTAGGTTTGTACTGGCACTGTCTGCTCACTACTTCCTTTATCACCATCCAAGCATGTGCTTATGGTTAGCCCATCAAAGATTCTGGAAATCAACCAAAGCTTAGTGGCAGCTTGTTTCAGATGAGGTAAGGGAATGAGACCCCAGCTTGAAGAAGGATCAAGGAAGCCTCAATGTTAGGAGCAGAACTTTCTTTCTTTTTTTTTTTTTTTAATTTTATTTATTTTTGTATGTGTAGGAATGTACTGTCTGCATGTAGGTCTGTGCACCCGTGTCGTGCAATGCCACGGAGGTCAGAAGAGGGTGTCGGATTCCCCTGGAACTGGAGTTCTCCTGGAATTGGAGTTACAGACAGTTCTCAGCCGCCATGTGGGTGCTGGGGATCGAACCCGGGTCCTCTGCAAGAGCAGTCAGTGCTCTCAACCGCTAGGCTATCTCTCCAGCCCCAGGAGCAGAACTTTCTAACTTCTCCCGACTAAGGCATCATACAGAAGATCCAGCATTCTCTATTTTTTTTTTTTTTCTTTTTGAGAATAAAATGAAGTTCTGAAAAAAAAAATATGTCTTTTGGGAAAAAAATAACAGCACCATTTTTATGTAACTAGAGTATTGAGAGAGAATAGTGGTGTAGCAAGCAAACTCCAAGTGCTGGCAAACTTGGCCAGGGCATGAGTTCTGCACCTGTGTTTTCTGTGATGCTACCCTTTGAATATAGGATTCAACAGTTCTGGAATTCACATAACTTATAGCAAAATAAGAAGCAAATTCTATATATTAGCTTCTTACCTTAAGTATAGCTGATAATGATTTTCTACTATTCTGTGGGTTGTCTGTGTACTCTGTTGATAGTTTACTGTGCAGAAACTTATTTTACATCATCATCATGTATGTTGACATTTAGGGCTAGCTCCTGTGCTTTTACAGTTCTGTTTAGAGAGTTTAGCTAAACAAAAAGCCAATAATCATAAGCATTTAAATAACAATATTTATGATACCAACAACAACAAAGATTCAACATCAAACCTCCCAAACTTTTAAATCTAATTTTGGATGAATTTGGTTTATAGCCAAATTATTGTCTGTAAGCTACTCTAAAAATGTTTCTCCATTACATATTGAAAGCTCAGAATTTTCATCTTTCAAATACACTCTAATATGCTCTAATAGGTTGCCTGTATTCTCTTTTTCTAAGATCAGTACATTTCCTATTAAGCATAAGAACTTCATTTTTTGCTATCACATATACTTCAATATTTATTCTATAAAATATAGCAGAAATTCACTCATTCTGTTTCTTCACTAGTAACTTCCAACCTCCTGTGAATGCAAGGCACTAACACAGGAAGTGAAAGGCAGCAGTGAATTCAGCAGCTTGACTTAACAGCTGCTCATACCCAAGAGCATCTCAGAATAGTGTTCATTTCATGATATGGCAAATTCAGGGTTCAGACACAGTCACAAACACATTTACCTGTTATTCCATGTCATTCACTAAAATGGTTTTATTTTAGTAACCATGAAATCATTAAGGCACCTTTGTATCACAGATCAACTGAGTACATGCATAAATAAAAGTATCTTCTGACTACAGATCTATTTTTCCATATTTACAACACCAGGCATTCTTTTTGTTTTCTTTTCAGTGTATCATGCAGCCCAGGTTGCTCTCAAGCTCATGGTTGTAGGTGAGGATGGTGTGAACTCCTGGCATTCCTGCCTCCATCTCTCTGATGCTGGGATTACATGTGGCTGCTAGGTATTCCTGATTGCTTTAGACTTTAAATGAGAAATGTAATTACTCCAACTTTGTTTTTCTTGTTCTTTTTGCATTTCTATATTAGCTTCAAAATCTACTTGGTGTTTTTATACAAAATTTTTTATTAAGTTTTGTGCAGGTTATATTCACTTGATAAATTTTGGGACAATGGGCATCTCAGAAACAGAGTTTCCTCGTCTGTTAATATGACATATTCATTTCATTTCTGAAAATTATTTAAACATGCTGTATGTTTTCCCAATTTAGTTTTTCTAATTGTTTTCCAATAGTATATGTATTAGTCAAAGTTCTCTAAAGAAACAGAATCAGTAGAATACATATATATACATATGTATATATATATTATATATATATTATATATATAATATATATATAATATATATATATTATATATAATATATATATATATATGATTGACTCACAGGATAGGGTAGAGTAGTCCAAGAATGACTGCAGCACATTGGAAAGGCTGAGAATCCGGTAGTTTCTCAGTCCATGAGACTGGATGTCTCAGTAGTCCCAATCTGGTGCTGAAGGCCTAATGAATTCTGGGAAATCCGATAGTCTTCATTTGACAGTGTTGGAATCCAAGGAGTTGGTCACAGCAACAATATGAACTCACCAGCGAGAGAGAAGGCAAACAGCAAAAGACCAAGAGCTCCCTCTGCCCTGGCCTTTATACAAGGTGCCATCAGAAGGCAATGCCCACACTTAGGGTCTTCTAGCTTCAGAAGGTCACTCTCATTTTAGCTAATTCCAGATCCAGCTAACACTCAGGATTAGCCATCGCATTATATAAATATACAATTAAGTGATGTCATGTTTTTGTTACCTTGGCAGTTTAATTTGTTATTATAGCTTTGAGACTTTCATAGATCGTTTTGTGTTTTCTGAACACGAAAACAAAGTAAAACAAAAAGGCATCTTTGAAGAAACTTAAAATTTTTATTTATTTATTTATTTTTATTTTATCTGTTTGAATGTTTCTTCTGCATATGCTTAAGTGTACCTGTGTTGTACAGGGGCCATAGACATCAGAAGATGGGTGTTGGATTCCCTGGAACTGGAGTAACAGATGGTTACTAGTTGTCGTATGGGTGCTGGGAACAAAACCCAACTACCCTGGGAGAGAAGCCACTGAGCCATCTCTCTAACCCCAAGAAAACATACTTTAAATTTTTTATATTTTCCCTTTTTGTTTTCTTATCTTGCCTGGTATCTTCAAATGCATGTTTAATCGAAGTGGTCAGATAGTCACTCAGCTTACTCCCAGAGAAAATGATCTAAATCAGTCATATCAATTATGATATAGATGTGGATTTTTATAGATGTTTGAAACTGACCATTCTTTCATGCAAGACTTACTGCTTACTTTCTATTCTTAGTTTGTGTGTGAGTGTGTTCACCATAAATAGAGGTTGAACTTTGTCAAATGGTTCTCCTATATCTTTTGAGTTGATCATATTCCGTTTATGTGGTAAATTGCTATATTAAGTTTTCAATGTTAATTAAATTCTACAATACGAAGATCAGTGCTGCACAATTGTGCATGCCCTTCATTTTATATGCTGCCAAATTCAATCTGGTAGTAGTTCATATGTTTTTGCAACTGTTTTAATGATAGATATTCAGCCTTAATGTTTTTTGGTATAAGTTTTTTTCATGGTTTTGCTAGAAATATAAAACAGAAAATATCGAGATCTCCTGAAACTAGCTGAAGTGCAGGAAGGTAAGTAGGAGCCGGGTGCTTCAGCAAGGCTGATTGTTGATTGACTTAATCTAGTTAATTTGTTAATCCAGTTGTCTTTGGCTTAATTGGCTTTTGTGGCTGTGGGGGCGGAGTTATCCTCCCAGTTGGTATAAAAGGTAGGGTTGTGTGAGTCTTGAGATCTGAGATCTCCAAAGACCAGCTGAATGAAGCACAGGTACTGGGGCACTGGCCAAAGAGCACCCCCCCATCCAAAGAAAGCAAGCAAAGCAAGCCTTCAACACAGCGAAGAGGCATTTAGGACTCACACTGGAATACAGGCAAGGAGAAGCCCATAGGCCAGGAACATGAAGAAGAGACAATGCGGGAAAGGGGCAGGATAATCCTGCACCAAACTCTACCAACCCTATGGAAGATTCCTACAGTGGGATCCCCCTGGGGATGGCCCAGGACACAGATATCAGAAACACAATTGTGAACATATTTAAAGAACTACAAGATTATAAAGAGCAAATCAAAGAACTAAGAAAAGAGAATGAAGAACTCAAGAAGGACCTAGAGAGAATGACAAACTCTGGAAGGAAGTAGAAACATTGAAAAGATCCCATGCTGAAAAAAGATAAGGAAACCAACCAGCAAAGCAAAGAGCTACAGGAAGAGATTGAGAAGCTCCAAAAAGAAGTAGAAATACTAAAGAAATCAGAAGAGGAAATGAAAAAGGAAATCAAACACTCATCCAATCAAGAGGAAAGGAATGGAAAAAGCCTCAGAAGCAGAATGGAGGAAGCAGAACAAAGAATATCAGACCTGGAAGATAACACAGAACAACTAAAAACCTCAAGGAAAGATTATGAAAAATTTAAAAATACACAAAAGTGGAACAACCAGGAGCTGTGGGACACTATGAAAAGATCAAACCTCCGCATCATAGGAATAGAGGAAGGAGAAGAATCCCAAGAGAATGGTATTGATCAGATCTTCAACAGAATAATAGATGAAAACTTCCCCAAACTAAAAAAGGACAAACCAATACCAATACAAGAAGCACATAGAACTCCAAACAGACAAGATCAGAAAAGAAATTCTCCACGCCACATCATAGTTAAAATGCTAGACACCCAAAACAAAGACAAAATCCTTAAAGCCACAAGAGAAAAACAACAAGTGACCTATAAGGGGAAACCTATCAGAATTACAACTGACTTCTCAATGCAAACTATGAAAGCAAGAAGAACCTGGAGCAAAGCATTCCCAGTGTTAAGGGACAATAGATGCCAACCCAGGTTACTATACCCAGCAAAAATGTCAATTATAGTTGAAGGAGAGAGAAAAACCTTCCATGACATAAACAACTTGAAAGAATACATGTCCGGAAAACCAACCCTTCAGAGAATACTTGAAGCAATTCAAAGAACAGAAGAAAGGAGCAACCAACCCCAGGCACCTAGAAAGAGAAATCAATAAAAGCATAACTGCAGAAGTAGAAACCTAAACCAAAACCGCAAATGGATAATAAGGCAAAAGGAAGCAACACAAACCTATCAGTCATAACCTTAAATATTAATGGACTAAATTCCCCAATCAAAAGACATAGACTGGGAGATTGGATTAGGAAACAGAATCCATCGATATGCTGTCTACAAGAAACACATCTTACCTTCAAGGACAGGCACCACCTTAAAGTGAAGGGATGGAAAAAAATATTCCAAGCAAATGGTACCAAAAAGAAAGCAGGTGTTGCTATTTTAATATCGGATAAAATAGACTTCAAAGTAAAAGAAATCAGAAGAGACAAAGAAGGCCATTACATTTTCATCAAAGGAACAATCCACCAAGAAGATTTCACAATTATGAATATATATGCCCCAAATTCTGGTGCACCAAACTTTATAAAGACAATTCTCCAGGACCACAAGTCACAGACTAACCCCAGCACACTCATAGTGGGAGATTTCAATACCCCACTGAGTCCTTTGGATAGGTCAACAGGACAAAAAATAAACAGAGAGACATCTGAACTGAACGATATGATACACCAAATGGACCTCATAGACCTCTACCGAACATTCCATCCTAATACCAGAGAATACACTTTCTACTCAGCACCCCACGGAACATTCTCCAAAATCGACCACATCCTGGGACACAGAAGAAACCTCTACAAATACAAAAAGATTGAAATAATTTCATGCATCCTGTCAGACCACAGTGCAATGAAGCTCAACATCAACACCAGGACAAGCCCTCCTGCCTACAAGAACACATGGAGACTAAACAACACACTCTTGAATAATGAATGGGTCAAGGAAGAGATAAAGAAAGAAATAAAAACATTCCTGGAACTGAATGACAATGACAATACAACACAACAAAACTTATGGGATACCTTAAAAGCAGTCCTAAGAGGGAAATTTATAGCCCTGGGTGCCTACATTAGAAAAACAGAAAGAGCACAAGTGAATGATCTAACACTACAGCTAAAAGCACTTGAGAGGCAACAACAGATGAACCCTAAACGCAACAGACAGGAAGAAATAACAAAAATCAGAGCAGAAATCAATGAAATAGAAACAAAGAAAACAATACAAAAAATCAATGAAGCCAAAAGTTGGTTCTTTGAAAGAATAAACAAGATAGACAGACCTCTAGCCCAGTTAACAAAAAGAAAGAAGGAACAACTCCAAATCAATACAATCTGTGATGAAAAGGGAAATATCACAACGGACAAGGAAAAGATCAAGAAAATTATATGGGAATATTACAAGAACCTATATTCTACCAAGTTTGAAAATCTAGAAGAAATGGATGAATATCTGAAATCTTGGGAATCACCAAAGCTTGGCCAAGAGGAGACCAGCAGCTTAAACAGACCCATAACATATGAAGAAATAGAGGATGTAGTAAGAAGCCTCCCAACTAAAAAAAGCCCAGGCCCAGACGGTTTCACAGCAGAATTCTATAAAACATTTCAAAAAGACCTACAACCATTATTTCTGAAACTGTTTAGAAGTATACAATCAGAGGGAACTCTCCCAAATTCCTTCTATGAAGCCAACATCACTCTATTACCAAAACCAGGCAAAGATACAACTAAAAAGGAGAATTATAGACCCATCTCCCTCATGAACACAGATGCCAAAATTCTAAACAGAATACTGGCAAATCGCATACAGACCCACATCAAGAAGATCATCCATCATGACCAAGTTGGATTCATACCAGAGATGCAGGGATGGTTCAACATACGAAAATCAATAAACATCATCAAACACATAAACGGAATCAAAGACAAAAACCACACCATCATCTCAATTGATGCTGAAAAAGCCTTTGACAAAATCCAGCATCCCTTCATGCTTAAAGTCCTAGAAGGAATTGGATTGGAGGGATCATTCCTCAATGTAATCAAAGCCATATACAGGAAACCCACAGCCAATATCATCCTAAATGGGGAAATGACAGAAACATTCCCTTTAAAGGTAGGAACTCGGCAAGGCTGCCCCCTATCACCACTCCTCTTCAATATAGTGCTTGAAACACTTGCTAGAGCAATAAGGCAAGAAAAGGATATTAAAGGAGTACTAATTGGAAAAGAGGAAGTCAAACTATCCCTATTTGCTGATGATATGATTGTTTACTTAAGGGATGCAAAAAACTCCACCAGAAAACTCCTAGAAACGATTAACAGCTTCAGCAAAGTGGCAGGATACAAAATTAACCTTAGAAAATCAATGGCCTTTCTTTACACCAAGAACAAGCAACTGGAGAAAGAATTCAAAGAGACCTTCCCACTCACAATAGCCTCAAAAACAATAAGATACCTAGGAACAAACCTAACCAAAGACACCAAAGACCTCTACAACAAAAATTTTAAACCCTTAAAGAAAGAAATTGAAGAAGACCTCAGAAGATGGAAAAACCTCCCATGCTCATGGATTGGGAAAATTAACATTGTAAAAATGTCCATTTTACCAAAACTCTTGTATAGATTTAATGCAATCCCAATCAAAATCCCCAAGAGTTTCTTCACAGGCTTGGAAACAAAAGTTCTTAAATTCATTTGGAGAAACAAAAGACCCCGAATAGCCAAATCAATCCTGAGTGAAAAGAGCTACACAGGAGGGATCTCTATACCAGATTTTAAACTATACTACAGGGCTATAGTCATAAAAACAGCCTGGTACTGGCACAAAAACAGACCTGTTGACCAATGGAACAAAACCGAAGATCCAAATCTGAGCACATACAATTTCAGCCATCTCATATTTGACAAGGGGGCCAAGAAACCACAATGGAGAAAAGACAGCATCTTCAGCAAGTGGTGTTGGCAAAACTGGATCACCACTTGTAGAAGAATGAAATTAAACCCCTACCTCTCACCCTGTACAAAAGTCAACTCCAGATGGATTAAAGACCTCAACGTGAAACCCCAAACTCTGAAGGTGATAGAAGAAAAAGTTGGCAGCAGACTACAAGACATAGGCGTAGGAAAAGACTTCCTAAATCAGACAGCAGCTGCACAAGAATTAAGGTCGACAATTGACAAATGGGACCTCATCAAACTCAAAAGCTTCTGTACATCAAAAGAAACAATCAAGGAAGTGAAGAGAAATCCCACAGAGTGGGAGGAAACCTTCACTGCAGATACATCTGACAAAGCATTGATTTCCAGAATATATAAACTACTCAAAAAACAAAGAAAAAAGAAAACAAATGACCCACTCAATAGATGGAGCAAAGAGCTGAACAGAGACTTCACAAGTGAGGAATTAGAGATGGCTGAGAAACACCTTAAGAAGTGCTCAACATCACTAATCATTAAGGAAATGCAAATCAAAACCACTTTAAGATATCATCTTACTCCAATAAGACTGGCTAGGATCAAGAAAACAAATGATACCAAGTGCTGGAGAGGATGTGGGGAAAGGGGAACACTCGTCCACTGCTGGTGGGAATGTAATCTCGTACACCCACTATGGAAAACAGTGTGGAGAACCCTTGGAAGACTTGGAATGAAATTGCCACCCGACCCAGCCATACCACTCCTAGGCATGTACCCTCAAGATTCACCCCACCACAGAGGTACATGCACGGCCATGTTTATTTCAGCTCTCTTCATAATAGCAAGGAGCTGGAACCAACCCAAATGCCCCTCAACTGATGAGTGGATAGAGAAAATGTGGTACATCTACACAATGAAGTTCTATGCAGCAGTAAAGAAAGACATCATGAGCTTTGCAGGAAAATGGCTGGAGCAAGAGAACATCATGCTGAGTGAAGTAACACAGTCCCAGAAAAACAAACGATGAATGATATCCCTCATCTGTGGATGCTAGTACCAATTACCTCATTGTAAGTATTTCTTGTGCATGGCCCCTTGAGCTTTTGTCCAAAGCAGTTGGGAGTGATGCATATTGGAAACAACAACAACAGAAAGGACTGCATCAAAGAACTGACTGAAGCAGTGAACTTCTGCTTAAAACAGTCAACTTCCACGTGGAGAATATTGAGAAAGACTGAGAAAGAGATGAAAAGCATGTTTGGCAGAATGCATGAGCTCTGGTGGGGTGGGGGGATGGGGAGGCATGGGTCTAGATTTGATTAAAAAAAACGGAAAATATCTTTTCCATTTCTTCTCTACTTTTTATAAGTCAGTGTAAACTTATACTCTTTTGTTGAAGTGTTTGATAAAATTTACCAATGAAATAATTAGCCTTAAGCTTCCTTTGTGATTTTTTTCATTATAAATCCAATTTCTTTAATAAACATAATTATTCAATAGGTTTTACATTTGGTGTTCCAGTTTAGTACTTGCATGTTTGAAAAATTGTCCTTGTCATATTGAGTTGGAAAATTTATTGGCATGAACTTTTTGATAAATTGTTTCTTATTCTTTGCATGTTGAAATGATATTTGCTATTTCAAATAATATAGGAAAATTATTATTCCTTTTGCATGACCAGTCTTGTTATCAGTTTTAATAAACATTCTTTAAGAATTAACTTTGGCTCCATCGATTTTATTAGCTTGTTTTGTAATTTATTAATTCTGCTACTGATTTTATTTCTTCATATCTTGATTCATTTTGTTCTCTTACTTCCTAAAACTTGATTGATAAACTTTAAATATTTCTTTTTTTCCCCCTTCTTTTTGATCTTTTTGGGACAGGGTCTTTATGTAGCTCTGGCTGGCTTAGAACTCACTATGTAGGCCAGGCTGGCCTTGAACTTACAGAGATCTGCCTGCCTCTGCCTCCTGAGTGCTGGGATTAAAGGCGTGTGCCACTACATGCGGCTAGGTTTCATTTTTTAAAAATTTTGTTTATTTTTGTATGTGTATGAATGTACTGTCTGCATGTAGGTTTGTGCATCCGTGTCGTGCAATGCTGCGGAGGTCAGAAGAGGGCGTTGGATTCCCTTGGAACTGGAGTTAAAGACAGTTCTTAGCCGCTATGAGGGTGCTAGGGGTTGAACTCAGGTCCTCTGCAAGAGCAGTTGGCGCTCTTAACCGCTGAGCCAACTCTCCCGCCTCAATTTCTTCATTTTTTAACACAAAAGTCTATTCGCCTCTGTTCCAGTTACTTTTCTTGTAACTGTAACCAAATATCTGAAAGGAACAGCTTGGATGCAGGCTTGATTTCACCCACAGTTTCAGAAGGTTCTGTCCACGGCTGCTTGACTCTGCACTGACAGCAGGAGTGTGTGGTGGATAGAGACTCTTCTTTTAAGTGGATGCAAAGAAAAGAAGGGCAATTCAGGAGGCAACAAAGAAGTAACAGAGCTGCGCGTGCTTCATTATTAGGATGGAAAGGCTATATATTATACTGTTTAAATACCTATATATCTAATTGCATGTGCTTCATTAGTAGGATTAAAAGGTTATGCCTGGACAAGCTGGCAGCCCATGAAAGAAAACAGCCAGAATTGACTAGAGACCAAGACAACAGCTCCAGAGAAAGTAGACTGTTTTGCTTCTCATCCACCTGTGCCCCTTTTCTAAGCCTAGGGAACAATCTGCGGAAGAGGGGGCATGGTAGAATGTAAGGGCTGCGATTGGGGTGAATGGTGAAACTACAACAATATAGACTGGACACTCATTTGATCAACTTGATTGAACATACAAGCCCCCCCTGCTGGATGGTGGGACCCGTGAGCTGTGTGGGTTTGGGCACAACTGCTCGCAAATTGGTTTTACATGAAGGATGCTTGTACTCACAAATTATCACTATTGTTAAAAAAAAATGAAAACAAAACAAAACAAAACAAAAAAAAACCCAGAAAGATGCAGAAAAGTTACGGCAGCATGATGATCTGGGATGGGTAGGGGTGGGGTGGGGGGAAGGGAAGGGGATATATGCCTGAACTGAATTGGAAAATGATGTATGAAATACACAAAGCATCAATAAAAAATAAAAATAAATAAAAAAAAAGAAGTAACAGAGCTCTAAGAACAAGCTGTCAGTCACCTGGCTCCTCCAGCTACGCCTGCCTGCCTGCCATCCACCACCTCCCAGTAATGCTATCAATATCAGTGATGTTTCATGTATAATTCATGTAAACTAAAAATGACACATATATTGCATTTGGTGGGTTTTAAATCTGATAAATATGATACCTATTTGACTGACAGTGTTATTAAAATCTTACTAATCATAGCTGGGTTTTGCCTATTGTTAAATCATTTGTTGAGAGAGAAAGTTACATTTTCCTTTTTTTTTTTTTTTATATATATCCAAAATGTGTTTATTGAGATGGTTTCTCACTCATCTTGATTCAGGGTACTTTTAGTGCTGCTTCCTCCTGAAGGAGCACCCTTCTGTTAGCCGTGCTTTTCCACCTGTGGGCTGACAGAGGACAGTGGAGCAGCCAACACACAAGACTACCGTTTGTGCATGGCTAAAGACTGTGGTGATTTTATAACATCCTGGGCATTTCACGTCCATGAAATAGGAATTGGGGCTTTGCACCAGGCGCTTCTTCTTGTGTTTCCTCTTCTCTTCCAGAGAGGGATGAAGGAGGTCCTTTGCGAGAGGCATGTTCTCGTAGGGAGGTTGTCACCGCCGGAAAGGAAAAGTTACATTTTCCAATGATACCTTTAGATCTCTGTTTTTTTCTTTATGTCAGGCTTTGATTCATTTTGAATCTAACATGTTAAATGCATACTGATTTCAAGCTATTAGCTATCCCTGAAGAAAACAGAAAACTTAATACTAATAAACCTCTCTCTCTCTCTTTCTCTCGTTGTAATTGATTAACAAAAGATCTTAACACAGATTTGAGCTAGGGGTTAATTGAAGGAGAGAGACTTCAGGAAAGGATAGTATACTTCCAAGTGTGGGTATAGGCTTCTCAGAAGAGATTTCAGCTTGAGTCTTTACAATAGCCAAATGTTTTATTTGTGGTTTCAGCAGTTACATATCAAAGGATTGATAAGGAACTTAAATGAGGTTGTAGGGTGGTTCCTGAGGAGCACTAGATATGATTAGTAGTGATAAGTAAACCCTAGGTCATAAGAATCACAGAAGTTAACATACCATTATTACAAGCAAAAGTCTATCGTTTGTAAGATTTCCAGAAAATTTTAGGTTTATATTTAAGAAAACCTACATATGCTTAAGCATGGTTTATTGTTATTTTAATATTTTTATTTGAACTATCTCTATATAAAAGGAATGTTGTCTATATAAACAACCTTCACAGCAAATTTTGATAATTATTCTGGAATTCTTGATTCTCAACCAGAGAAAGTCTTCAGCCAGACTCTTTTTTCTTTATTTTTTTAAATTAAAAAAAATTTTTTTTATTAATTTTATTTATTTCTGTATGCGTATGAATGTACTGTCTGCATGCAAGTCTATGCACCCGTGTCGTGCAATGTCGCAGAGGTCAGAAGAGGGTGTCAGATTCCCCTGGAACTGGAGCTCTCCTGGAATTGGAGTTTCAGACGACTCTCGGCCGCCATGTGGGTGCTGAGGATCGAACCCAGGTCCTCTGCAAGAGCGGTCAGCGCTCTCAATTGCTAGGCCATCTCTCCAGCCCTCTTTTTTCTTTCTATCTCCTAAGTTCCTTCATCTCTTTTTTTCTTTATTGCTCCATCTGAGACTTGATTTTTAGTTCTAAGGGCTGATGGCCAAAGATCAGTTTTCTATAACATTTTCACTGCTGAACAGGGATGTGGTCCATCCTATCTAAGCATCAAAAATGACCTGTTTTATCTAAGGGGGTGTGAGAAGGCCGGAGCTTGAAGATCATAGTGCTGCCATTCCACAGGAATCTAGAGGAGAGGACGATATTGCTGGAGCCATCTAACCACATAAACAAAACACACGACAGCTTGTTATGCTTGATCCCCAAACAGGAGGCCTTGCTATCTTCAGGTGCCTGACAATTATGGTGCCAATGAATCATTAAATCTTAAATCAAAATCTGACTGGAATTTAATTTGGTACGTAAATTGTGGCGGACAGAGGACACCTTAGACAATTTGTCAGATACGTATACACAATACTTCAATAAAGGCACAGATTCCCCTTGTGTTACTGTCAGAACATCAAGGGCCATCAGATCTTGTCATATACTTAACTTCATCAATTTACATTTTTAAATTCAGGCCTAAGGTCATTTAGGCTGTAGGAAAAAAAAGATACTGGTGATTATACATTGGGAATATGTCAAAATACAAAATAACTATTTGAAAAGGGAATTCAGTGGGGGAATAGATGAAAAGGAAGACAGTGTGAGGTTGTAATTAATGCGTACACTTTATACCATCAGACCCTAAAGAAAAACAACGAGACAAACCAAAGCAGAAAGTAAGCTTACAGCTACTGGTGGAGGTAGAAACGGGGCTCACCTTTTCAATTGTCTTTTCTAAACAGAATTTTAAAATCTTTTAACAACAAGTAGCTATAAACAGCCTTGTCTTTTAAAAAATATTTTATTTAGTATTTTATTTTTTTATGCATATGGGTGTATTGGCTGCATGCATATACGCACACCAGTGTCATGCAATCCTTGTGGAACTCAGAAGAGGGTGTTGGATCCCCTGGAACTGGAGTTACAGATGGTTGCTAGCTGCCATGTAGGTAATGGGAACTGAATCCAGGTCCTCTGCAAGAGCAGCTAGTGCTCTTAACCACCGAGCCATCTCTCCAGTCCCTCATCAGCTTTGTCTTTAAGATGGCCTTGAGGCAACATCGCTTATAGGACCACAAAGGGATTCTTCCTTTGTGGTCTCTAGGAAAGATGTGAGCAGTAATGGGGCAGGAAACAGACATAGCTCCTTCTACGGCTTCTAGAAGCCAAAGGAGTTTTAGAGAAATATTCAGGTTTAGATCCTTGGCTTCATTAAAGAAGAGTTGTTTTTTAAATATGTATTTAATCATGGGAGGTTAACAGTGAGAGAAGCGGTGCTCAAGAAAAGGTTAGTCCACACCCACGCTTGGGTGTGGACTCTGAGACAAAGAGACAGAGGTGAATGAGAGAGGAACTTGCCACCAAATCTCTTAGCTCTATTAATCTTGTCATAGAATCTACTTTGCCTGTGATTAAAATAGACATAGCATCATTTTTTTAATGCTTAATAGTTTCAAAGCACAACTTTTAATAACCTTTTCCTTTTAATATACTTGTGCCATTATACAGTCTCTTGTATGCAATTTAGAGATTTGGCCTTGCCTTTTTATCTGGTCAGAAAAATCTCTTCATTTTAATTTAATTTTAAATCGCAGTTCATTGATATGTAATGTGATTATTCATCTGCCTGTATTAAATTTGCAGTCTTGCTTTTTGTTTCTGGGCGTCCTAACTGCTTTCTTCTGTGCTACTATTTTCTGCGCTTCCGTTTCTCCTTTCTTTCGAGTTAATCTGTTACTTTTAGGATCCAATTTAAATCTTGCTGTTGGCTTTCAGTTATTCTTTTGTGCATTACCACTTATCAGTTGGTTTAGAAGCTATAATTGAATTCTTTATCATCATGTGCTTAGAATTTACCCTGTGTGTATTCAAGTTCCATCCATTGCCTCGACCCTTCATTCTATTGGCAAATATTTAACATTTATATTAGCTATAAAATATAATGTTATTATTTGCAAAAGATGAAAAGTAATTGTTTATAATTGCCTGAATATTGGCTAATTCTGATGATCTTTTTATGTGAACAAATTTCCTTTTCATGTTATTTAGCTATCTTTTAAAATTATTGTTTAATATTTTGGCCAAGTGTGGTGGTGGATGCCTTTAATTCCAGGACTCTGGAGGCAGAGGCAGGAGGATTTCTGTGAGAGCAAGCCCATCTTGGTCTACATAACTATTTCTGGGCCTGCTGGGCTTACAAGGAGACTTTTATTCAACAAAACAGCAAACAAACAAAAAGATTTTTTAGTATTTTGGATCATCCAGTTTGCTTTCCTTTTATTACTTATTGTTGTTTCATCGGCATTTTTATTTATTTATTTATTTATTTTTGGTCTTTTTGAGACAGGTTCTCCCTGTAGCTCCTGCGGTCCTGGAACTCTGTAGACCAGGCTGGCCTTGAACTCACAGAGATCCGCTTGCCTCTGCCTCCCAAGTGCTAGGATTAAAGGTGTGTGCCACCATGCCCGGCTTGCAATTTTTTGTGTGTGTGTTTTTGAGACAGGGGCATTTTGATTTTCTACCTGACTTTCCTGACACTGCATGGAGAGATGGCCAAAGCTGAACGACAATGTCCCTAAGCTGAAAAGGCAGAAAGTGAAAATCTGAGCCGCTGAAGCAGATAAAATATTTAAAGGAATTAACCAGAAGCAAGGGAGCTGTAGCTTTAGAATGCTGAAAAGAGCACACGCACGCACGCGCACACACACACACACACACACACACACACTCAACCAAAATGTTTCTATTCATGAAAATTGTATTTCTAAATGAGAATAAAATGAAAGAATGTTGTATAAAATAAAATCTGTGAGAATTTCCCTTTCTAAGGATCAAAATATTGGACGTCTACATATTTATAGGTGTGTATAAATATACACAAATGAATTTAAATAATCATTACAATTATTGTGCTCTCTAGGCACAAGCTGTTTCTATCAGTTGCTATGGTATCCTTTTATAAAAATATAAAGTGCCAATATCACAGGAAGGAAAGGCAAAAAGAAAATTAGATGAAGGGTTAAAACAAACTATTAAGATAAAAAAGTCATGCCAGCATGGTGGTGTATGCCTTTAATCCCAGCGGTTGGGAGGTAAAGGTAGGCAGATCTCTGTGAGTTCAAGGCCAGCCTGGTCTACATAGTGAGCTCCAGGCCAGCTGGGACTAAAGAGAGACCCTGTCTCAAAAAGACCAAAAATAAATAAATTAATTAATTAATTAATGTCATTAAAATACATATAATAAAGCCAGGTGTAGTAGTACAGATATTAAATCTTAGCACTTGGTAGGCAGAGGCAGGTGGATCTCTATGAGTTTCAGGCCAGTTAAGGCTACATAGTGAGACCCTGTCTCCAATATATATTTATATAATAAAGAAGTATTATGAAAAACTTTTGTAATGATATAAAATTTTTTCAACTGACAAAGTGTGCTGTACTTAGTACTTACATGAATTTCAGGGCCCAGAGGCAGCCAGTATTCTGTCTAAAATCAAGCTGTAACTTCTGGCACCGTAAAGGATAAATAATCAGGAAGCTCTGTACTGCTGCCCATCCTGGTTTATGGATGTGGCCCAGATATTTCTGGGGTTTAAATCTAAATCAAATATCACTTTCAGAGCACATCTAAAGGCTCCGAATGATCCAAGAACCTTAACCAAACACTTTATGTTCACTTATTTTCTACTAGACTTGGTTCTTTTTAATAAATTTATTGTTTAGTTTCTAATTTTTCTACTTGTGTTTTTGTTCTTTTGTTACTGACTTAACATATGTTTTAGAAATAGGTCATAGAAAAAACTTGGTAATATGATTATGATACCAGTTAAGAGATTGGATTCGATGTAGGAATGTTGGAGGATTTGTAGGATTATTTGATGGGAGAACCACTTCGAAATCAAGGTTGTTTTTTTTTCTAAGACAAAAACTTAATGATTATTCCAGTCTACATTCCATTGGGAAAGGGAACACATTTGATAAAATAGATAATAGATAGATGGTAGATGATAGATAGATACATAGATACATAGATACTAGATAGAAATGATTCCTTCCAAGAACACTTTTCTTCTTAGAACTTACACACTATTATAAAGAAAAGATAATAAAGAATCCAGAGATATGACTTCAAGCCTTATGACTGCTGACAGTCTTACTGTTCATTGGGAGACAGATGATGGAGATATAATATATTGCTACTTTGTCATAGCTTTGTGTAATTCTTAATTTAGGAATAAAAGTTAGGAAAATGGCCTTTGGTCTAAGGCAAGCCTACAGACCCGAAATATTGGGTAAACACCAGGACTAACGAATTTTTTCACCTTAGGAGTAAAAGAACAAAGAATATATCTATATATAAAGAACATATTCACAAGGATTACTTTCTTCCTTTTGATTTTAGATATGGTTTTTAATTTGTATGATGTTTTTCCTCATAAATATCATTTTATTTTTCTTCTTAAAAATGGGAGAAAGGTTTAAATAAATATATGTCATACAAATACATATTTTATTGTTTAAAGGTTTGTTTCCAATAAACAAAATTCAAGTCTTTGTGGGTATTGTGTGTCTGTGGACACACTGAATTTCACAGTGACTATGCAGTGAGGCTGCCATGTTGGTGCAGATGGAATGCTTGCTAAAAAAAGCTCTAGTGACAATAGACCAGGTGAGAAGAAAACAGCCAGATTTATCATATCTGTGGTGTGATTTTTCAGTTGAGGGATAAGGATGCTTTTTCTTATTGATTTGATTGACCTTTTTACATAGTGAAAAATTGATATAGTATAATTTTTTTAAAAAGATAAAATGGGGACAGGCATGGTGGTACACTCCTTTAATCATAGCACTAGGGAGGCAGAGGCACGTGGGTCTCTGTGAGTTAAAAGTCAGCCTGGTCTACATAGTGAGTTCTAGGACAGCTGGGGATATAGGGAGATTCTGTCTTAAAAATATAAAAAAAATTAAAGATAAAATGGCCAATATTACAGAAAATCAATGTAAAATGAAACTCAGTAAACAAAGGTAAAATGAAAAATATTTCAGCATAATATTGTTATGAAATAAAAAAGTTAGATCAAACTGTATATGAAATTGCTGATATTTTGACTTTTGACATTAAAAAATGGCTATTTGATATAATTCTTGTGTGTCATCTTGATGGAAAACATTCTTCTATGCTAATTGATTGATAGTAACAGATCCTAATAAGCACTCTGATACACACACTGACATGAATATGTAGATGAAATGATTCGGTGCTTTAGATGTTTATGGATGGAGGATGTCTTTATGCTGCTTAATTGATGTTCACCTCAATGACAAGAACTGAAAAAGAAAGAAGTCTAGTCTCAAAGCCAGATGTCAGATTTTAATAGCATTCTACCTTCCAAAACCTGGACCGTCAACTTGACTGGACTAAGGAACAAATAAGAGAAAAAGGGTCTTCTGATTGGACTGCCTCAACCCGGATGGCCCACCCCAAATGTGGGCGTTACCTTCTGCCGGCAGGCAGTATTTAAGGCCATGGCAGAAGGAGCTTGCCCCTTTTCTCCTGCGGCTTGCCTCTCTCATCTGGTGAGTTTGTCTTGCTGCTGTGATCAACCTTTTGGATCCCAGCGTGTACTGAGACGGGCAGATCTCCTGGAACCCATTTGGGCCTTCAGCACTGGATTGGGACTACTGAGACATCCAGCCTTGCAGACTGAGCAGTTCCCTGAATTCTCGTCTCGGCCTTTCCAGATGTGGTGTCCTTACTTGAGCAGATTAATATGTCTCCTGGTACCTGGTATGCAGCTTTTGATCTGGCCAATGCTTTCTTCTCAATACCAGATCATAAGGACCACCAGAAGCAATTTGCTTTCAGCTGACAAGGCCAACAGTATACCTTTACTGTCTTACCTCAGGGGTATGTTAACTCTCCAGCCTTGTGCCATAACTTAGTTAGAAGGGATCTTGATCGCCTGACTCTTCCACAAAATATCACACTGGTCCACTATATTGATGATGTTATGCTGATTGGACCCAGTGAACAGGAGGTAGCAGCTAGTCTAGACTTGTTGGTAAAGCATATGCGCATGAGAGGATGGGAAATAAATCCAACTAAAATTCAAGGGCCATCTACCTCGGTGAAGTTTCTAGGAGTTCAGTGGTGTGGAGCATGCAGAGACATTCCTTCTAAGGTAAAGAATAAGTTGTTGCACCTGGCCCCTCCCTCCACCAAGAAAGAAGCACAACGTTTGGTGGACCTTTTTGGATTCTGGAGGCAGCACATTCCTCATCTAGGTGTGTTACTACGACCCATATATCAGGTGACTAGGAAGGCAGCAAACTTTGAGTGGGGCTTGGAACAGGAAAAGGCTCTTCAACAGGTCCAGGCTTCAGTGCAGGCTGCTCTGCCCCTGCCATATGATCCAGCAGACCCAATGTTGCTTGAGGTATCAGTGGCAGATAGAGGTGCTGTCTGGAGGTCTGTGGCAGGCTTCCACAGGGGAATCACAGCGGAGGCCCTTGGGATTTTGGAGCAAAGCTCTGCCTTTATCTGCAGAACAACTATTCTCCTTTTGAGAGATAGCTTTTAGCCTGCTATTGGGCCCTAGTGGAAACTGAACGTTTGACAATGGGCCACCAAGTCACCATGCTGACCCAGCTGCCCATCATGAGCTGGTGTTATCTGACCCACCAGACCATAAATAGGATGTGCACAGCAACAGCCATTGTCAAATGGAAGTGGTACATACATGGACAGGCCCGGCAGGCCCTGAGGGCACAAAGCAAGTTACATGAAGAATTTACCCAGATGCCTATGGTTCCCACTCCTGTTACAATGCCTCCGTGTGCTTAAGCAGGAAACCTATGGCTCATGGGGTTTGCCCTATGATCAGTTGACTTAGAAAGAGAAGACTTGGGCCTGGTTTACTGTGGTTCTGCACGCTATGCAGGCACCACCCAGAGGTGGACAGTACAGCATTACAGCCTGTTTCTGAAAAACAACCTAAAGGACACTGGTGAAGGAAAGTCTTCACAGTGTGGGCAGAACTTTGGGCAGTGCACATGGTTGTGCATTTTGCCTGGAAGGAGAAATGGCCAGAGGTTTGATTATATACTGATTCATGGGCTGTAGACAATGGTTTGGCTGGATGGTCAGGGACTTGGAAGGAGCATGACTGGAAAATTGGTGAGAAAGACATTTGGGAAATAAGTATGTGGACAGAGCTCTCTGAATGGTCAAAGGATGTGAAGATACTTGTGTCTCATGTAAATGCTCATCAAAAGGTGATCTCAGCAGAGGATGAGTTTAATAATCAAGTAGATTGGAAGACTCTTCTGTGGAATAGTCAGCTTCTTTCTCCAGCTATCCCTGTTGTGCTCAATGGGCCCATGTAACAAAGTGGTATATGGTGGCAGAGATGAAGGTTATACATGGGTTCGACAGCATGGACTCTCCACTCACCAAGGGCTAATCTGGCTACAGCTGCTGCCGAGTGCCAGATTTGCCAACAGCAGAGACCTAGACATGAGCCCCCCATATGGTGCTATTTCCCCGGGGTGCACCAGCCAGCAACCTGGTGGCAGGTTGACTACTTTGGACCACTTCCATCATGGAGAGGACAGCGTTTTGTCCTTACAGGAATAGATACTTATTCTGGTTTATGATTTTGCCTTTTCCTCCACATAATGCTTCTGCCAAACTACCATCCAGGGACTTCACAGAATGCCTTATCCACCATCATGTTATTCCTCACAGCATTGCCTTCTGACAAGGAAATCACTTCACAGACAAAGAAGTGCGACTGTGGGCCCATGGTCATGCTATCCACTGGTCTTACCATGTTCCCCACCACCCAGAAGCACCTGGCTTGAGAGAAGATGGAATGCCATCGTTCTTATATATATATATTATATATATATATATATATATATTATATATTTATAGTGGATACTTATGTTGTTTCCTTTTGAATGTGCAACTGAGATATGTGTTAAGTGTTGTCATATTTAGGTTATTAGATACTGAAGGACTAAGTTCTTCTCAAGGACATACCACCTACTCTAAGATATAATTGCTTTCTATTGCACATGAGATACTTATAATACATGTTAGGTGGAATTATGAACCTGCATTCATTTGCAATTGACATTTAAGCATAACATAAGGAGAGGGTATATATTGGGTGTCAAGTTGAACAAGGGTGGACTGTGATGGTTAATCCTGGGTGTCAACTTGACTGGACTAAGGAACAAATAAGAGAAAAAGGGTCTTCTGATTGGGACCCCTCAAACCCGGATGGCCCACCCCAAATTGTGGGTGTTACCTTCTGCCGGCAGGCAGTATTAGCCAGCAAAGAGTGCTGTCCCCTTTCCTGCGGCTTGCCTCTCTCATCTGGTGAGTTTGTCTTGCTGCTGTGATCAACCTTTCGGATCCCAGCATGTACTGAGACCGGCAGATCTCCTGGAACCCATTTGGGCCTTCAGCACTGGATTGGGACTACTGAGACATCCAGGCTTGCGGACTGAGCAGTTCCCTGGATTCTCGTCTCGGCCTTTCCAGTGTGGTGCAGCTACTGTTGGAATCCTTGAACTCTGTCACATGAGCAAATTAATAAATTGTATATAGCTATATATATTCGTCCTGTTACTTCTGTTTCTTTAGAGAACCCTGACTAATACAAGTTTTTTTTTTTATTTTAACAAGTGTTTTGCCTACATATATGTAAGTGCACCCACGTCATGCAAAGCCTGAAGATTCCAGAAGAAGGCATCAGGTCCCCTGGAACTGGAGACAGTCACCATTTGGGTGCTGGGAATCGAACTTAGGTCCTCTGGAAGAACAACCAGGGCTCTTAACCACTGAGCCATCTCTCCAGCCCCCAACAACATATTTCTAAAGTGGAAACTTACTACACTTTGTATTAATGAATGAATTTTTCTCAACTTTTTTCTTTGAAATTTCAATGAGCTTGTTTTCAACCAGCTTTTTTTATTTTTAAAGATCTGACTGTATTTCAAAATAATCTCTAATAACTCTCCCTTTGTACCATTCTGTCTGTATGATGTTTCATAACCTATTAGTTAATGGCATAATTGAAATATTACATGGGACCACACCAAATGGCCATTTTTGTATCTCAAAAAACAGTAAAATATCAGCAATTTTATCTAACATATTTTGTTATTTTTATAACAATATGCTGCAAGAATATCTTTTCCAAATGAAAAATAAATCTATATTTTCTTTCCTAGCTAAACATAATGTTTAATAGTGTCCTCATAGTGGAGAATAAACAAACAAACAAACAAATACATAAATAAATTTTCAGGTAGCTTGACTTTTACAAGGGTCTGGGGTATCTTAGGGAACCCCTGCTTTTCTGAACTGTATAATACTTCAATTGTTATCAAAATTAAACTAAAAAAACAGTAAATTGTTCTCTAGTATGAGTTCAACTAATAACTTCATTCTGGACAGAATAACAGTTTCAGAAGAGAAATGATGATCATTTATTTCACTATTAACCTTTTGTCAATAAGGAACAATTCCAAGAGGTGGGACATGGTCCTTAGTATCAGTGGTCACAATGCTGAAGCCAGATCCATGTGTCCTGATTGCCAACCCAGGGTTTTCCATCATACCTAACTTCTTTCACTTTTTGCCAAATTTATCAACTGGATACATGCTTGTTATAGGCTGTGTCAATTTAAATATTGTGACTCAAAATAATCCCACAATTTACCTCCATTAGCTGGCCTTTTAATGTTAACTAATAAGGATTTGTCCTTGGTAAGTCAGCAGTGGAACTGCATATCTGATTCTAACTCCAGTTTGTCACATAATTCTATTCCTACCGAATTCTTTCTATCTCTTGCATAATGTGGGACTATTTCAAATAGTGAAGATTTTTCTTTTTCTTTTCTCTTCTTTTTTTTTTTTTTTTTTTTTTTTTTTTTTTT
>VZQC01001918.1:529363-551290 GCA_009823505.1 Rhizomys pruinosus
GTGCACGCCTTTAATCCTAGCACTTGGGAGGCAGAGGCAGGCAGATCTTTGTGAGTTCAAGGCCAGCCTGGTCTACAGAGTGAGTTCCAGGACAGCTGGGGCTACAGGGAGACCCTGTTTCAAAAAGACCAAAAAAAAAAAAAGAACTGTCTTTAAACCGGGTGTGGTGGCACATGCCTTTAATCCCAGCACTCGGGGGGCAGAGGCAGGTGGATCTCTGTGAGTTCAAGGCCAGCCTGGTCTACAGAGTAAGCTCCAGGCCAGCTGGGGCTATAGGGAGACCCTGTCTAAAAGAGAGAGAGAGAGAGAGAGAGAGAGAGAGAGAGAGAGAGAGTCAGATCTTTTTTTAAGTTTTTTTTTAATTTTTTATGTGTATGAATGTACTGTCTGCATGTAGGTTTGTGCACCTGTGTCGTGCAAAGGAGAGTGTTGGATTCCCCTGGAACTGGAGTTAAAGACAGTTCTCAGTTGCCATGCAGGTGCTGGGGATCGAACCCTGGTCTTCTGCAAGAGCAGTTGGCGCTCTTAACCACTAGGCCATCTCTCCAGCCTGAGTGTCAGATCTTTTGAAACTGTAGCTGCAGATGGTTGTTAGCTGCGATGTGGGTGCTGAGAATTGAACCCAAGTCCTCTGGAAGAACACCAATTGTTCTTAACTCCTGAGCCATCTCTTCAGCTCCTTATTATTTTTATTTTATGTGTATGAGCATACTACCTGAATGTATGTAAATGTATCTGGGTCATGCAATGCCTGTGGGGGTCAAGAGGGCGTCAGATTTCCCTGATGGAATCACAGACAGTTGTCAGCCACCATGTGGGTGCTGGGAACCAAATTCTGTAAGAGCAGACAGTGCTTTTAATCGCTGAACCATCTCCCTGGCCCCTGTTTTGCTTTTTGAGACAGGGTCTTACTGTGCAGCACTAGCTAGCCTGGAACTTGCTATGTACACCTAGAACTCACAGAGAACCACCTGCCTCTGCCTCTGGAGTGCTGGGATTGAAGGGGTGCACCACTACACTCAGGTGATAGTATGTTTTATTATACTAATCATATCCAAACTATTGTCACTTCAAAGTTTAATCAACACAAACATCACCAAAGAGATCTTCTTACATCATTGCAGGTCTTTAGAAGTTGCTGTGCATTTTACAGCACGTCTCAGTCCAGCACATGTATAATTAATTTCAAGGGCTCAGTAATCTTCATCCCGCTAGTGTGGCTTCTCTATCAGTGCAGTTTAGAGCAGTGGCAGACAATGGATGGAGCCTTGCAAGACATCTGCATTTAGGAGATAAGAGGAGGCAAAGGACCCAGCGAAGGAGTCAACAGAGGCAGGAGGATAATCAGGACAGCCCAGTGTCTCAAAGTCCAAGACGAGCCTCAGGGAAATGCCTTAGGGAGTGCATCAAGTCCTCTTTCTTCACTGCTAAGGATCATATGGCTCTTACATTTGAGAGAGTTTCTCTCGGTCCATAGTGCAGCTCTGCATGGCCAAGTCCGTTTCATTTGCTATGGCTTTAGCAGTCTCCGACCATAAGTTTAGGGGCACCAACACAGGTGCCTGGGTGCAACACGGTGACTAAGGAAAAGAAAGGAACATTGAGGTGGCATAAAGTCATCAGAGGCTGTGATGATTTAAAACAGGTGCCTGGTGGGAGGAAGATGGAGATCAGGTTACCATGACAACTGATTATTTCATTGGTCCAATGACTAGTTGCCATGGTGACAAAATCTTTGTGTCAGTGTGACATAGATCCCAAGGGAGAGGATGGTGCGCAAAGGACCCTTTGCTCATTGGTAAAGCTTTTACATTTGCAATAGTCTCTGCATTGCTTGACGAAGCCTTCCTCAGGCAACATGGACAACCCCCTCTACTTTGCTGTTCATTTATAGTAGCTCCCCCAGTTGCAAGACCTAACACATTTTTTTTTTTGTATGTGTATGAATGTATTGTCTGCATGCAGGTTTGTGCACCCGTGTCGTGCAGTGCCGCAGAGGTCAGAAGAGGGTGTCGGATTCCCCTGGAACTGGAGTTCTCCTGGAATTGGAGTTACAGACGGTTCTCAGCCGCCATGTGGGTGCTGGGGATCAAACCCGGGTCCTCTGCAAGAGCAGTCGGTGCTCTTAACTGCTAGGCCATCTCTCCAGCCCCAAGACCTAACACATTTTCATGTTCTGCATTGTGTCTTCCTGACTGATGTTCTTTTGTTGTCTTTGTAATTTGTCTCCTTCTCTCAAACAGATGTAACCCTCTTGAAGGCAGTGATCATTCTTTTTTTTTTAATTTTATTTATTTCTGTATGTGTATGAATGTACTGTCTGCATGTAGGTTTGTGCGCCCGTGTCATGCAATGCCGCGGAGGACAGAAGAGGGTCTTGGATTCCCCTGGAACTGGAGTTCTCCTGGAATTGGAGTTACAGACTGTTTTCAGCCACCATGTGGGTGCTGGGGATCGAACCCGGGTCCTCTGCAAGAGCAGTCGGTGCTCTTAACCGCTAGGCTATCTCTCCAGTCTGGCAGTGATCATTCTTAAGATTTGGTTGTGTTTACTCAGGACCCAGTGTATGGTGCTCAGTATACAGTGAACTAGTAGAGAGCTAGTGGAGATCCTGGAAAGATGGATGGAGGACTCAGGAGCCAGCCAGATTGGGGGTTACCTGTCATCTGCTTCTGTCACTAGCCAGCTGTGTGGACTTAAAAGAGTGTCTTTTTTTTTCTTTTTTTGTCTTTTTGAGACAGGGTCTCCCTGTAGCCCCAGCTGTCCTGGAACTCACTCTGTAGACCAGGCTGGTCTTGAACTCACAAAGATCCACCTGCCTCTGCCTCCCAAGTGCTAGGATTAGAGGCGTGCACCACCACGCCTGGCGAGTGTCTTCCTTTTTTATTTTTTTTTTTTTTT
This sequence comes from Rhizomys pruinosus, assembly GCA_009823505.1. NCBI lineage: Eukaryota > Metazoa > Chordata > Mammalia > Rodentia > Spalacidae > Rhizomys > Rhizomys pruinosus. Next base: position 532,265 of record VZQC01001918.1, read on the forward strand.
TTTCTTTGTGTTTTTTTTTTTTTCTAGCTGTCTTCTTATGTCCATTTGGCTGGCCTGGAGCTCACTCATGTAGGCAAGGCATGGGCCTTAGAACTCACAGAGATCCTCCTGGTCACTGTCTACACCGAAATGCTAGCAGGATTAAAACGTCATGTCGCCACCACATGCACCGGCCAGAGTGTCTTCTTGATATTTAGTTTTACTATACTGATAAAAATAGGGAAAATAAAAACACGCAGTCAGCGTTGCTAAATTATAGAGGATAACCCCAAATAGATGAGCTAGCCAAAGGTTGGAACCTAATAAATAATCCCAAGTACTATAACATGATTCCCAGTTCATTCCTGGATCTCATGATTAATACCCAGCAATAATCTGTCCAATAAGGCAATAATCATAAAATGACAATGGTAACAGTAGGACATCTAATTTTAGATTTCCTTAAAGGTCAGCTCTCACCTGATGACTTGCTGCAGTTCCTAAACTTGCAATCCAAGCTCCGCTGATCCTAATTTCTTATAAGGAAATGGTTAAAGAGTTGATTAAGACAAATAAAAGAACAATAACTAAATCTTTGTGCCTCCTAGAGAAATGTACTACCAATTAAGTGGCTATGCAAAAAAATAAAAATAAAAATAAAGGATTAATGCCACAATCCAGCTTCAGGGATCCTAAAACCTGCGGGGGAAGGGTAGGAGATGAAGGAAGAAAAAAGACACAGCCACAGCCACAGACCACAGACACAGACACAGACACAGACACACAGACACAGACACAGACACAGACAGACAACAGACATCACAGACACAGACACAGACACAGACCACAGAAGCAACAACATCCAGACACAGACCAGACACAGACACAGACACACAAACACAGAGAGACCAACGACACAAGACCACAGCACAGACACAGACACAGACACAGAGCCAGACACCAGACCAACAGAGGTCAGACACAGACACAGAGGCAGACAAGACAGCGCAGACACGGGAAGACACAGTCCACACCAGACAAGACAAGACCACACACACACACACAGACACACACACACAGACACAGACACAGACACAGAGACACAGACACAGACACACAGACACAGACACAGACACACAGACACAGACACACAGACACAGATACAAAAACAGACAGACACACAGACACAGACACAGATACAAAAACAGACAAACACACAGACACAGACACAGACACAGACACACAGACACAGACACAGATACAAAAACAGATAAACACACAGACACAGACACAGATACAAAAACAGATAAACACACAGACACAGACACAGATACAAAAACAGATAAACACACAGACACAGACACAGTCACAGACACAGATACAGACACAGAGACACAGACACAGACACACAGACACAGACACACAGACACACATACACAGACACAGACACACAGACACAGACACAAATGACACAGACACAAAAACAGACACAGACACAGAGGCAGACACAGACATAGACACAGACGCAGAGGCAGACACAGACACAGACACAGAGACAGACACAGACACAGACACAGACACAGACACAAAAACAGACATAGACACAGACACAGACACAGACACAGACACAGACACAGAGGCAGACACAGACACAGAGGCAGACACAGACACAGACACAGACACAGAGGAAGACACAGTCACAGACACAGACATAGACACAGACACACACACACACACACACAGACACACAGACACAGACACAGACACAGACACAGACACAGACACACAGACACAGACACAGCTGGGATCAGGAGCGCCTGTAGTTGGATGGCCAGGCAGGCACTTTATTGCAGAATTACAATGTATTTATACTTTATCTCAAAGCAGGAAAAATATCTTATTATGAACAGGTAACAGAAAACCACAAGTTCCTGGGCAGTTTCAATAATCATAGTTTCAATTAATCACATGTACTTGCGTCAGCAGTGCCCAAGCAGAACTTCTAAGACAAAGGCATGTTCCTAGGAACATTTTCATTTATCACATGTAATTGTACAAGTAGCATCCAAGCAGAACTACTAAGAGAAAGACATGCACCTAGAGACTGATTGTCAGAGACTGCCCTGTACAGGTTCAGCCCTGGGTCAGCCAGGATAGGCCTTGCCAGTATACCTTTAGTTGCTCCCTCAGGGTGAACAGCCTGTGTCTCAACCCTGGGACAGCCAGGATAAACCTCGCCAATATCCATTGGCTCTCCGGGGGCAGGAGGCATGAGGGAAACAGCTTGCACCTAGCAGCCTTAAATAATCATTTCCCAACCGATTGAAAATGAAAACACAGGCTAGAGAGATAGCTCAGGTTAAGAGCGTGGTGGCACACGCCTTTAATCCTATAGAGGCAGGCAAGCCGGGCGTGGTGGCGCACGCCTTTAATCCTAGCACTCAGGAGGCAGAGGCTGGCAGATCTTTGTGAGTTCAAGGCCAGCCTGGTCTACAGAGGGAGTTCCAGGACAGCTGGAGCTACAGGGAGACCCTATCTCAAAAAGACCAAAAAAAAAAAAAGCTGGGTGTGGTGGCGCATGCCTTTAATCCTAGCACTTGGGAGGCAGAGGCAGGCGGATCTCTGTGAGTTCAAGGCTAGCCTGGTCTACAGAGTGAGTTCCAAGACAGCTGGGGCTACAGGGAGACCCTGTCTCGAAAAGACCAAAAAAAGAAAAAAAGACCCTGCTCTTGCAGGTTTGATTTCCAGCATCCACATGGTGGCTAACAACCGTTGTATCTCCAGTTTCAAGGCATCTCATCCCCTCTTCTGACCTATGGGCGTTGCACAACATGGGTGCATAAACATTTGATTTTGCCTTTGGACCTAATTACTGATTTATAGGAACTAAAATGTTAAATGTCAGTATAAAACTTGTATGTGATGGCATGTGCCCGTGATCCCTGCCCTTGGAAAGCTGAGGAGGAAGGATCCCTTGAGATCTGACTGGGCAACATGGCAAGACTCTATTTCCAAACAAACAAATGAACAATCCTTATCCAACCAAGCAACAATAACTACAAAAATCCATTCCCCAAAACAAGCCTCTAATGTAGGGAAGTACTAAGCAAAATCCAAATTGGAAAAATTATGTGGATTATTTCAAAGGCAAATAAAACAAAACGTATTGCAAAAGAAATAGTTAAATAAGGAAATCTTAATGTACAAAAAAGATATGGGGGGACATACCAGTTTTTATATATGGATCTTATCTAAGTTTAGATTCAAACAAAAATTTCAGAAATTTGCCGGTTACCCTTGCTTTTAATCCCAGCACTCCGGAGGCAGAGGCAGGTGGATCTCTGAGTGTTCAAGGTCAACCTGGTCTACATAGTGAGTTCCAGGACAGCTGGAGCTATAGGGAGACCCTGCCTCAAAAAGACAAAAAGAAAATTTCATAAATTCCTAAGGGTGACTGGCAATTTAAACACCGATGGGATAGGTCAAAGATATATCTTATGACAAATGGGACTGTATGAAATTAAAAAGCTTCTGCAGAGCAAAGGAAATTATCTGCAGAGTGCACAATGTGCAGAATGAGAGAAAAGTGTTGGCCAGTTATACTTCATGCAAAGATCAATATCTAGAATATAGAAAAAACTACAAAACTGAATACAACGAAATAAAGCTAAACAAACAAAACTGCCAATGAATAAAAGGGCCCATGAGTTTTTTTTTTGTTTTTTTTTGTTTTGGTCTTTTCGAGACAGGGTCTCCCTGTAGCCCTAGCTGTCCTGGAACTCACTCTGTAGACCAGGCTGGCCTTGAACTCACAAAGATCTGCCTGCCTCTGCCTCCTGAGTGCTAGGATTAAAGGCGTGCACCACCACGCCTGGCTTGAACAGCTTTCAAAAGAAGAAATATAAATAGCCAATAAATATTTTAAAGAGTTAAATAGGGGCTGGAGAGATGGCCTAGCGGTTAAGAGCGCCGACTGCTCTTACAGAGGACCCGGGTTTGATCCCTAGCTCCCACATGGCGGCCGAGAACCGTCCGAGACTCCAATTCCATGAGAACTCCAGTTCCAGGGGAATCCAACACCCTCTTCTGACCTCCGCGGCATTGCACGACACGGGTGCACAGACTTGCGTGCAGACAGTACATTCATACACATACAGAAATAAATAAAAAAAATTAAAGTGTTAAATATCCTTAGCCATCTGGGAAATGCAAATTAAGACTACTTTGAGACTGTCTCACTCCCATCAGAATAGCTATCATCAAGGAAAAAAATTATAAAAAACATTGGCTGTGGAGAGAGAGGAATCTTTATTCACTGTTGGTAGAAGTGTGCTCTAGTTATCTTTCTGTTGCTGGGACAAACAAAGCAGCCTGTGGGGAGAAAGGATTTATTTCATCTTACATACAATCCATCATGGGGGGAATTCAGGACAAGAACTCAAGGAAGGAACCGGGAGGCAGGAACTGAAGCAGAGACCATGCATGGATCACTGCTGCATGCTGGCTTGCTTCCCCCAGCTTGCTCAGCTAACTTCTTTAGACAACCAAACACACCTACCCAGGGATGGCGCTGCCCAGAGTGGGCTGGCCCTCCTACACCAATGAGCAATAAGAAAATGCCCCACAGTCTGGTGAAGGAAATTCCTCAACTGAGGTTCCCTCCTCTCAATTGTGTCAAGTGGAAAACTGAAGTGAACTATGACAAAGTGTAAACTGGTACAGCCAGCATGGAAACCAGTGTGGAGGTTTCTCAAATTTTTTTTTAAATTTTTTTAAAAATTTTATTTATTTCTGTATGTGTATGAGTGTACTTTCTGCATGTAGGTTTGTGCACCCGTGACGTGCAATGCCGTGGAGGTCAGAAGAAGGTGTCGGATTCCCCTGGAACTGGAGTTCTCCTGGAATTGGAGTTTCAGACGGTTCTTGGCCGCCATGTGGGTGCTGGGGATCAAACCCGGGTCCTCTGTAAGAGCGGTCAGCACTCTTAACCGCTAAGCCATCTCTCCAGCCCGGTTTCTCAAATTTTTAAAAATAGAACTACCATACGATATAGTTATATGTTTCCTGGACACATACCAAAATAACTGTATACCCTACCACAGGAATACTTACACATCTCTGCTTACTGCAAGGATAGGAAATCAATCCAGCTATCCATCAATAGATGAATAGAAAACAAAAATTTGGGACATAAATTGAATGGAATTTTATATTCAGTTATAAAGAAAAACGGAAACACTTCCAGAAAAGTGGTAGGATATAAAATTAACAGATAAACTGGGTTTGGTGGTGCATGACTTTAATCCCAGCACTTGGGAGGCAGAGGCAGGTGGATCTCTGTGAGTTCAAGGCCAGCCTGGTCTACATAGTGAGTTCCAGGACAGCCAGAGCTACAGGAAGACCCTGTCTCAAAAAGACCAAAAAAGTTAAAAAAAAAAATGAAACAAGGGCTGGAGAGATGGGCTAGTGATTAAGAGCACCGACTGCTCTTGCAGAGGACCTGGGTTCCATCCCCAGCACCCACATGGTGGCTGAGAACCATCTTAAACTCCAGTTCCAGGGGAATCTGACACCCTCCTCTGACCTCTGTGGCATTGCACAACACGAGTGCACCAACCTACATGCAGACAGTCATTCATACACACAAAAATAATAAAGATTTAAAAATTTTAAAAGGCATGACTTAAAAAAACAAAACAAGGGGCTGAGAGATGGCCAGCGGTTAGAGCGCCGACTGCTCTTGCAGAGGACCCGGGTTCGATCCCCAGCACCCACATGGCGGCTGAGAACCGTCTGAAACTCCAATTCCAGGAGAACTCCAGTTCCAGGGGAATCCGAGACCCTCTTCTGACCTCCACGGTGTTGGACGACACGGGTGCACAAACTTGCATGCAGACAGTACATTCATACACATACAGAAATAAATAAAATCAATAAAAAAAAAATTAAAAAAAAAAAAACAAAAGATAAATAAATAAAATTAATATATATAAGCTGGTAGCCTTCCCATGTACAAATAATAAATGTGAGCTGGGCATGGTGGCGCACACCTTTAATCCTAGCACTTGGGAGGCAGAGGCAGGCAGATCTTTGTGAGTTCAAGGCCAGCCTGGTCTACAATGTGAGTTCCAGGACAGCTGGGGCTACAGGGAGACCCTGTCTCGAAAAGACAAAAATAAATAAATAAATAAATAAATAAATAAATAAATAAATAAATGTGCTAAGAAAGAAATTGGGGGAACAATTCTATTCACAATTGGCTAAAAGGAAAAAGACCCATCTTGGAATAAACTTAATCAGGGAAGTGAAAGACCTCTATAATGAAAACTTGAAAACACTGAAGAAAGCATTTGGGGGAGACACTAGAAGATGGGGAGACCTTCCATGTTCATCAATTTGAAGAATTAATATTGTGAAAAGACTATCTTATCAAAATCAGCTTAGAAGTTCAATATAATCCAATAAAAGTTCCAGTGTCATTCTTTACAGGAATAGAAAAACATTAAAATTCACATGGAAGCACAAAAGACCCCAGAGAGTCAAAGCAATACTGTACAAGAAAAATAATGCTGAAATTGTCACTGTACCTGATTTCAAGTTATACTATAGGATCGTAATAACAAAAACTTGACATGTAGACCAAGAGAACAAAATGGAAGTTACAGATATAAGTCCACATTGTTACAGCTACTTGACTTTTGACAAAGATGACAAAATTACACAATATAGAAAAGACATCATTTTGATCCTGGGAAAACTGCATATTAACATGTAGAAGAATGAAGCAGATCCTTATCTCTCAATGTGCAGAAAATTTAACTCCAAATGGGCCAAAATCCTTAATGTAAGACATGAAACTCTAACAGTATTAGAGGAAAAAGTAGGGACTATATTTCAAGATACAGATATAGGCTAGGACTTTCTAAATAGGACTTGCTCAGAAAATAATGTCAGTTATTGGAAAATGGGCTGTCACGAAATTAAGGTGTCTGTTCGGAAAGAAAGCAGTTAATCAAGTAAACAGCCTACAGAATGGGAGAAAAGTCTTTGCTAATCATCTGATAGAAGATTGATATTGAGAATATACAAGTACTTAAAAAACCATGGGCGGGGCTGGAGAGATGGCCTAGCGGTTAAGAGCACCGACTGCTCTTGCAGAGGACCCAGATTCCATCCCCAGCACCCACATGGTGGCTGAGAACCGTCTTTAACTCCAGTTCCAGGGGAATCTGACCCCCTCTTCTGACCTCCGCGGCATTGCACGACATGGGTGCACAGACCTGCATGCAGACAGTACATTCATACACATAAAGAATAAATAAAAAATTAAAAATAAAACCATGGGCTGGAGAGATGGCTCAGCGGTTAAGAGCACTGACTGCTCATGCAGAGGACCTGGGTTTGATTCCCAGCACCCATATGGCAGCTAAGAACCGTCTTTAACTCCCGTTCCAGGGGAATCTGATACTCTCTTCTGACCTCTGCAGCATTGCACGACAGGGGTGCACCAACCTACATGTAGACAGCACATTCATACACATAAAAAATAATTAAAAAAAAAAGCCAGGCCTGGTGGCACACGCCTTTAATCCTAGCTCTTGGGAGGCAGAGGCAGGCAGATCTTTGTGAGTTCAAGGAAAGCCTGGTCTACAGAGCTAGTTCCAGGACAGCTGGGGCTACAGGGAGACCCTGTCTCGAAAAGACAAAATAATAATAACAATAATAATAATAATAATAATAATAATAATATAAAAACCTAAATGGGTGCTGGAGAGATGGGTCAGCAGTTAAGAGCCCCAACTGCTCTTGCAGAGGACCCAGGTTCGATTCCCAGCCCCCACATGATGGCTAAGAATGGTCTTTAAGCCTGGCGTGGTGACGCACACCTTTAATTCCAGTACTCAGGAGGCAGAGGCAGGTGGAGCTCTGTCAGTTCAAGGACAGCCTGGTGTACAGAGTGAGTTCCAGGCCAGCTGGATCTATAGAGAGACCCTGTCTCGAAAAGACAAAAAGAAAAAAAGATACATCTCATTCCAGTCACTTCAGAAATTCACATCAATTTTTAGGTAACATGATTATGTTTTGTGAAAATAAGTGTTCATATCTTTGTAGATATATTTATATATTTTTAATATGTTTATTATTTTGTGATATCTGAGTTTGCTTCAAAATAACATAGAAGGAGGGGGCTGGGCAGATGGCTCAGCTGTTAAGAGACCTACTGCTCTTAGAGAAGACTTGGAGTTCACTTCCCAGCATCTATACCAGGCAGCTCAAACTTCCTGTTAACTGTAGCTCCAGGGGATCCAGCATCCTCTTGGACTCACAGATCATCAGTATCTCCACATGCACAACTCGCCATATACATATTTAAAAATACTGTGATAATGATCTAAATATAGAAGTTTTTATATATTAAAAACTATATAAATATATCTACAAAGATATGAACACTTATTTTCACAAAACATAATCATGTTACCTAAAAATTGATGTGAATTTCTGAAGTGACTGGAATGAGATGTATCTTTTTTTCTTTTTGTCTTTTCGAGACAGGTCTCTCTATAGATCCAGCTGGCCTGGAACTCACTCTGTACCCAGGCCGCTTGAACTGACAGAGCTCCACCTGCCTCTGCCTCCTGAGTACTGGAATTAAAGTGTGCGTCCACCACGCCAGGCTTAAAGACCATTCTAGCACATCATGTGGGGGCTGGGAATGAACCTGGGTCCGCTGCAAGAGCAGTTGGGCGCTAACTGCTGACCCATCTCTCCAGCCACCACCTTAGGTTTTTATATTATAATTATTATATTATTATTATTATTGTATTATTATTTTGTCTTTTCGAACAGGGTCTCCCTGTTAGCCCAGCTGTCCTGAACAGCTCTGTAGACCAGGCTTTTCCTTGAACTCACAAAGAATCTGCCTGCTCTCGCTCCCAAGAGCTAGGATTAAAGGCGTGTGCACCAGGCCTGGCTTTTTTTTTTTAATTATTTTTTATGTGATGAATGTGCTGTCTACAGTAGGTAGTGTTGGTGCACCCTGTCGTGCAATGCTGCAGGGTCAGGGAGGTTCAAATATTCCCCTGGCCGGGGTTCGCGGGTTCTTCGCTGCCTTGGGTCTTGGAATCAAACCCAGGTCCTCTGCGAGGAGCAGTCAGTGCTCTTAACACCCGCTGAGCCATCCTCCAGCCCATGGTTTTTATTTTTAATTTTTATTTATTCTTATATGTGTATGAATGTACTGTCTGCATGCAGGTCTGTGCACCCATGTCGTGCAATGCCGCGAGGTAAGAAGAGGAGGGGGTCAGAATTCCAATGGAACTGGGAGTTAAAGACAGGTTGCTCAGTCCACATGTGGGTGCGGGGAATGGATCCTGGGTCCTCTGCAAGAGCAGTCGGGGCNGCCCCGACTGCTATTGCAGAGGACCCACGATCCAGTCCCCCAGCACCCACATGTGGCTGAGCAACCGTCTTTAACTCCAGTTCCAGTTGGAATCTGACCCCCTCTTCTTACCTCGCGGCATTGCACCGACATGGGTGCACAGACCTGCTGCAGACAGTTACATTCATACACATAAATAAGAATAAATAAATATATTAAAATATAAAAACCTGGCTTGGAGACGATGGATCAGCTTTGTGTTAAGGAGCACTGACACTGCTCCTCGCAAGGGACCCTGGGTTTGATTCCCAAGCACCCAGAGCTGGCAGCAAGAACCGCTTGGAAAACCCTCGTCCAGGGGAATCATGATACGCTCTGCTGGACCTGCTGCCAGCCATTTGCATCGGACAGGGGTGCACCACCTCTTACCCAACTTGCAGACCACAATTTCATCACTATAAAAAATAATTAAAAAAAAAAAAGCAGGCTCCTGGGTCACATCGGCCTTTAAAGTTCTAGCTCTTGGGAGCAGAAGTCAGGCAGATTCTTTGTGGAGTTCATAAGGAAACCTGGTCTACAGACTACGGTTCCCGGGACCAGCTGGGGCTACAGGGAGGACCCTGTCTCAAAAGACAAAAATAAAATCCATACTACATAATAATAAATAATAATTATAATATACAAACCTACTGGGTTGTCTGGAGAGATGGTGTCAGCAGTTAATACGCCCCAACTGTCTTGCAGACGGACCCAGGTTCGATTCAGCCCCACACTGATGTGCTAAGATGGTTCTTTAAGCCTGCGCTGGGGCGCACACTTTAATTCTCGTACTCAGGAGGCAGAGGCAGGTGTGAGCTCGTCAGTTCAAGGACGGCCTGGGGTACAGAGTGAGTTTCCAGGCCAGCTGGGTCTATAGAGGAAGACCCTGTCTCGTAAAAGACAAAAAGAAAAAAAAATTACATCTCTTCCAGTCATTCAAAATCTCACATCAATTTTTAGGTAACATGATTATGTTTTGTGAAAATAAGTGTTTCATTATCTTTGTAGATATATTTATATATTTTAATATATAAAAACTTCTATATTTAGATCATTATCACAGATATGTTTATTATTTTGTGATATCTGAGTTTGCTTCAAAATAACATAGAAGGAGGGGGCTGGGCAGATGGCTCAGCTGTTAAGAGACCTACTGCTCTTAGAGAAGACTTGGAGTTCACTTCCCAGCATCTATACCAGGCAGCTCAAACTTCCTGTTAACTGTAGCTCCAGGGGATCCAGCATCCTCTTGGACTCACAGATCATCAGTATCTCCACATGCACAACTCGCCATATACATATTTAAAATAAAATAAATTTAAAAAAAGAACACAGAGCTGGCTGTGGTGGTGCACACCTTTAATCTCAGTATTTAGGAGGCAGAGGCAGGCAGATTTATGTGAGATTGAGGCCAGTCTGGACTACATAGTTCCAAATCACCTGTGGCTAGAAGGAGACCCAGTCTCAAAAACAAACAAAACAGCTGGGTGTGGTGGCGCACCCCTTTAATCCTAGCACTCAGGAGACTAAGGCAGGTGGATCTTTGTGAGTTCAAGGCCAGCCTGGTCTACAGAGCAAGTTTCAGGCCATTTGGGGCTACAGGGAGACCCTGTCTGGAAAAAGACAAAACCAACAAACACACTTCCACAGACCTGTCAAGGTGGGGATGAAGCTAGAACTGAAGCACTGTTGTCTGCCACTTGATAGTTGCTAAAGTTGGGCAATGAGTAGTTAACTGTTCATGACATTTTTGTTCAGTTTTTCAAGATGAATAGAATATTTTGAAAAAGGTAAGAAGCTATATATTTAGAACATTCATTATGTTAGCTGGCCTTTACCTAATGAAAACAACCTAGAGGTGTAAAGACGTACTTTGGTTCACAGTTTCCACACTTTCTTGGCCTGCCCTTGATCAGAGCATCATGGTACGAGGGAGAGAAGGTTATTCCCTTCACTGCAGACAGGAAGGAGACAGAGAAGAAGGGACTGGGAACAGGGTATAACCTTCAAATGTTTACTCCTTGTGACCTATTTCTTCTAACCAGGCTCTACCTCCTATTGTCTTCAGAGCTTCTCTAATGCCACCACATGGGGCGGGACCAAGCACGTGTTCCCAGGAGCCTGGGAAGGATGTTCCTTTTTCTTTCTTTCTTTCTTTTTTCTTTCTTTTTTCTTTCTTTCTTTCTTTCTTTCTTTCTTTCTTTCTTTCTTTCTTTTTTTTTTTTTTTTCTTTCTTTCTTTTGAGACAGGGTCTCCCTGTAGCTCCGGCTGTCCTGGAACTCACTTTGCAGACCCGGCTGGCCTTGAACTCCCAGAGATCCACCTGCCTCTGCCTCCCAAGTACTGGGATTAAAGGCGTGTGCCACCACAGGCAGGATGTTTCATTTTCAAATCACAATCAATGTTAAGTTTTTCTATCCAAGATTGTATGCAAGTAATGACTTAGATATAAGGAAATGGAGACTGCTCCTTAGTATAGTGTTCTACTAATAAATTGTGATGCTCGGGGCTGGAGAGATGGCTCAGCGGTTAAGAGCACTGACTGTTCTTGCAGAGGACCTGGGTTCAATTCCCAGCACCCACATAGTGGATAAGAACCGTCTTTAACTCCAGTTCCAGGGGAATCCAAAGCCCTCTTCTGACCTCTGTGGCATTGCACAACACAGGTGCACCAACATACATGCAGACAGTACACTCATACACATAAAAAACAATAAATAAAAAAATTATAAATTGTGATGCTTTAATGTATAAATGGATGTTTCCTCTAACTAGTTCTCCATAGAGAAGTTTCTACATTGTTAGCACAAATGATATCATCATTTTAGATTCCTTGAAAAAGAGACACTGATAGGGAATTTTAATAAGCAAGATGTATGGTTTGGGTGTTCTAGTTTGCTTTTCCATTACTGTGACAAAACACTCTGACCAATACCAACTTGGGGAAAAAAGGGTTTATTCATTTTACATCTCCTGGGTCACAGTTCGTCACTGAGGGAGCCCAAGGTAGGAACTCAGGGCAGGAACCTGGAGGCAGCACAGGCCATGGAGGAATTGACTTACTGGCTTGCTCCCATGGGCCATGCTCAGCCTGCTTTCTTATACAATACAGGACCACCTGCACGGGGGTGGCACCACCCACAGTAGGCTGGGCCCTCCCACATCATTCAACAATCAAGAAGATGCCCTACAGACATGGCCACAGGCTAGTCCAATGGAGGTAATTCCCGGATGAGGCTCCCTCAACCCAAGGTGTGTCAAGTTGACACTAAAGCCATCCAGCAGGGAGGAGGGGCAAATATTTTTGTGATTAACCCTAGCGGAGGAATGCAGTGGGAATAGGCAAAGAAAGTTCAACTGCAGTGCAGTCACTACAAGGCTCTCACCTACCCCTCATCAAATCCTGAGGAGCCTGGGAGATGAACAGGATCCTGAAGTTTGTTGCACCTTGAAGAAAAGAGCTGGGCCTTTATTCTTGGAACTCCTGGATTTCTTGTTAACAAACCTGAACTCACTTTTCAAGGCTAGGCTCAAACACTTCCTTAGGACTCTCCTCTCTAGTCAGATCAAATTCCTTCCTCTACTCTCCTTTCTATGTAAATCATACAGGGGTCCTGGTAAGAGTTAACGTTCATAACCCTTCTAAGAACCCTGGCTGTCAGTGAGTTCAGTTAACTCACAAAAACCTATGCAGTGGCAACGTTCATTATTCCAGTTCACAGATGAGAAAACTGAGGCTTAGAGAAATTAAGAAATTTGTCCCACTAGTGGGTGGCAAGGGTGGCTTTTCACAGTGCAGGGAGCCCATGTTCTCCATTACTATTATGCTATACTGCCCCCTAGCAACTGCTTTGATCTCTGGAATAGCTTCCCTTTTTTTTTTTTTTTTTTTTAAACACATGTACTCCTCAATTCAATCTGGACAGCCACACAGATAGACAGAAAGCGTGGGGAGCATTTTCTTTCTTTTTTGAGGGGGGGGGTCTTTTTGAGACGGTCTCCCTGTAGCCCCAGCTGTCCTGGAACTCACTCTGTAGACCAGGTTGGCCTTGAACTCACAAAGATCCACCTGCCTCTGCCTCCCAAGTGCTAGGATTAAAGGCGTGCGCTTCACTTTTTTAAGGGAATGTTCCTAACAGGTCGATTCTTCCTGTGTTTTCAGGGTTGAGCCACGGCCTTCAGTGATCTAATTAGTTTGCAGGGCTCTCTTCAATGTTCGTGTCAAGAATATCCCATGGAAGCTTGTGGGTTTCTTTCTCTTTCTTCTCCCCCACCCCAATCCTCTCAGTGCTGGAAACGGAACCAAGAGCCTCATACATGCTACACTACACCTTAGCCTGCCATGGAAGATCTCTTTCATTACTACTCTGTACTCTTTGGAGATGCCTGGAAAATGTTAAGCCTCAGGGCTCTGTATCTAGGTTTAAGTTTAGCTTCCACCTACATGTTCTCTTCATCTGCTCCTATTAACAACCTGACCTTCCATGCATTTTAAGCTCCAGTTCTCATTACCAAGCCCTCTGGGGCCTTTAGTGTTTTCCATACTTTGTGACTGCCTCTGAAAGGTGCGCCTTCACTGAATTCCTTCTATGCTCCAGGCCCTGCTGGTCCTGATGATCACATATTCTTAACTTGTGTGGCATTTTAAATAACAAGGTAAAAAGGTACAACATAACAACAAATAACAATCAAAAAACCTGGGTTAGGGAACCCAAGTGGGTAACAACTGTAACAGAGCAAGAGCCTTGTGAGACGTTAGAAGTCATAGTTCTGCTTTAATCCTAGCACTTGGGAGGCAGAGGCAGGCAGATCTTTGTGAGTTCAAGGCCAGCCTGGTCTACAGAGCGAATTCCAGGATAGCTGGGGCTACAGGGAGACCCTGTCTCAAAAAGACCCCCCCAAAAAAAGGAAGTCAGTTCTGGACCATCCTACAAGTCAGTTTGACAAAAATGCTAAAATTATTGAGTGTCTAGTGGGTGAAAGGTACAATGATGGTGCCAGGTTATAAATGAATGGGCACGATCTTTGTCTCAATTCAGAGAAGGAATTCTCACATTCTTTATAACTTCCCCAGGTTCTGGGGCACAGCATGGCCTGTGACATGTAGCTCAGTGGAGTTTGCTTATATCCACAGATCAAGACTGAATTTGAAATCCTCTATTTAAAGCCTTTTGCTACATCCTGTTCCTCTTTTCTTCTACATTCCCTTGGTATGCTGGATAGCTTTAGTGTCAACTTGACACACCCGGGTTGAGGGAGCTTCAATTGGGGAATTGCCTCCATTGGACTGGCCTGTGGCCATGTCTGTAGGGCATCTTCTTGATTGTTGAGTGCTGTGGAAGGGCCCAGCCTACTGTGGGTGTTGCCACCCTTGGGCAGATGGTCCTGTGTTGTATAAGAAAGCAGGCTGAGCGTTGGTCAGGGGAGCAAGCCATAAGCCACATTCCTCCATGGCCTGTGCTTCAGCTTCTGCCTCCAGGTTCCTGCCCTGAGTTCCCATCTTGGGCTCCCTAAGTGATGAATTGTAATCTGAGAGATTTTAAATGAATAAACTGTTTCCTCTCCAAGTTGGTATTGGTCAGAGTGTTTTGTCACAGCAATTGAAAGGAAACTAGAACAGCCTGAATCCTTGTTATCTGAAACATCAACACTTTATAACATCACAAAGAAAGGTTCAGAACATGTCTGTAGTAGCCAGTATAAGTTCTGTTATACTGCAGTAACAATCTCACCACTCAGGGACCAAGTTAGCAAGGTTGTTACTCCGTTTGCCTGGTCCTTCCTAGGTCAGCTGTGACTCTGCTATATGTAGTTTTTATTCTGGATCTAAGGCAGATGGATTAGCCTCTACTCTAAGCACCACTGGTTACCAGGAAAGCAGGAAAGGACATGATACAGCAGTGCCTGAAAGCTTGGCCCATGCTGCCACTCTTTGCATTAGCTGATGCAAGTCATACAGCTCAGCCTGCTCTCAATGTGGAAGTATAATCCAGCCTTGAGGGCTACCATAAATTTTGAGTACGGTAATATACTCTCTTTACCCCTTTACTTGGGTACTTGGTGTGGAGACATCCTCTTGCAGTGGCTAGCACCCAGAAGGTTATAATTCTCATTGTAAATAACCACTGCTGGCTTAAAGAATCTTTGAAAGTGGATGGAAAACAGATGGCTTTGAATTCAAAAGTTTGGGGTTCAAACCACGACTCTCAGGCCTTTGTTTCCTCTTCTTTAAAACTGAGGATGGCTAGGCGTGGTGGTGTATACCTTTAATCCCAGCACTCAGGAGGCAGAGGCAGGCAGATCTCTGTGAGTTCAAGGCCAACCTGGTCTACTTAGTGAATTCCAGGACAGCTGGGGCTACAGGGAGACCCTCTCTGAAAAAGACCCCCTCCAAAAATTTAAAAAATTAAATAAAATTGAGGAAGACCATTTCCCAGTTTTGCCGTAAATTAAATAAAAACAGGCAAAGGGTGTATCTCGTAGTTTGGAAGGAACATTCAGGAAATGGTACCACCTACTTCTTCACGCTAGCACTGGGGCTTCCTCAAGGTTTTTATTTAGCTAATTAGGCACAAAATAAGCTGATATTTTCACAACTAGAAACTAATCATGTAACCCCCAAATTTGTACCTATAGTTTAAAGTAATTTGGGGCTGCAAACTTTGGTGACTTTCCCTGCTAACCAGGGTCCAGTGACCCTAACATTCCCAATATCGCTAAGTAACTGATGGAGAGATTTTCAGCTGCCGCTCGATCTGATCATCCATTGAGTCACTCTTCTAGCACCACCCACGTTTCCTCTGCACTATTGCTTAGACCTAATGTAAATATGTTATTTAATCTAAGCATCTGCTCATGTTTGCTCAGCTGTCTTGGTGCCTTTGTGTCTTTCATTATGCTTTAAATTAGTTTGGTTGATTCTGAGAGTGGAGGTAAGCCAAGATTTGAGGAGGGTTATAAGGAACAGGGGTAGATGGGGTGTGTGTGTATGTGTGTGTGTGTGTGTGTGTGTGTGTGGTGGGAGTAGGGATGGTGGAAGTGTACTAGTATAAATTTATTTCCAGATTAGTAAATTTTAGCCTTCTACTGGTGATGAGTTGGTATTCTTTTTTTTATTTTATTTTTATTTATTTTTTGGTATTTTTGAAACAGGGTCTCCCTTTAGTCCCAGCTGGCCTGGAGCTCACTCTGTAGAACAGGCTGGCCTTGAACTCACAGAGATCCGCCTGCCTCCGCCTCCCAAGTGCTAGTAATCCTAGCACCACGCCCGGCTGGTATTCTTTTTTTTTAATTTAATTTAATTTATTTTTGTATGTGTATGAATGTACTGTCTGCAAGTAGGTCTGTGCACCCGTGCCGTGCAACGCCGCGGAGGTCAGAAGAGGGTCTCGGATTCCCCTGGAACTGGAGTTACAGACGGTTCTCAGCCGCCATGTGGGTGCTAGGGATCGAACCCAGGTCCTCTGCAAGAGCAGTAAGTGCTCTTAACCGCTTGGCTATCTCTCCAGCCCCTGGTATTCTTTTTTTAATTTCTGTTTTATATGTATGAATGTTTTGCCTGCATGTACCTAAGTGCACCTGTGTTGTGCAATGCCTGTAGATGCCAGAAGAGGGTGTCCTTTGCAAGGGCAGCCAGTGCTGTTAACTGCTAACTCCAGACCCAGTTATTCTAAACCTCACCTTTCTAGTATGGTCTGGGAGAGACCACATTTTGCTTTACTGATATAATCTGAAGTTAATGCCAAGCTCCCAGAGGGAAGAACTCAATCAATGATCGTTTCCATAGAGCAATGGGGTCTAATTCCATGAGTTAGTGATTCCTATCAGCTGTTAGTATTTGATGAGCATTTATGTGCGGCTTCCGGTTTTCTAGTATTCACCGGGGTTCTTTGACTCTGTAGAAGCTGTTCTGTTGTCCTCCCCCACTCTCAATTTTTCTCTCTTCCCCACCCTGCGTTTATCTCTACATGGCAAGCTCCTGCCCATTGATTGACTTAATCTTACCCCCCCCCTTTTTTTTGTCATTTTGAGAAAGGGTCTCCTTGTAGCTCCGGCTGTCCTGGAACTCGCTATGTAGACCAGACTGGCCTTGAACTCACAAAGATCCGCCTGCCTCTGCCTCCTAAGTGTTACCCTTCCCTTTTTTTATTTTATTTTTTGGTCTTTTCGAGACAGGGTCTCCCTGTAGCCCCCAGCTGTCCTGGACTCACTCTGTAGACCAGGTTGGCCTTGAACTCACAAAGATCCGTCTGCCTCTGCCTCCCGAGTGCTAGGATTAAAGGCATGTGCCACTATGCTCGGTTTACCATTCCCTTTTAAGACAGAGGCTCTTGGGGCTGGAGAGATAGCCTAGCGGTTGAGAGTGCCAACTGCTCTTGCAGAGGACCTGGGTTCGATCCCCAGCACACACATGGCGGCTAAAAACCGTCTGTAACTCCAATTCCAGGAGAACTCCAGTTCCAAGGGGAATCCGAGACCCTCTTCTGACCTCTGCGGCATTGCACGACATGGGTGCACCAACCTACATGCAGACAGTATATTCATACACATACAAAAATAAATACAAAAAATTAAGACAGAGGCTCTTTTTTATTTCTCCCCAATTCCTATAGCTTCCTACACCAAATTGAACAGTTATAAGTCTCGCTTCTTCCCTCTTTCCATGGCGCAAGTACAAGTCTCTACCAACTTTCCTTGGAATTAATTGTTTACATGTCTCCTCTTTATTCATGCTTAACTCGTTGGTATTTAGCACAAATCCTGGTATAGAGTAGGTGCGTGATAAATGATTGTTGAATGCTGTTGAAGTATGCACAGTGACTAACATTCTGGTGTTGTCATTACATAGCAGTAAGTGGTGCTGAGCGCTCCCCGGTGGCCTGTGGATAGCTCTTCTGCACCCTCTCTGTAAAGCTGTACATTATATACAGATATCCAGGGAATATGGAAAGCTCTTTTGGGGCCGGGAATTCGAAGAGGCAGCCCCATATTTCTCTCTCTCCTTCCTGTAGGTCTTGGTTCATTTTAAATTAATTTCTCATTTCTTGCAACAGAGAAAAAGGATCAGAAAGAATCTCATTTGTCTAAGTGGCTGTGGGTCACACAAGTGTCAAAAGTGTGCCACTGAAGCACTCCCAGTGCCCAGTGTCAGGCCTTGCAGGGAGGGCTCTTGCAGCTCTGAGCTGTGTCCTTTTCAGGGAATTTATGAGCCCCAGGAAGCTCAGGAGACTGCAAACAATACAGAACAAAGACACCTTTATCAGTGCTTTGCGCAATCCATGTCCCTTGACTTGCAGCCTCTTCTCTGAGGCTCTCCTGATCTGCCTTCTTCCCCACACCCATCCCTAGACACTCAGCTTTTCCCTGTGCTCTCGACCTTGTGCCGTCAGCAGCTGTCTTTGGAGGCTCTGGCTTTACGATGGACCTACGCATGATCTCTTTGGCGAGGTCTCTGTTTTTTATTTATAGGCCCAGGAACAGAGACTGAAACTCAACTTGGTGTAGGCAACACAGGAAATGATGGATATTAGATTTGAATCTGGTTTCTCCCCGTTGCAAGATTCCAGAATCTCTCCAGTTAGTAAGGCCATTACGGCCCTTGTCCCCCTCCCCCCAACCCCACCCCA
>VZQC01001918.1:551860-614509 GCA_009823505.1 Rhizomys pruinosus
AAAAAAAAAAAAAAAAAAGCATGGAAACCCCAATAAAAGGCACATGAGGCTTAGGTCATTCCAGGAACATGCTTTACTTCCATGTGGGACTGCCAGCGTGAGCAGCCTACAGACACGTGGTGGGACCGGACAGCATGGTAGGGGGCAGGACAGAGAGAGGGGGGCAGATAGGCAGACAGGGACAGAGAGTTATGGGGGCTGGGGTCCACCCATTTATACCCATGTAGCGGGGCCTCAGGTACAGGGGAAGGGGTCAGAAGATTGGCAGCTTCTGGAGGAAGTGGGCACCTGTGTGCCCCTTGGGATTCTGGGAAGCCTGGACCTAACACTCCGGGCCAGCTGGGACTAAAGGGAGACCCTGACTCAAAAAGACCGAGAGAGAGAGAGAGAGAGAGAGAGAGAGAGAGAGAGAGAGAGAGATGGAATCCCCCCTTCTCAGCAGCTGTTGGTTGCTGAGCGTTCTTTGGGTAGAGCTGGAGTTTCTTATCCACTTTACTTACTTCCCCATGGCTATGATTCTGTCTGGCTTGAGCTCATATGGAGCTTGTGCATGCTGTCACCACCGCTGTGAGTTCATATGAGTAACTGACCAGCTGTCTGGAAAACTCTTGCTTCATGTGGTCATCTACCATCTCTGGCTCTTACACTTTCTGCTTCCTCTTCTGCAACCAGCCCTGAGCCTTGGGAGACAGAACTTTGATCTGGGTGTCCTATCCAGGGATGAGCCGTCTGCAGCTTCTTGTTCTCTGCATATTGGCCAGTTGTGGTTCTCTGTATTAATCAGCACCTGCTGTGTAAAGAAGCTTCTCTACTGAGAGTTGAGAGATGCATTAATCAAGGCAGATATGGGAAAACTCTTCCATTTGATTTTTTTTTAAACTTTAAAAAGTATTTTATCTGTTTTTTTAAATTTACTTTTTATGTGTATGAATGTACTGTCTGCATGTAGGTTTGTGCACCTATGTCGTGCAATGCCACGGAGGTCAGAAGAGGGTGCTTGATTCCCCTGGAACTGGAGCTAAAGACAGTTCTCAGCTGCCATGTGGGTGCTGGGGATCGAACCCAGGTCCTCTGCAAGAGCAGTCGGCGCTCTCAACCGCTAGGCCATCTCTCCAGCCCTTATACTTTTTAAAAAGTTTTTTGGTGTGTGTGTTTACAGTGTACAACATAATGTTATTGATGCACATCTTTGGTGAACAGCTTACTGTAGCCAAGTAAATTAACACACTCGCCATCTTACTATCACTCATTTTTTTCCCAGTGGCTAGACCAGCTACATTCTCACTCAGGTGGCGGCAACCTCACGAAAGGTATCCCTTTATATCCCCTCTACTTTTTAGCCCTCTGGTTCATTGTTGCCCAAAGGCAGTGGCTCACCAGCCCATTCGACTCTTCTTTGCTTAGTTCTGCTTCTCTAGCCCAGAATGAGCATTCTAGGATAGCATCATGAATTCCAGACAAGTGACAGGTGCCCATGACTTGTGAGAAATAGTGCTGAGCAGATCTGAGGCTAAGCCCACTGATCTTTTTTTTTGTCTTTTTGAGACAGGGTCTCCCAGCAGCCTCAGCTGTCCTGGAACTCTCTATGTACACCAGGCTCTTGAACTCAGAGATCCACCTGCCTCTGCATCCTCCCAAGTGCTAGGATTAAAGGCGTGCACCACCACGCCCAGTGCCAACTACCCTTTTACTCCATCCTCTGGCTGCCTTCACTCAAGCAGCTCAGATAGATATCTGACTGGGCTCTTTCATGATCCTGATATGGGGCTCGGGTTAAGCCCTGGTGACTACTGGCTTTGTTGTTGTTTTCTTACAAAGTATTAGCTTTGCCCATCTCCTTAGATATGAGACTGCTCGGGGCTGGAGGGATGGCCTAGCGGTTAAGAGCGCCCACCCCTCTTGCAGAGGACCCGGGTTCGATCCCTAGCACCCACATGGCAGCTGAGAACCGTCTGTAACTCCAATTCCAGGAGAACTCCAGTTCCAGGGGAATCCGAGACCGAGACCCTCTTCTGGCCTCCGCGGCATTGCACGACACGGGTGCACAGACCTACATACAGACAGTACATTCATACACAAACGAAAATAAATAATAAAAAAATTTAAAAAATTAAAAAAAAAAGATATGAGACTGCTCTTTAGTGCTCTGCTACCTATGGCTCAGTCAGAGGGAGGTGGGCTATGAGACCAGAAAGAACGGGCAGGCCAGTGCCAACTATGTTAGCAAGGATCCATCAGCAATCCAAGAAATTCCAATTCCCTTGATAACCTTGAGCTCTGGGAAGTTCTAATCAGGAAAGCTGGCAAGAATGGCTTCCTCTTCAGCCACTACTTAGGGAAATTGTCATGGTGCTTTGTAATTCATCTACTTCCCATCAGACTATGAGCTCCTTTTAAATTTATTATTTTATGTGTACTAGTGTACTGTCTGCATGCCGAGATGGTCATGCTACATGCCGAGGAGGTCAGAAGAAGGCGTCGGATTCCCCTGGAACTAGAGTCAAAGTCAAAGACAGTTCTTAGCCGCCATGTGGGTGCTAGGAATCGAACCCAGGTCCTCTGCAAGAGCAGTCAGTGCTCTTAACCGATGAGCCATCTCTGCAGCCCAAACTATGAGCTCTTTTAATTGAGACAGAGTCCATGTAGCCCAGGATGGCCTCAAACTCATGATCCTCCTGCCTCAGCCTCCTGAGAGCTGAGGTTATCTATATGTGCCAGCACATGTTGCTAGATTCAGGGTTTTTTAAAATTTTATTTATTTTTGTATGTGTATGAATGTACTGTCTGCCTGCAGGTCTGTGCACCTGTGTCGTGCAATGCTGCGGAGGTCAGAAGAGGGTGTCGGATTCCCTGGAACTGGAGTTCTCCTGGAATTGGAGTTACGAATGGTTTCACCCGCCATGTGGGTTTGGGGATCGAACCCAGGTCCTCTGCAAGAGCAGTCGGTGTTCTTAAAAAGCCAAAAAAAAAAAAAAAAAAAACCCAAAACAAAAAAAGTAATTGTGTGTGTACATATCACAATGTGAGGGTGTGCTTGCCAAAGTGCACAGTGGAGGTAGGAGGATCACCCTGTTGAAGTAGATCTCTCCTTTTAGGTGGGCTCTGGGAATTGAACTGATTGCCAGGCTTTTGTACTAGCACCTTACCTGCTGAGCCATGTTCTTGGTCCCTAGTCTGACCTGTATCTGGGTGCTACTGTCCTGGTCTAGGTCATGACCTTGGACTTGGAAAATGACACTTACCTCTGCCTTCCACCATTGTCCTCCTATTATGTACTTGAAGCAGAGCGAGCTCTCCCCGTAGAGGCTGTTATAGTCAAGATCCTTATGAACGACAAGAGGCCCCTCTGACCTCATCTTCCACCTGTCCTTGCCTCCTCAGTATGAATGACCAACACTTTCAGGAAAGCTTGTGCCTAACCCCTTTCAGGCCTTTGATTCAAGTTACCTTGTGAAGGGGTTCTCCCTGACAGCTCTCTTAAGGACCATCCTTCTTCTGGTGTTCCTCACAGCCCTGCCCTGATCTTTTTTTTTTGGGTAGGGGGTCTTTTTGAGATAGGATTTCCCTGCAGCCCCAGCTATCCTGGAATTCTCTGTAGACAAGGCTGGCCTTGAACTTACAGAGATCTGCCTGCCTCTGCCTCCCAAGTGCTGGGATTAAAGGCGTGTGCCACCAGGCCCCGGCTTCAAGCAACGCTTTTAATTTTTTTTTTTTTTTTTTGGTCTTTTTGAGACAGGGTCTCCCTTTAGTCCAAGCTGGCCTAGAGCTTGCTCTATAGACCAGGCTGGCCTTGAACTCACAGAGATCTGCCTGCCTCTACCTCCCAAATGCTAGTATTAAAGGCGTGCTGCACCATGCCCGGCCTTTAATACATAATTCTTTTATCACCTTTACTACACCTTTTATCACCTGTACTAGAATGTAGGGTCCAGGAGAGAAGGAGGTTTTCCCCCTCTTTTGTACACGGATTCAACTCAAGCACTATAAAGTAATTCCTGGGAAATTAACAGGGATTGCCCAATACATATTGGACGAATGAAGGTTCAGCATGTCGCTGGAGTGTCATAACCGAGAATGTGCCTGGTAGAAGGAAGAGAGTGAGCACTCCACAGTCAGAGGTCATCAGTCCGGTCTGCTTTGTCTTCCCCGTTTACCAACCTAGCATTCATTTAACCCTCGAATATTCAAAATACTAAGCATCCACTGTGAGTTCAAAAGTGCTCTTGGTGCTGTAGGGAGAGTATGTGACTAAACGCAATGAAGCAGCAGCAAACAATACCTCCCACGGTAATTAAGGGTAAAATTACATGGCAGATTGTCAACGTTAATAGTTCAGAGGGAGAAATCAGTGAGACTGAAGTCAATTCCAAAGTCCAGCAGGAGTCTGAACTATCTTTTAAAGCGCTCCACCAGTTGATAGCAGGGCTAAGACCTGCTTGAGATCCGAGGCAGAGCTTGAGATCCGAGGGGCCTTCCGACTTCCCCCGGGGTGAAAAGCCGAGTGCGTGGCGCGGCCTAGAACCCGGGGCTTCTGAGGTCCCCAAGCAAGGTCCCAGACTCGCCTGCGGCCTGAAGAACCCGTGGTGAGCCCGGTCCGTAAGGGTCCGCACAAGGTGCCAGCAGCGACCCTTGCGGGGGCAGAGGCTTCAGGGCGGGGGGGTCACGAGGTCACATTCCTCCAGCCCTGGGCGCTGGCATCTGCCGGGAGGGTCCCAGGCTGCCGATCCCCGCCATCAGGACTCAGGGCCGCGCTCCCTCCGCAGACGTCGGCCCAGAGACTCACTGGCCGCAGGGCTGGGAAGAGCCGATCCCCGCCTGCGGAGAGAGCGCCGCGGGAGCTCCGGACTACTTGTCCCCGCGGAGGGATTCTCGCACGCACACACAGAGACAGCAGCGGAGGGTGGTGACGCCGCGGGCGCCAGGCGGAGGGCGCAGCGACGTCGAGGAGGGGGCGGGGCGCGCGTCGGCAAGTAGTTCCGGGTGCGCGGCCCCGGATGTTGGCTGCTCCCGCTGCCGCCGCTCTCGGCGCTGCTCGGGGCTTCGGCCGCTCCAACCAGGCGCCGTCGGAACCTCTCGTTGGGGGCGGAGACGCACGCAGCGGCCGGGGGCTCGGCCGGGCCGTCCCGGCCTGCGCAGCCTGAGGTGAGCGTGCGGCGCGCGGCGCGCGGCGCGCGGTCGGGCCGGGGCGGCGGGCGAGGAGGCGGGGCCGGGGCATCTCCCGGGACCGAGGCTGGGGCTGCCCTGGGCGAGCCGTGCTCGCTCTCCTCAGCCGCGGCGGGCGGGGCGGGGCCGGTCCTCCCTCCCCCGCGGCGCTCTCGTCAGCTGCTGCTGCCCCTCAGCCGGGGAGCCGGGGCCCCGCGCGCCCGCCCCTCCCCCAGGTGGGGCCCAGGCCCCGGGACGTGGACCCCGAGGGTGCCGACCCTATGACTCGGGTGACCTGCGCCCTAGCCCCGGGCTGGCTGCGCTCGGGCGCGGTGCGGGGTCCTGGCGTCTGACCGGCTTGGGGGCGCTTTGCAGCCGGGAGGGCGGGCAGTGCTTGCTGCCTTGCGGGTGCCCTTCGGGGTGAGGAGGCCCGGGCTGGGGGCCCGCGTTCCCGCCCATCCTGTCGCCGCGTCCTTTGCTGGCATTGGGGCAAAGGCAGCCGTTGCATGCGGACGTGTTGCTGTCCTGTGTGTGTTGCATCCTGCCCACGTGGTAGGGTGTCCCGTCCCTCCCACCCCCTCCATTTTTGCAGTTGCTGAAGAGAGGGAGGTTAACGGGATCTGGATTTTGTTTTGTTTTTCTTCTCTGGGATTTCCTCCGGGTGGCGGGCAAGGTGTGGAGGTCAGTTGGCTTTACCGAGGATGGACTGTGGTCGGTTGGGTGGAAGAATCAAGAGTTGTACTCTTAGGAAATCGAGACCAGCAGAGGACATAGCAGAGCTTAGCTAGTTCTTTGACATCCTTTCTATCTCGCCTGAGCTCGTGTTCTTTTCCCTACTGCTTAATCCTCCAAAGAGAGTAAACGCTTGCTACGGATGTGTCGAGGTGTAGTTTTCGTTTCTCTGTTGTGCTTTCTGTGTATTTTTGGCCTAGGGTTTTCTGTTCTGTGTTGGTGCGGCGCGCTCTGTTGTAGCTGGGGATTCCTGAATGTGTCCTGGAGATTGAGATTGGTGGACATCGCTTCTGCTTTGCCCTGTGCTGGCTTTTTTTTTTTTTTTCCCTGATAAGAAAGCAGGCATATTGTATAGGAGGAGTATTAGAGGCATAATAGCTCTGTTCTAGTACACCACGTAGGTAGTTCCAACTTCTTTCCTGAAACTCCTGTAGTTCACTTCTTTTTGTTTTAAGCATTATTGGGCACAGACGTTGGTTTTAAAATGTGTTTTGCATAGCCCCCCCCCCCATGCCTCCAGGTTAATGTTCCATCTTCCTGTATTTTGCTCCTTTGAGATCACAGGTTGCTCTTTGCAGAACCCTTTTATTCTTTTTAAACTTCAGCGCATGTTTATAGAAAAGAAAACGACAAAAGCTCCTTTTCTTTTTTTTTTTTGCAAATTTTTTTTTTTTTTTTTATTTATTTATCTAAGTGAAATTTGAAGTTTTTGGTTTCTTAGATGAATGGAAGATCGGAAGGTTTCTCTTTACTGTTTGGTTTTATGTCGGAATTGAGGTGGATCTGCTGCTGAAGATATGGGGAATTTCTCATGCCTCTATTAGGCTAGGAATGTTTATTTTGGCTCAGGGTCTCTCTGAAGCTCTCAGCGGCTTGGGCAGCTATATAGGCTAGGCTGGCTTGAACTCAGAGATCCCCCTGCCCCGCCTCCTAAGTGCGGGAGTAAAGGCGTGGACTACCATGCTTGGCCTTAACCTCTTTAGATGTCACATGACCAACATTCCTATTTTCCACACTGAAGTTTATCTTTTTTTGTAGCCCCATGGGTCTTAAACTGGTTGGGCCGTCTTGAACTCTTGATTTCTCTGCCTTCACCTCCAGTGCTGGAATTATAGGCTTGTGCCACTTCTATAACTAGCCACATGCTGTTTTTATTTGTTGTTGTTTGTTTTTTTTCTTTTTTTTAGACAGGGTCCCCCTTTGCCAGCTGGCTGGAACTCACTATGGAGACCAGGCTGGCCTTGAACTCAGGGATCCACCTGCCTCTGTCACCTGAGTCCTGGGATTAAAGGTGTGCGCCCCCATGTCCAGCAATAATGATCTGGCATTAAAATGTAGTTTGTTCTTTCCTTTTCTTCCTTTTTTTTTTTTTTTTTTTTTTGAGGCAGGGTCTCCCTGTAGCCCCAGCTGACCTCACTTTGTATACCAGGCTGCCTTTGAACTCAGAGATCTGCCTGCCTCTGCTTCCTGGGTGCTGGGATTAAAGATATGCTCCACCGGGCTGGAGAGATGGCCTAGCGGTTAAGAGCGCCGACTGCTCTTGCAGAGGACCCGGGTTCGACCCCAGCATCCACAATGGCAGCTGAGAACCATCTGTAACTCCAATTCCAGGAGAACTCCAGTTTCAGGGGAATCCGATGCCCTCTTCTGACCTCCGCGGCATTGCACGACACGGGTGCACAAACCTACATGCAGTACATTCATACACATAAAATAAAAAAAAAATAAAAAAAAAAAAAGATGTGCTCCACCATGCCTGGCTAAAATGTGGTTTTTGGTACTGCATTTTTCTTTTTATCTGATAGCATTGTTAACATATTCTCCTTTTTCCTTCTATGTAGAATCATTTAAATATAGATTCTATTAGCTTTCATTATGCTAAATATGGGTGTGGCAGTGGAAAATAGAATGTTGTTCTGATACATTCTGAGGCACATTTTTGTAGTAAGTCAGCATTTGTAATACTTATGCAAAATACTGTGCTGTGAAGTAATCTGAATAAAATATTGGTTCTGTGAAAGCTTCAGCTTCTGTTGAAAGTAGGAGAATTCATATACTGTGTGCTGGATAACTTTAGTGTCAACTTGACATACCTGGGTTGTGGGAGCCTCAGTTGGGGAATTGCCTCCATCGGACTGGCCTATGGCCATGTCTGTGGGGTATTTTCTTGATTGTTGAGTGATGTGTGAGGGTCCAGTCCACTATGGGTGATGCCATCCTGGATAGGTTGTTGTATATTGTATCAGAAAGCAGTCTGGGAATGGCCAGGTGAGCAAACCAGTAAGCAGTGTTCCTCCATGGCCTGTGTCTCAGCTTGAACCTGCCTCCAGGTTCCTATCCTGAGTTTGCTACCTTTGGCTCCCTCAGTGATGAACTGTGATTGGGGGGAGATGGGAGCTGAATAAACCTTTACTCCCCAAGTTGGTTATGGTTAGAGTGCTTTTGTCACAGCAATTAAAGAGAAACTAGAACACTATAAACATAAAATGTCATTTGAGATAATGCAACCAGGGTCAGCCAGGTTAAGTGATGTGCAAAAGAAATTTCCAGAGGTGAAGGGTGTGTTCCAGAAGACTGAAGGGCTGCTCAAAGGCAGGAAAGCGGTGATTAACATAAAATACCAAGTATTTGTCACTGGGAATTGTATTGGTGAATAAATGAACCGGTTTCTCAGATTGGCTAGGGTATATTGGAGGATCTGTCAATGATAGAGGATTTAGTTTTGGCAGGGTACTAAGTGGGTTCTAAAGGCAATACAATGATGTGTACTGTTCCTGAGGAAGGTATTTATGTCAGCTTAGTGTACTTATAATGGGGAGACTGATTGGAATGTTGTTGGAGAATTTTAGGAATAAGATGATTGCGGGAATAAAATAATAGCATTTGTTGAGGTTTACACTATGCTAGACATTACTGTAAGCTCTTATTTATCAAATCTTCATTTTAAGGTCTTGTAATCATGAAGGGGTGGGGCTTAGGGCAAGTTACTTTATGGATCTGATCATCACATACAGGGTATATAGTCAGGTGAAGTAGATTCTGCATATGTGACCAGATGGATGTCAGAAGGGATGTACCACAGGGACAGAAAACTTGAGGAATTTTGGCTTACACATTAGGCTAATAGGAAAAGAAAGCATTCTGAGAACCACAGAAGCCAAGGATAGGTAGGTCATTGACTGTATTAAATGTAATTTTGAAGTGCAGAGACAGTGAATGTAAAGACTACTGAAGTAGACCAGAAGGAGGTAATTTGTAGCTTTGGAATTTTGAAAGGAAGGATAACAGGCCAAAATTGTTTTATTTATTTTTTATGTGTATGAATGTACTGTCTGCATGTAGGTTTGTGCACCTGTATCATGCAATGCTGTGGAGGTCAGAAGAGGGTGTCGGATTCCCCTGGAACTGGAGTTAAAGATAGTTCTTAGCCCCCATGTGGGTGCTGGAAATCGAACCCCGTCCTCTGCAGGAGCAATTGGTTCTCTTAACCGCAGATCCATCTCTCCAGCTCCCAAAATTGTTTTCATAGGATCTGTAGAGATTTTATGATCTGGTGTGGTAATTTTTTTTACTATTTTCTTTTAAAAAATATTTTATTTTTCTGGGGGGGGAATATTTTATTTTTATCTTATCTGTGTGAATGTATTGCCTCCATGTGTGTAAGTACACTCCTGTCATGCAGTGTCCTTGGAGGTCAGAGAGGGTGTTGGATCCCCTGGAACTGGATGTTAGTAGCCATGTGGGTGCTGGGATTTGAACCCGGGTCCTCTGCAAGAGCAGTTGGTGCACTTGACCACTGAGCCATCTCTTCAGCCCTCCCTCCCTCTCCCTCCCTTCCTTCCTTCCTTCCTTCCTTCCTTCCAATTTTATGTGTATGTATGTATTGCCTACATCTATGAAAGTGCACCTGTGTGGTACAGTGCCTGCAGAGTTGGAGGAGATCCCCTGCAACTGGAGTTATGGATGGTTGTTAGCCACCATGTGGGTTCTGGGTCCTCTGCAAGAACAGCCAGTGCTCTTAACTGCTGAGCCATCTCTCCAGCCACAGTATTTTCTTACTACGTTACTTCTGGTGTCATTCATTCATTCATTTTTTTTTTTTAAGACGGTTTCCCTGCAGGTCCAGCTGGCCTGGAACTCACTCTGTAGACCAGGCTGGCCTTGAACTCACAGAAATTAGCCTGCCTCTGCTATGATTAAAGGCATGCGCCACCACGCTGTTCGTAGCCGACATGTGGGTGCTGGGAATCAAACCTGGGTCCTCTGCAAGAGCAGTCCATGCTCTTAACCACTGAGCCATCTCTCCAGCCCCTGGTGTCATTCTTAACTTGTCACAACTGCTTAATACCATAATGAGTTTGTCTTCAGAAAAGAAGCTAATGTTTAGATATTTTATATTTTTTTTTTTTTGGTTTGTCTTGGTCTTTTTTTTTAATATTACTGCATCGTTTTCTTTTTTTTTAATTTTATTTATTTTTTATGTGTATGAACATATTGTCTGCATGTAGGTTTGTGCACCCCTGTCGTGCAAAGCCTCGGATGTCAGAAGAGGGTGTCTGATTCCCCTGGAACTGGAGTTAAAGACAGTTCTTAGCCGCCGTGTGGGTGCTGGGAATCTTACCCGGTCCTCTGCAAGAGCAGTCAGCACTCTTAACCGTTAGGCCATCTCTCCAGCCCCTGTCTTGGTCTTTTTGAGACAGGGTCTACCCAGCTGTCCTGGGACTCACAGTGTAGAACAGGCTGTCCTTGAACTGACAAAGATGTCTGCCTTTGGCTCCTGAGTGCCAGAGTTTGATGAGGAATTCTAAAGCTAATGGTGTCACAACCTGGTTGGATAGATTTATCTTTTAAACAGTTTTAAACGTCACTTTAAAAAAAAAAAGCTGTGTGTGATTGTGCGTGTGTATGTTGTATTGTTAATTTTATGAATGTGGTGTGTATGGAAAGGAAAAGTTGGTCCTCCGTGTTGGGTGTTTGTTTTTTTTTTTTTTTTTTTTGTCCAAAAAAAAAAAAAAAAAAATCTGCTTGCCTCTGCCTTCCAGGTGCTGCGGAATTAATAGGTATGCACCACTACTTCCAGGCTGTTTTTTCTCAAACAAACAAACTGTGTGTGAGAGAGAGTTGCCTGCATGTGTGTAAGTGGATCTGTCTCATGCAGTACCCTTAGAGGCCAGAAGCGGGACTCAAAATTCCTTGGAACTGGTATTATGGATGGCTGTTAGCCGCCATGTGGGTTCTGCGGAAAAAAACTGAAAACCCTGGTCCTCTGCAAAAAAAAAAAAAAAGTGCTTTTTTTTTTTTTTTTTTTGGTTCTTTTCTAGACAGGGTCTCATGCTAGCCCAAACGCTTTGTCCTGGAACTTCACTCTGTAGACCAGCTGGCCTTTGAACTGACAGATCTGCATCTGCCTCTGCCCTCCGAGTGCTAGAATTAAAGAAAAGTTATGTGCCACCATGCACAGCCCAAGATTTTTTTTTTTTGAGAAGGGTCTCCCTTTATTCCCAAATGTCCAGAGGCTCGCTCTGTAGACCATGTTGGCCTTGATCTGCCTGCCTCTGCCTCTCGGTGCTGGATTAAAGGAGTGCACCACACAGTGTGAAGTCTTAGCCACCACTGTGTGGTGGGAGTTCTTGAACCCAGGCTCTCTGCAAGAGGAGTCAGTATTCTTAACAGCTGAGCCATCTCTCTAGCCTTTGTTTTTGTGTTGAGACTGGCTCACTATGTAGCTCTGCTGGAATGGATCAGGCTGGCCTTGAACTCACAGAGATTTGCCTACCTCTGTCTCCTGAGAACTGGGATTAAGTGTATGAACCACCATGCCCAGCTCCACCCTTACCTTTTGAGACAGGGTCTCACACTGGACCTGAAGCTTACTGATTTAGCTATACTGTTTCAGGGATCTAGGTGTTTTGTTTTTCTTTTTTTTTTTTTTTTTTTTTTTTTCTCGTTTTGAGACTGGGTCTTCCTGTAGCTTCAGCTGTCTTGGAACTCACTCAAGGCTGGCCTAGAACTCACATACGTCCACCTGACTCTGCCTTCCGAGTGCTGGGATTAAAGGCATGTCCCTCCACACCCATCGGATCCACATGTTTTTTGTCCCTGCCTCTCACAACAGCTGGAATTACAGACTTGTGTCGTAAAGTTTTTTTACGTGGTTCTGGGGATCTGAACTCATGTCCTCAGGCTTGTGCATCTGAGCCATCTTCCCAGCCCCCCCAAAAAGCGTTTTTGAGATAAAATTCACCATTTAAAGTGTAAAATTAAGTGTTTTTTAGTGTATTTTTTAGTAACCATAACCACAGTGAATGTTAAAAAATATTACAAAAAGAAACCTGGCACCCATAGCAGCTACTCCAGTTCCTTCCCCTCCTCCCAGGCTGCACAGGTCACTGATGGATTTACAGCTCTATGGATTTGCTGCTTCTAGACATTTCCTGTAAATGTTAATTGTACTATTTCACTTTGAGCTCTTTTTTTTTTTGTCGTGTTTCTTCCATTGTGAGTATTTAAAGGGTCATTGATGTGTATGTGTTAGTATTTCAGTGCCCTCTTCCTGCCAGACACTCTGTAGTACAGAGATGCTCTGTTCTTAGCCATTGTCTCTACACATTTAAGCTCTTAGCCATTATGGTTATTCATTTAAGCTCTTCATTGTTACCAACCCTTGCTGTAGCTTTTCTTTTACGTTATAACCTCTACTGTTGGCCCTTGAACATTTCATGATTTGCATATATTTCTCCTACATTATTTCATTTGATCACACAACAAACCTCTAGTGGAGGAAAAACAACTTTCAGCTCAACAATCATGTTAAGGTGACTTGCCCAGAATTGAACTTGAACTGGTGGAGAAAATAAGTCTTAGTTCTAGGTCCTGCCATTTCCACTCCCGTTTGCATTTCGAAGGATTCCTTTGGAATCCCAGAGACCCAAGGGGACTGTGAAATCCCTACCACTCGCAGGGTGGGGTGCTGTGAGTGGTGTTAATTTTTTTTCTTTCTTTCTTTTTTTTTTTTTTTTTCCTGATAAGTCTGTTGTGTTCCTCTCTCTGGCTGTTAAGTAGACTAGGGTAGCCTGGAACTTGAAGCTATTCTCTGCCTCCAGAACGCTGAAATTACAGAGATTACAGGTGTGAGCTACCAGCCCAGGCTGGGAATCACTGAAGTTTTATGATTATTCTTTGGGACTTAAAATGAAGACTTACAGCTGGGTGTGGTAGTGCACACCTTTGATCCCAGCAATGGGGAGGCAGAGGCAGGTGGATCTTTGTGAGTTAAAGGCCAGCCTGGTCTCCATAGTGAAGACTTAAATAGAATAGAGCAAGCAAGTAACAAAATTATGTTTTAAATAGTGATTTTTTGAATTTTTGCCTTTTCTTTTAGAGCTTTAATGGCATTTAGTGTGATGATAACATTTTATGAGGTCTTACTATTAGCATAGAAGTTTTATGAATACATTCATTATATGATCTTCGAAACAATCCCTACTTGGTAGATTTTATAGATGAGGAAATAGACACAAAGAAGTAACTTGCCTAAGGGTTCAGAGCTAGGAATGGAAAGAACCAAGTTTCCAATCTTCAACTCTACTTTTAGAATTCACGATATACTGTTTTTGCTTGCTGGTTATGAATTAATAGAGGGTAGCATTTCAATGAAGGGCATGGCCAGAATATAAAGACTGGATTTTGAATAAACAGTGAAATTTAACTTGACATTGCATCCATATTTCTTTCTTTTTTTTTTTGTCTTTTTGAGACAGGGTCTCCCTTTAAGTCCCAGCTGGCCTGGAGCTCACTGTATAGACCAGGCACTGTATAGACCTTGAACTCACAGAAGTCCTCCTGCCTCTGCCTCCCAAGCCCTAGGATTAAAGGCGTGCGCCACCACTCCCGGCTTCCATATTTCTTTTAATGGACCTAAAACTATAGATACAAAGAGGCATGTTTAGACGTTGTGCATTTTCTCATTTGTCTCTCAACTAAATATTTAGAGACTTGCTGTGCATTTTCTCATTTAGTCTCTCAACTAAATACTTAAGAGATTTGCTGTGCTCTTCTTTGTTGGCTTAAGTCCTTTAGCTTTCCACATTGACATTGTTCAGAAACCTTGGCTTGGGAGTACTAAAGGTCCTTTTTACCACTTTGCAGTTGTTTATGTCAGTTTTTGGTTTCCACATTGGAACAGTTAGCCTTTCATTCCAGGGGGGAGGTATGCTACCTCTTCCACCTCAAAACTTGGAAAAATACTACAGTGACATTTTATAACTGTCAATTTTTTTGACCATCTTAATTGGCATAACTGGGTTTTACTGCACAAATAAGAACCAAAAGTACAGTGTTTTGGTTAAAGAGATTGACTTATACCGAAATTGGGAAAGGCATATGCCGTACAGGATTTTCAATTTAATAGAATTTGTTATAACCAGATCAGGAGAGCATTAAGTACTGTGGGCCATCTGTTGGGATATGGAAATAGCTTTGTTAGAAGAAACCAGATGTTGTATTTATATTTATAACAATGGCATTCTACTTATTTTAAGTAACCTTTTGTTGATAGGTACCTCTGGCTGCTATTCTTGACAGATATGAGAATGTGATATTTTTCAAACTGATTAATACACTTGTGGGATTAGGATAAACCAAATGACTTATGGTGCCAAACTTTAATACTATAATAAGAACTTTTACTTTGGCATCCTTTATAGACCTAGTTTCTAGTAATTTCTAGGCTACTTTGGTTACCCTAAGAATTTTACCATAAATTCAGTGTGGTTTCATTTTGCTGTGATTGGATCTACATTTACACTATACTGTCTGCCTTTTTTCCCCCACCTTTAGTGAATGAAGTAGTCTGGACTCAAACTTAGAAGTGTGGTAAGAGGAACTTTAGAATAAATACAGTCTCTGCTGGCAAGATTGCTCAGAGGTTGAGTGCTTGGTCTGCAGTTATGAGTTACCTGAGTTTGGATTCCAGCATCCATGTAACAAGCTCTGGTGTCCTGCAAAAACGCCTGTAACGCCAGCTGCCAGGGGATCCACTGCTCTCCTTTGGTTTCTGTAAGTGCCCAAGCACCTACATACATGTACGTAGACAGGCACGCACATTAGTAAAACAGACACACACAAAAAAGGACTGGCAAGGTGGCTTGGTGGGTAAAGGTTATTGCTGCCAGGGCTAATGACCTGAGTTTGATTCCTGGAACTCAAAAGATGGGAGTAGAGAAAGGATCCAAGTTATCTTCTAATCTCTACACAGGCATCCTGACATGTATGCACATCTCCACAGGAAATAAATGTCATAATCTTACAGAATTGTTAGAGTTACCACAAACTGCCATTTTTCATCATCTTTCAGTCATATGTGGAAGAGGGTCTTGGAGTCCATAGAAGGATTAGCTCTTTTCCTTGTCTAAAGGACACTTTACTTACCTAGTCAATTTGACTTTCAGTAAAAATTTTCACCTGGATTTTCTTTGGGCAGGACCAGATGCCCACCTGCCAGCTTTTCTGGCAGCTCTGTATCGGAACCAGTAAAGTGTACTTGTTCCCAGGGGGGGAAAGAAGTGTTTTCTTTTCATGTGTAGAACAAAGCTAAAAGCGGCAACGGAGTTCTTCCTGGTCAGAGGCCTGCTTAGTAGAATGATATCAAATTCAGATTGATCTTCTGATTGATTAGAAGAGTTTTAGTTGCCTGTAAGCTTATTAAAGACCTCAGAAATTGGAATCTGCTTTTGCTCAAGGTTGAGACCTGACCTTACTTTTAAACTATTAATAAGTTTAATTTATATTTATGAGAGAAATGGGTGACAGAGGTCAGACTATTAGAACTCAGGTAATCATAGTATCACAGTTTCAAATTCCGAGTTTGCTTATAGAGAATGGGAATGGGTATGGGTGGTTGTTTTTTTTGGGGGGGTCTTTGAGACAGGGTCTCCCTGCAGCCCCATCTGTCTTGGAACTGGCTCTGTAGACCAGGCTGGCCTTGAACTCATAGAGATCCATCCACCAAGTGCTGGCATTAAAGGTGTGTGCCACCACGCCCGGCTGGGGTGGGTTTTAATGTGGTAGAAATAGGTATTGTTTAGAGTCTAGATTTTTGACTAATGGTTATTTACTGAGTTACTAAAAATAGCTTGAAGTTTCTGTGACTTGGCTGTAGAACATGTGGGAATGAATTATAGTCAGAGTAGATAACACAGCAATCAACAGTAGGTTGGTTCTTAGAATGACTGTGGGGTGCACTGTTTGGTAGGCTTTGAATGGTGTTCCTACTGTTTTTCTGCAGAATGCTTTACACAGGATAGACAGTGAAATAGGTCGATGATGGCTTTGCTCGTGCATACATGGATAGCAGTCAGCATAAATGTTAACTTGTGTCAGTTAATCATGTTTCATGTTTCACATTTAGACTGTGTAAAAACATGAAGTATATCTACTTGTATTTGAATGATGTTTGATCTGTTGGATTTTGGGACCTTATAGTAACTCTGTAGTACAAGTAGGGTAAGCAGTAATGTATTGACAAATGGGGAAAATGAGGTACAAGAGAAGAGTTACTATTATTTAGTAGTAGAACTATTCTGGGACCTACTCTCTGCATTCTACTTCTACTCTTTGTATAGTCTTTTCTTTCGTTTTTGTTTTTTTTTTTTGTCTTTGTCGAGACAGGGTCTCGCTGTAGCCCCAGCTGTCCTGGAACCCACTCTGTAGACCAGGCTGGTCTTGAACTCACAAAGATTCACGCTGCTCTGCCGCCCAAGTGCTAGGATTAAAGTGTGCACCCACCACGCCTGGGCTTTACTCTTGTATTCTTTTTGAAAATAACTAGTTTCTAGTTTGTTACTATTTTTTATCCTGTAGTATGGAGTCCTCTATGATGTGGACGGTAGGCATGAATCGGGCAGCTAGAGATGCATGCCTGGCAGTGCTGATCCAGAATCCGTATGGAGTGTCTGGCAGTGACTAAAAGGACCGTGATAGATGGCTACTATCGCGAGTATCGCACTATGGACGAACGCGAGGTGGCTGCGCGCGTATGGTGTGACAGTCTACGAGTAGGTTAATGAATGTTGCAGAGCAAGATTTTTACGATAAGAGCCATGTTCGAACATGCGGTGTTGAGTCGCTGTAGGGAGAACGAGGGCGAAGGGTGACGCTTGGTGGTCACCCTGGTGTGAGCAGTCAAGAAGGTGTGAGGCTTTGGCGCATGAGCTGTGGAGCACTCCAGTATGTAAGACTTGACCCTGTCTAGGATCAGACCGCGTATGCTACGCCAGGATTGGGTAATAAGCCATCACACCTGCTCGTGTTGTGAATCTGTTGGAGGGCGTCGCAATTGTGAGTGATCGTTATTTGGTGGAGGAGGAGGTGTTCATGCTAGTGGATTTGTCAGCGGGGTACATATCAGTAGGCAGGGGCGGATCTCGGATAATCGTATGGGTCTTTTTTGTGTTTGTTTTTTTTTTGCACCCGTGTCGTGCAATGCCTCGGAGGTCAGAAGAGGGTGTCGGATTCCCCGGGAACTGGAGTTCTCCTGGAATTGGAGTTTCAAATGGTTCTCGGCCGCCATGTGGGTGTTGGGGATCAAACCCCAGTCCTCTGTAAGAGCGGTCGGCGCTCTTAACCGCTAAGCCATCTCTCCAGCCCCCTTGGGGGTCTTTTTTAAGACAGGGTCTCCCTGCTGTCCCAACTGGCCCTGAACTCACTTTGTAGACCAGACTGGCCTTGAACTCACAGAGATCCGCCTGCCTCTGCCTCCCAAGTGCTGGGATTGAAGGCATGTGCCACCTTCTTTAAAGCAGAGGACTAAAAGTTTTAGTGAGGAACATTCGACTTTAGATTTTTGAGGTGAAAGTGAAAAGCTGTGGAGGTTCCGAATGATGCACAGATCAGAGTGTGGTACGGAAAGTTTAGGGACATGAAGCTAGTAGCCAGATTTTTGTTAAATTTAGGGCCCTTGTCACTGGAAGCATTTTTACATGAATCAGCATTTCTGATTTTTTTTTTTTTTTTTGAGACAGCACTTGCTGTCCTGTGTAGACCAGGCTGGCCTTGAACTCACAAGAGATCCTCCTGCCTCTGCCTCCCAAGTATGAGGATTAAAGGTGTGGGCCACCACGCCTGGCCAGCCGATTTTCTTTTCTTTTCTTTCTTTTAGACAGGGTCTCTCTTTAGTTCCAGCTGTGTAGACCACGCTGGCCTCGAACTCACAGAGATCAGCCTGCTTCTGTTGGGATTAACCCAGCAAAAGTGTGAATTTTTTTTAACTTAAAATTTTTTTTATGTGTTCGAATGTAATGTCTGCATGTAGGTTTGTGCACCCGTGTCGTGCAATGCCGTGGAGGTCAGAAGAGGGTGTCAGATTCCCCTGAAACTGGAGTTAAAGATAGTTCTTAGCCGCCATGTGGGTGCTGGGGATTGAACACGGGTCCTCTGCAAGAGCATTCGGTGCTCTTAATCGCTAGGCCATTTCTCCAGCCCCCCCCAAATGTGAATCTTTTTAAAGAGCAGTTTAATTAAATTAATTAATTATTTTCGAGACAGGATCTCCCTGTAGCTCCAGCTGTCCTGGAACTCACTCTGTATACCAGGCTGGCCTTGAACTCACAAAGATCAGTCTGCCTCTGTCTCTCAAGTGCTAGGATTAAAGGCGTGCGCCACCACACCCAGCCTAAGAGCAGTTTAAATACTCAGTACTATCAGAGTATTTTGCTAAGAAGTTAAGTTAAAAAAATAGGTTTGACAAATTCCTTGAACATAATGTTATGGGTCATGTTGTGAGTTTTATTGGGTGATTTAGATTTTCTTCCCATTAGAATTTGGTCATTTCATGAAATGAATTTTGGGACTGGAGAGATGACTCAGTGGTTAAAAGCGCTGACTGCTCTAGTAGAGGACCAAGGTTTAGTTCCCAACACCGTCATGGCTACCAACTCTGTCTGCAACTTTGTTCCAGGGAATCTGGCTACCTCTTCTGGCGTCTGAAGGCATTATGTGCAGGGGTGGGTGCACTTACATGCATGTAAAACACCCGTACACATACATTATTTATTTATTTTTAATATTTTTTAAATTTTATTTATTTTGTATGTGTATGAATATACTATCTGTATGTAGGTTTGTGCACCCATGTCATGCAGTGCCTTGGAGGTCAGAAGAGGGCGTCGGATTCCCCAGGAACTGGAGTTGAAGCCGGTTCTCAGCCACCATGTGGGTGCTGGGGATCGAACCCCGGTCCTCTGCAAGAGCAGTTGGTGCTCTTAACCGCTAGGCTATCTCTCCAGCCCACATTTTTTAGTTTTATTTAGTACTGTCTGCATGTAGGTTTGTGCACCCATGTCGTGCAATGCTGAGGAGGTCAGAAGAGGCTGTCAGATTCCCCTGGAACTGGAGTTAAAGACAGTTCTCAATCGCCATGTGGGTGCTGGGGATCGAACCAGGGTCCTCTGCAAGAGCAGTTGGTGCTCTCAACCTCTGAACCATCTCTTCAGCCCCTAAATTGTTAGTGTTTCTTCAAGGTACTGTTTTTAATCCAGGAACATTGGATTCATTAATTTCTCTCAGTTGCTCTTTTGTCACGTTTATGTCATAAGTGAAAAAGGAGGGTCCTTGCCAGTCAAGACCACAGCTGCTTAGTATGGGAAGGACATCATACAGCTGTTCTTGGCATAGTAGAAGTATGCTGTGATTTCTTCTGATGACTAATGATTTTTTTTTGTTGTCCTTTTTTTTTTCCCTCTATAGTCCCACTTGGCCTGGAACTGCTATGTGGACCAGGCTGGCCTCAGTCTCACAGAGAGCTGCCTGCCTTTGCCTCTGCCTTCCTAGTGCCTGGACTAAATGCCTGTGTCACCATGCTCTTGCCTTGTTTTTCTAGCTACTAGTTTTTCATTAGAAAGGCAGAGTGGCTATCTTGCACATTTGAGGAGCTAATGCACTTAAGGGTGTGGATGGTTAGAATCTTACGTTCAGAGAATGCCCTTAGGCCATTGAGATGGCTCAGAACGTAAAGGTACCTGGGATGCTGGGGTGAAAGGAGAGAACTGATTCCTGCAGTTGTCCTTTGACCTCCAATTATATTCAATGGCATATGCATACTCATACAGGTCACACACACACACACACACACATGAGTAATATCGCTGGGTGTGGTGGCGCACGCCTTTAATCCTAGCAATTGGGAGGCAGAGGCAGGCGGATCTTTGTGAGTTCAAGGCCAACCTGGTCTAGAGAGTGAGTTCCAGGCCAGCTGGGGCTACAGGGAGACCCTGTCTCGAAAAGACAAAAAAAACAAAACAAAAACAAAAACAAAAAAAGTATTAAAGAATGCCCTTTTTTTCACAACCCTCCCTACCCCACCCCCCGTTTTTGAGATAGGGTTTTGGTATTTAGCCCAGGCTAACCTTGAACCTATGATCCTTCTGCTTTAGTATCTCAGGTGCTTGGATTACGGTATATGCTACCAGGCTTGGCCCCCTAAGGAACATTTCTTACTGAGATAGATGACCATAGATGACCTAGTCATTCTAATTTATAGAAGGTTATTAGGCTTTTTTGTCTCTTGTAGAGACAGGATTGTAACTTGGGTATGGTGGCACATGCCTTTAATTGAAGCACTCTGGAGGCAGAGACAGGTAGATCTCTGAGAGCAAGGCCAGCCTGGTCTACATAGTGTGTTATAGGCCAGTCGAGGCTACATAGTGAGACCCCCATCTAAAAACAAACTGCTCTCCCCTCAAGCTCTTACTTATATTGACTCTTGCAGGATGGAGATTGTATCTTTTCTGCTTTGGTCCCCTGTACAGTTCTGTTACTTGATGAAGATGTTTTCTGAGAAATGTCTTAGGTGATTTTTGTTGTTAGGGGACCATCAGAGTGCTTATGCAAACTTGGACACTTATGCGTCACTAGGTGTTTAAACCAGTGAGACCAACATTGACCACAGGAGAAACATTAAGTGGCAAGAGATTGTAGTTAATACTGTGAGAAAAATATTGTAGGCATTCTTACATATTCATTAAAGTAAGAAAAGCAAAGGCATTTAGCAAGCCAGGTGTGGTGGCCCATGCCTTTAATCCCAGCACAGGCAGGTGGATCCTTGTGAGTTCAAGGCCAGCCTAGTCTACATAGTTCCTGGCCAGCTGGGGCTACAGGGAGACCCTGTCTCCAAAAAAAAGGGGTGTTTTTGTGGTTTTCACAATTTTAAGAATTTTAATATTGTTACATGTAGCTTGTATCAAGTTACTCTTTACCAACTAGTTCATAGAATCTTGAGTAAATCCTTCATTTAGGCCAGTGAGCTTTCCCACTAAAATATTTGATGTATGGTCATTTGGTTACTCTTCCCAAGCCATAGTCCATGATAGGTGGGTGTGGTGGCACATACCTATAATCCCCAGCAGTCAGGTAGAGGCAAGAAAGGCAGGAGGATTACTACAGGTTGGAGGTCATACTGTAGTATATAGTGAATTCTGGACCAGCAAGGTACACAGAGTAAGACTGTCTCAACACCCCCCCCCCAGTTTGTTGGAGGCTGTAATTGACACAAAATTTACTTGTAACTAATTAATATCTTCCTTCTCTCTGAAACAGTAAGCCTAGTTTACTTTCTTTTTCAAGATAACCCTTTAAGTATTTTAAAATTACTATTTTAGCAAATACTTGTACTGTGTCTGCAAAACCTTGTCTAAAGGCAGTTAAGTGGCAGTATGTTCATGGTGTCAGGTGCAGAGAAGAGCTATCGGTTTGCTAAAAAGTAGTGGTTTTGCTTATGCTGATCAAGAAAGCTTTATAGAGTAGGCAGTGTTTGAATTGAGATGAGATAGAGACATTTTAGACTGAGAGAATCATTCAAAGAAATGAGGCAGAGTGGGAGTTGGGGAATAGAAGAGACCCAGGTTGGTTGCTTCCCAAACTGTACCCCATGATATTAAAAATGTTCATTGTTGGCCGGGTGTGGTGGCGCACGCCTTTAATCCTAGCACTTGGGAGGCAGAGGCAGGCGGATCTTTGTGAGTTCAAGGCCAGCCTGGTCTACAGAGTGAATTCCAGGACAGCTGGGGCTCCAAGGAGACCCTGTCTCAAAAAGACCAAAAAAAAAGAATAAAAAAAAAAATGTTCATTGTTGTATTTTTAGTTCTTGAAGCTTGGCAAGTACAGGGTTTAGTAAATAACTGGTTGAGTGAATCAACAAAATGTCACATTTGGAAAAATAACGAATATCCTTTTGTGTATATTCACAAAGTAGTTGAGATTTAAACAGGAAAAAAATGATTTTCTCACCTTTTTGAATGTCTGTTAACAGCTCTTGAAAGCCTCTGGAAATGCCTCTGGGTTTATATATTAGAGATGAGCTACAGGGTTGGAGCATGTTTTCTTCTTAAAGCTTCAGTGATTGTTCACTTGACCTTTGGTTTCTAAGTTCCTCAGTAATGTGTATCCCTCCCTGCAAACATTCTAATTTGTAAGTGGTCTTAATATGTTCGGCTGAGTACAGAACATGATACTCCAGTGTGAACAGTGAATACTGTTTTTCTGTTGACATGTTTTGCAT
Organism: Rhizomys pruinosus; assembly: GCA_009823505.1. Classification (NCBI taxonomy): domain Eukaryota; kingdom Metazoa; phylum Chordata; class Mammalia; order Rodentia; family Spalacidae; genus Rhizomys; species Rhizomys pruinosus. The sequence continues at coordinate 574,287 of VZQC01001918.1, forward strand.
GTTTCTAGCAGCTGAGCACTTCCCTGACTCATAGTTAGTTGTCATGTCAATTTACAAGAAGCTCTTCAAGTAGATTCAGAGAGAATTCTTAGTAGCAGAGCCCATTTTCTTTTCTTTTCATTAAGTATATACTGCTTTCTCAGAAGTCATTTTTACCTTCCTGAAATTTAAGAAAAAACAACTAATGGTACAAATAACACCCAGAGACTTTAGTCTTCCTGCCCTATTTAGTATACTCTAAAGTATATGAAATATAAGCTGGGCCTGGTTGTATAAGTCTGTAATTCCAGCTGCTTGGGAGGCTGAGACAGCAGGATTGAAAGTTCACAGCCAGCTTGGGCTATAGAATGACTTCCAAGACCAGCCTGGGCTACAGAATGAGTTCAAAGAGCAGCCTGGGCTGGTCTCTGAAAAATGAATCCCTGTTTATCACTGAGGTTTGACAACTGAGATTTTCTGCATATATCTCCAGTATTTTTTTTTCTTTTATGTTGAAGTATTTGTAAATATTTGTGTGTGTGTGCACAAGTGTGAAGGCCAGATGTTGAGTGCTTGCCTCTCCTGCAGTTTACTTTTTTAAAAAGAATTTTTAATGTGTTGAATCTATTACATGCATGTGTATAAATGTACATGTGTTGGGCTGAACCTGTGGAGGTCAGAAGAGGGCACGGGATCCCCTGGAACTGGAGTTACAGGTGGTTGTTAGCCATTATGTGGGTGCTGGTAGTGGAACCCACATTCTCTGCAAGAGAAATAACTGCTCTTAACTGCTGAGCCACCTCTGCCGCCTCTGCACTTGACTTTTTTTTTTGTCTTTTTGAGACAGGGTCTCCCTTTAGTCTCAGCTGGCCTGGAGCTCGCTTTGTAGACCAGGCTGGCCTTAAACTCACAGAGGTCCGCCTCCCTCTACCTCCTAAGTGGTGGGATTAAAGGTGTGAGCCAGCACACCCATGTTGCACTTGACTTTTTGAGAAAGGGTTTCACTGAACCTGGAACTCATTGGTGTAGCTTGACTGGTTGACTATCTATTTCCCAGCATTGGGATTACTGGCAACACCTCCATGCCCTCTTTTTATATGGAATTTGAACTCCAACTGCACCATCCCCTGTGCTGACGGATTTTAAAGAAAACTAACTGTAGGTGCTGTCTTTTTACTCCTTTGTAAGCAAACATCTCTATATTCTTTTTTTTTATTGATTTTTATGTGTATGAATGTACTGTTTGAATGTAGGTTTGTGTACCCATATCGTGCAATGCCGAGGAGGTCAGAAGAGGGAGTCGGATTCCCCTAGAACTGGTGTTAAAGACGGTTCTCAGCCGCCATGTGGGTGCTGAGGATCGAACCTGGGTCCTCTGCAAGAGCATTCAGCACTCTTAACTGCTAGGCTATCTCTCCAGCCCTCTAATTATGTTTTCTTACATATCCACATGCCAGTATTATATCTAAGAAAATCGACTAAGAGATGAAAAGCATGTTTGGCATAATGCATGAGCTCTGGTGGGGCAGGGGGATGGGGGGACACAAGTCTAGATTTGATAAAAAAATTATAAATAAATTTAAAAAATAGACATCATTTTTTTCTTGTGTTTATGTGGTGTATATGACTGTACGTTTATATGTGTATGGTCACATGTGTTTGGATGCCTGTGGAGCCCTGAGATTGATAATCAAGAGTCTTTCTCAACTCCCCAACTTACTCATTGAGGCAGGGCCTTTCAGTTGAGCCCATATGTGTGGGAAGATCCAGTTTGAATTGGGGGCTAGTTCTCAGCACCCCTTAGAGCTCCATGTGGGTGACCCCACCCCGGGGAGGATCAAGCAATGTGGCCCAGATAGATGCATGGTGCTGGGTGGGGCACCAGTGTGTAGTGGTGCAGAACTGGGGGTCTGTGATTGGCTTTGGGAACTGACGTCATTTTGCTTATAAAAAGCAGGCTATAGCAGGCAATAAATCAAATTTTCCATTACCATCATTACAGAATTTCTGGCCGTTATTTTTTTGCGCGTACAGGCTGAAGCAGGCCTGAATTTTGTTTGCGTGACCAGTGGGTTGAACAGCAGTCCTTTAGACCACCAACCTGGATAGCTGGTGTGATGAAGTGACTTGTGAGTGGGCATTGGCTGGAAATAGGCAATCAGCCAGCCATCAGCCTGAAATTCCTGACCAGGGGCCAGCAGTCTTTGGGCAGGTGGGAAAAGCACAGCCAAGGCAGGAAACGTTCTGTTTTCCCAGGCTAAGGACCTGAGTTGGAAGTACCTCTCAGGTCTGGTTACAGAAGTAACCAACTGACCTCTGTGCCAAGGGGTCAGTACCCCACAGTTACCGCAAGGCGGGCACTGTGCTCCCCTTCCCTTAGCAGGACTGCGCTGTACCTGCTCGTGGCAAAGGAAGCTTCCTACATATATATCTCCCATATGACTAGCCTGGCTAGTCAGCTTGCTCAGAGGATCCCTTCTCTGCCTTCTGAGTGCTGGAATTACTTGTGGGCTGCCAAAACTCCCCTCTTGGGGATCCAAACTCCAGTACTCAAGTTTAAAAATGTCTCTTCACAATTAGCTTTTAAGTTGAATCAAATCCAGACAAGGCCCATACATTGGATTTGGTTATTTGTCAAATCTTACCCTAACCATTGCTCCTCTCCTCCTTACTGTGTTTATATTTTATGTGTTTATTGCTTCCATATATGTAAGTGCACCCATGTTGTGCAGTGCCAGAGGAGATCAGATGAGGGTGTCAGATCCCCTGGAACTGGAGTTGTTAGTTGCCATGTGGGTGCTGGGAGCCAAATCCGGGTCTCCTGGAAGAGCAGACAGTGCTCTTAACCTGAGCCATCTCTCCAGCCTGTGTTTTGTGTTTTTATTTGAGACAGAGGCCTCACTCTGTAACCTAGGCTGCCTGTGATGGTTAATGTTAAGTATCCACTTGATAGAACCTAGAATCACCTGGGAGGGAGGTGTGTCTCTGAGGCAATTACCATTAATTGGGTGATACCATTGCCTTGCTGGGATCCTGAACACGGTAAATGGAGAGAGGGGATCGAGCAGAAGCGGGCACTCCATTATGCTTTCTGATTGGCTGCCATGTGACTCACTGCTTCAAGCTCCTGCTGCCTTGACTTCTCAGTGGTGGTCTGTGCCCTTGCACTATGAGTCAGAATAACACCTTTCTCCTTTAAGTTACTTTTGTCTGGGTATTTTATCATAGCAATAGGAAAAGTAAGACAGTGTCCTAGAATTTGTTGTGTAGCCCAGGCTAACCTTGAAGTTACAGTAATCTTGTCAGCCCTCCGCATTATCTGCTGGGATAACAGATGTGAGTCACCACACTTGGCTTTCCTCCTCTGGACTTCTTTGTCATAATTTGACTTCTCTCTTTTGGTTCTCTCCTATACAAAATTCTTTTACTATTAACAAAGATGTAGCTGGCCTTTTCTTCCATCCATTCAGCAAATATTTTGGGGAAGTTAGTATAAAACATATGATAAGGGATTGTGAGAGAGATGCTAGCATTTCAGTAGTAGAAACAGGTTCGTAGTGAAAAAGTACAAAGTGGAATATATGCCCTTTAGTGGATCATGCCTTAGTTAATAGCCTTCCACCCCCTGAAAATGCTGTCAGTGAAACTTTTTTTTTTTTTTTTTTGAGGATGGGGTCTCAAGTGAAACTTTTTTTTTTTTTTTTTTTTTTTTTTTTGAACAGGTCTCAAGCATGACGTTCAGGATGACTTTGAGGTTAGTGTATATAGCCTGGGACCACCTTTTGATTTTCCTACTTCCACAGCCCAACTGATGAGATTACAAACTTGAGTTAACATGCTCAATTTTGGAATCATGTGAATCTGTCACTTTATGGTCTCCCTGTAGCCCCAGCTGTCCTGGAACTCACTCTATAAACCAGGCTGCCCTTGAACTCACAAAGATTCGCCTGCCCCTGCCTCCCAAGTGCTAGGATAAAGGCGTGTCAACACCACGCCTGGCTGTGAACTGTTCACTTTAATCATGTCCTGATCAGGAACTAAATTATACTCTTTTTGGTCTGTCACTCACTGTTTCCACTGGTTTCTTTTTTTTTTTTGTTTTTAAGCCCATTTGATTTATTTATTTTATTATTATATATATATATATATATATTATATATATTATATATATATATTAATATATTAAATATAAAAAAAAAAAAAAAGGGTCTCCCTGTAGCCTCAGCTGGCCTAGGAACTTGCCTGTTAGGACCCCAGGCTAGCCTTGAATACAAGATCCACCCTGCCTCTGCTATCCACGTGCTAGGATTACAAGCTCCTATGCACACCACCCACACACACCAGCTTAAAGAGGTTCTTGGGTCGGAGGAGCATGTGGCATAGCAGTTACAGAGCGCCCCGGACCGCCCTCTTAACAGGAGGACCGGGTTCGATCCCCCCAGCCACCCACATGGCGGCCCGGACCCCGTTCTGACACTCAATTCCAGGAAGGAAAACTCCAGTTCTACGGGGAATCGCAACCCTTTCTGACCTCCGCGGCATTGCACGACACGGGTGCACCAAACTTGCATGCAGACGTACATTTCACACAATACGGAAATAAAAAAAAAAAAAAAAAAAAAGATGGTTCTTAGCCACAATGTGGGTGCTGGGAATCGAACCCAGGTCTTCTGCAAGAGCAGTGGGTGCTCTTAACCGCTGAGCCATCTCTCCAGCCCCTATTTTTTTAATTAAATCTATTTTGTGACAGGGTCTGCCTATGGCCCCACCTGGCCTGGAACTATGTAGACCATCCCAGGTTGGCCTCCATCTCCCAGCAGTCTGCCTGCCTCTGCCTTCCGAGTGATGGGATTAAAGGTATATGCAACCACAGGAAGCTGGGTATTTTTTATTTTAAATTATGTGTATGAGTGTGCCAGCTATGTTCAGGTGCCAGCTGGGGTCTCTGCAAGAGTATGGGCTCTTAACCACTGAGCCATCTCTCCAGCTCCTAAACCATTTTGTGGTGTTGAGAGATTGAACTTTGGGCCTCATACTTGCTGAACATAGGGTCTTCACTGAAATGCCATCTCAGTTCCCATCAAATCTTACTGTTGTTTACAAGTGTAACCAAGACCAAGTTTGTGCTATCATGTAGCTTTTTTTTTTTTGTCTTTTTAAGACAGGGTCTCTGTGTAGCCCCAGCTGTTCTGGAACTCTCTATGTAGACCAAGCTGGCCTTGAACTTCCAGAGATTTCTGCCTGGGATTAAAAGCATGCACCACCATACCTGGCTCATGTAGCATTTTTATTCAGTAATTTTACAAACCTCTTAGAGCAGATACATCCCCCTCTCCTCTGATACAAGAAACTTAATAAGCATCTTGATAAAATCCTGGTTGATACACCCAGCCTGTTTTTATTTTATTTATTTATTTATTTATTTATTTATTTATTTATTTATTTATTTTTTGTCTTTTCGAAACAAGGTCTCCCTGTAGCTCTGGCTGTCCTGGAACTCACTCTGTAGACCAGGCTGGCCTTGAAGTCACAGAGATCTGCCTGCCTCTGCCTCCCAAGTGCTAGGATTAAAGGCGTGCGCCAAGCCCGGCCCAGCCTGTTTTTAATACCCTCTCCTGAATCTAGAATTTCTGCCTGCCAGTTCAAAATAATCTAGATCTGGTCCATTCAGTGTTCTGAATCCAAGGACAGGTTTGCATGTTAATTAGTTTCCCATCACCATAGCTCTGGCAGTGTACTTTTTGGTTGTGTTTAGGCAAGACTGTGGGAACTTGAGGCAGCCACTATTATTTGACAGGATTGACAGATGATATGAAACTTTTCTGTTGACTTGACCCTAAGCAATGTTTTCCTGAATTAACCTGTGCATCAAAATCACCTAAGAGAACTTTTAATGAACATTTCCCAGGCATCATCCTACATTATTAAGTAAGGATTTCTAGGAACTGGGATAGAAATGACGTAAGTCCCCATTGGTTTTTAGACTGACTTTGGGAGCAGGCAGGTCATGTTTACTTCGTTGATTCTAGTAATGGAGACCATAGATAACTTCCTGCCCTTTTGGGTATAGTTGAGCATTTTATTCCTCTCGACATGAAGAAGTTATGGTAGGTTCATTTTACTTTCCAGTGGTATGATAGGCTCTCTTGCTTTGAATTACACCAGGCAAAGCACATGAAGCCCCAGATAAAGATACAGGATCCAGAGAAATGACATCTTAGTTTTCTAAATATAACTGTGCTCAGATTTAAAGCCTCAGAACCCTTCTGCTCTCTGAAAGCTTACTCTTTGTTTAGTGAATACCTTTGAAAGTAACTGAAAATACAAGGGCATAACATTTTGGGGGTAGACAATTCTTAATATTTTTAGTAATTTCGTGTAAATTCATCAGTAAAAGAGGTTTGCATATATAACATTTAATTTTATATGCTTTTGTCAGATTTTCTGTGAAATAAATCTATATATGGGGAAAGAAAAGTTCTTTATTAGACCACATTATTTGATTTTGGGTCCGGATGTTGTGGTTAAGTTACTGAGCAGAAGAGTAAAAGGCTGAAGCTTTCAGGGTTACCAGTGAGTTAATGACAGACCCAGAAATAGAATCCTGTGTTATTTGCTTGGGTTATGATTTGGTTTGAAGAGGGAGGCCTGTGATCTGTTTACATAAATTGCAGGAAGTAAGGTTTGGGGTTTGGAAGAAGTTACAACTCTAATGTTTGGCCAGGAAGACCATCTCCCCTGTACTTACCACCTATTGTCTCTAGTCTACTAGAGACAGCCTTACACTTTGTACACTGCAGCTGATGGTGCCCCTGCCCCTGGTCTTTCAGGAGACGCACGGGGCCCAAGTAGCTTGTTGGTAGAAAATTGTAGAGTGGCTTCCTTAAACTTTTTTTTTTTTTTCTTTTCTTCAGTTGTGCAAACTTTAAACATTTAAAAAAAATTTTATAGTTCCAGGCCACCTGGGGCCATAGGCAGACCCTGTCACAAAATAGATTTAATTAAAAAAATAGGGGCTGGAGAGATGGCTCAGCAGTTAAGAGCACCAACTGCTCTTGCAAAGGACCTGGGTTCAATTTCCAGCACCCACATGGCTGCTAAGAACCATGTTTAAGCTGGGTGTAGTGGCTCATGCCTTCGATCCTAGCACTCAGGAGGCAGAGGCAGGGGGATCTCTGTGGGTCCAAGGCCAGCCTGGTCTACAGAGCAAGTTCCAGGCCAGCTGGGGCTACAGGGAGACCCTGTCTCAAACACACACACACACACACACACACACACACACACACAAACAAACAAATCTTTTATTTATTCTTTGACAATTTCACATATATGCACTGAGCATGTCCATCTAGCTCTCCCTCTACTTATATGAACTTTTGTAATGGGCTGTACGTATATGGTGATTAACCATGTTTAGTGAATAAACAGTGTGGTTTGAGACTAGTGTAGACCACCAGAAAGCACACACTGTTGAATGGCTAGAGGGTCAAGAATTTTCAAGGTTAATAGGAGTGCTTTCTGGTGACATTGCTTTTGTTTCCCCTTCTTGATCTGGCTTTAAGGATTGGATTTGGGTCTTGTGTCCACTCTGTGGGAAAGAAGCAGAGACTAGACAGAATAAAAACATTTATGTATAGTGGTACTGCACTTTCTTCGCCAAACAGCTTTGTTGGGCTATAATTAACACACATAGTTCACCTATTTAAAGTGTAAAATTTTGTGTTTTTAGTGTATTCACAGGGTTGTGCAACCATCACTGCATTCTAATTTTAGAGCATTTCCCTTCCCCTCTAAAAGAAACTCCATATTGGCTAACAATCCCTCTTTCCTTTGACCTCTTGCGCTTTCCTTGCTGGCGCTAAGAAACTAGCAGTGTAATTATGAATACAAATTTATCTTTGGATATAAATGGACTCATACAATGTATATGTTTTTCAACTTGCTTTTGGTTAAGCATTTCAAGGGTTGTATATGTTTGAGCATGTATTCCTTTCTGTCAGTACTGAATAGTTAACAGCACTTTTATATTTTTTATTTTTAACACCTTTTATCCATCTGTTCATCTGTTAGTGAGAATCTGGATTGTTTTATTATTTTGTTATGATTTAGTCTTATGAAAGTTACTTTTCAGTTTTTCTGTGGATTTATTTTTACCTTGAAAGTGGAATCACTGGTTTATATGTTAAAAATCAATGTTTAGGTTTTTGATGAACTGATTCACTTTTCCAGAGGAGGTGACTATTTTATACTTGCACTAGCAACTAGAGAATTTAAAATTTTCCATATCAGTCATTTTGATTGTAGCTTTAAAAATTATTTTTATATATTTTTAATATTTTATTTATTTGTATGTTTATGGGTGTATTGCCCATATGTGTATAAGTACACCTGTGTTGTGCAGTGCCTGCAAAGGTCAGAAGAGGGTGTCAGATCCCCTGGAACTGGAATTTCAGACGGTTGTTAGCCACCTACCCGTTTGGGTGCTGGGAATTGAACCCTGGTCCTCTGCAAGAGCAGCCAATGCTCTTAACTGCCATGTTTATAGCCCTGACTATAACTTAGTGGGTATGAAGTAGTATTTTTTGAAATTGGAGAATATTTTTTATTTTAAAATTTCATTTATGTTATTGTATACATAGGAGCGAGGGTATGCGCTGCTTGTGTGGAAGTTGGTCAGGAGTTATTTCTCTTTCCATCATGGTTTCCAGGGATCAAATTCAGGCCTAGACTTTTGCAAGCACGTTTATCTGCTGAGCCATCTTGCCATGAAGTAGTGTGTCTTAAGTGTGGTTTTGATTTGCACTTCCTTAGAGGTGAATGCTGCTCAGCATCTCTTCATGTGTTCTGGAACACCCATGTGTCTTCTTTATAACTATGGCTCTTGTGCCTATTTGAAAATTTGGCTGCTTTTTTAATTACTAAGTTTGTTTGTTTTTTTTTTTTTTTTTTATCTTTCGTCTTTTTGAGACAGGGTCTCCCTATAGCTCCAGCTGTCCTGGAACTCACTTTGTAGAACAGGCTGGCCTTGAACTCACAGAGATCTGCCTGCCTCTTGTCTCCTGAGTCCTGGGAATAAAGGTATGCACCACATGTCTGGCCTTTAATTACTGAGTTTTAAATATTCTTTATATATTCTGGATATCTGTCTTGTCCTTCTAATCGGCTCTAAATTGTAGAGAGGTGATAGATACAAATATTGTTAGAGATTTGGTTTGGTTAAATTTCAAATCTTTTTGTGTGTGTGTTTGTGTGTGTGTGTGTGTGTGTGTGTGTGTGTGTGTGTGTGTGTGTCTTTTTGTAACCCCAGCTGGCCTAGAAGTCACTGTGTAGACAGGGTGGCCTTGAACTCACCGGGATCTAGCTGCCTCTGCCTCCTGAGTGCTAGGTTTAGAGGCGTGGGCTACCACAGGGCTTAAAATTCAGATCCATCCTTCCTTCCTTCCTTCCTTCCTTCCTTCCTTCCTTCCTTCCTTCCTTCCTTCCTTCCTTCCTTCCTTCCTTCCTTCCCTCCCTCCCTCCCTCCCTCCCTCCCTCCCTCCCTCCCTCCCTCCTTTCCCTCCCTTCTTTCCCTCCCTTCTTTCCCTCCCTCCCTCCTCCTTCCTCCTTCCTCCCCTGAGATAGAGTCTCCCTATAGCCTCAGCTTGGATGCTTCTACCTCCCCAGTGCTAAGACTAAATATATGTGCCACCATTCCTGGCTCTAACTTTCATTTTTTTTTGGTCTTTTCGAGACAGGGCCTCCCTGTAGCCCCAGCTGTCCTGGAACTCACTCTGTAGACCAGGCTGGCCTTGAACTCACAAAGATTCACCTGCCTCTGCCTCCCAAGTGCTAAGATTAAAGGCCTGCGCCACCACGCCCGGCTCTAACTTTCTTTCTTTAAAAAAACAAACAAAAAAACAAGTCTGTGTGTGTGTGTGTGTGTGTGTGTGTGTGTGTGTGTGTGTGTGTGTAATCATACAATGTGTAAGGTTAAAAAAAATGTGTAGGGTTTCCTAATCTTGTTATTTAGTATTTCAAGGGTTGCAGTATAATTTTCTCAAGTTTGTTAATGCAAAAAAATTGATTTATTTTTATTTTATGTATATAGGTGTTTTGCCCATATGTATGTAAGTGCACCACATTTGTGCAGTCCTGTAGAGGCCAGAGGTGGTGTTGGATCCCCTGGAACTGGAGTTACAGAAGGTTGTTAGCAGCCAGTGCTCTTAACTGTTGACTCATCTCTTCAGTCCCCTTCTTGAGAAGTTTTAAAATGTACTTATTGTATAGTTCTTCTGATCTCTAATATTCCCATGATAAATTAAGGCTCCCTACAGATTTAATTCCTTTATGAAAGCATATGACTTAGCTCAGGCTGTACCGCTACTGCCTTCAGTTTGGCTGGATGCATAACTAATTGCTACTCACAAGATTCTTTTCCTTTTATTCCTTCTGGCAGATTTCTTCTGTGCTACCTTATTAAAATACCAATTATTGGAGCTAGAGAGATGGTTTAGTGGTTAAGAGCACTGGCTGCTCTTGCAGAAGGCCTGGCTTCCATTCCCAGCACCCACAAGAAGGGTAACTGCTGTCTATAGTTTCAGTTCCAGGGGATCCAATGCCCTCTTCTGGCCTCCATGGGCATCACACAACATGGGTGCATTTAACATACATGCAGGCAATACACATAAAATAACATTAAAATAATATTTTTAAATATGGATTATTTTCGTGGCTGCTTTAATGATGATCTGTGACAAATTGTCTAACAATTTTCCATGCTCAGATAACCTAAATCAAAGAGGGTTTTCTTTATGGACCTTACTGGGTTTTTATACTTTCAAATCTTTTGAATTCAAAAGAAAAAAAAATTGAAAGTTTCTTGATCTGGTCTATTTAATTCTCTATTTTTTTTTTTTTTTTTTTTTTTTTTGGTCTTTTTGAGACATGGTCTCCCTGTAGCACCAGCTTTCCTGGAACTCACTATGTAGACCAGGCTGGCCTTGAGCTCACAGAGATCCATCTGCCTCTGCCTCCCAAGTGCTGGGACCATTTAATTCCTCATCATTGGCGTACTAATGCTCTCATTCAGGATTCTGTCAGAGTAACCTAGGGGGTGTAGTGTTCATTACACAGAAAATAAAATCAAGAGAAGTTAGCAGTATATCTAGAGTTACTCAGTAACTTTCAGAATTGGGATTCCAATTATAAGACACTTTATACACACACACACACACACACACACACACACACACACAGTAGGAGAAAGGAGAGGGTTCATAATTACTTGGGAGCTTATTGAAGATGACAGTTCAGTTTCCTCTCCTGTCTCCCCAAATAATGCATTGTTACAGAACTGTTTTAATAACTGCTTCTTTTAAATTTTTTTTGTTTTTAAATTTATTTATTTTTTATGTGTATGAATGTACTGTCTGCATGTAAGTTTGTGCACCCGTGTTGTGCAATGCCTCGGAGGTCAGAAGAGGGTGTTGGATTCCCCTGGAACTGGAGCTCTCCTGGAATTGGAGTTACAGACGGTTTTCAACCGCCACGTGGGTGCTGGGGATCGAACCCGGGTCCTCTGCAAGAGCAGTCGGTGCTCTTAACCGCTAGGCCATCTCTCCAGCCCCTTTATTTGTTGTTTTATGTGTATGAGTGTACTGTCTGCATGTAAGTAGGTGCACCTGTGTTGTGCAGTGCTATGGAGGTCAGAAGAGGGCATCGGATTCCCCTAGAACTGGAGTTAAAGACGGTTCTAAGCCACCATGTGGGTGCTGGGAATCAAACCTAGGTCCTCTGCAAGAGCAGTCGGTGCTCTTAACTGTTGAGCCATCTCTGTAGCCCCCACATGTTAGTATTTTCAAGGGATTTGGGGAAAATGCTACTAGTTGCTGTTGGTGCCAACTTTTTTTTTGGTCTTTTCGAGACATGGTTTCCCTGTAGCACCAGCTGTCCTGGAACTCTGTAGATCAGGCTGGCCTTGAACTCACAGATCTATCTGCCTCTCCCTCTGGAGTGCTGGGGTTAAAGGTGTGTATATCTGCCTCTCCCTCTGGAGTGCTGGGGTTAAAGGTGTGTACCACCATATATTTTTGTTTGTTTGTTTTTTTTTTTTTTTGGTCTTTTTGAGACAGGGTCTCCCTGTAGCCCCAGTTGTCCTGGAACTCGCTCTGTAGACCAGGCTGGCCTTGAACTCACAAAGATCCGCCTGCCTCTGCCTCCCAAGTGCTAGGATTAAAGGCGTGCGCCACCACACCCAGCTACTAGTTGCTGTTGCTGCCAACTTTTTTTTTTTTGGTCTTTTTGAGACAGGGTCTCCCTGCAGCTTCAGCTGTCCTGGAACTCACTCTGTAGATCAGGCTGGCCTTGAACTCACAGATCTATCTGCCTCTCCCTCCGGAGTGCTGGGGTTAAAGGTGTGTACCACCATATATTTGTTTTTGAGACAAGGTCTCACTCTGTAGTCCAGACTGCCCTGGATGGAGCCCACTCTGTAGGTCAGGCTGGCTTTGGACTTGCAGTAGTTCTCAGTCTCCTAGGTACTGAGATTATAGGTGTGAACCTTCATGCCTGTATTGTTAGCACCAATTTAAACCATATAAATTATGGGCATAATTTAAAGAATTAATTGTTGAATTGGTATATAAGGACATGAGCTTGTAGCTTGGAAGACACCCACAATGAAGATTTCCTGACTTTGATGTGAACTTTTATGAGATTTTCCTGTTGAGAGCTATTTGGTTAAGATTGACATGTTTTTGTTTTTCTCCCAGTCAACAATCTTGAGGTCCAGGATACCACTTAGGGACAATAATTTAGATGAAAGATAGAGGAAACTGTAGCTTACATCATTGAAGCTAGAACATCCCAGAACAGCTAGGAGCTAGAGTGGATAACTGATAACTGGGACTTTTAAGGATGTCAGCATTTGGAGACTCATATAGGATCATCTTCTCTTGCCTGAGTCCTGAACTGATTATTATGTAAAGCAAGGAGCAATAGATTAAGATATTAGATACAATACCTTTTGAAAAAAATTTTTTTAAAAGATGGATGGATAATTGCCACTTCTGTACTTTATGCGTATGAGTGTACTGTCTGCATGTAAATTGGTGCATCCGTGTTGTGCAGTGCCACAGAGGTCAGAAGAGGATGTCGGATTCCCCTGTAACTGGAGTTAAAGACGGTTCTTAGCTGCCATGTGGGTGTCGGGAATCAAACCCGGGTCCTCTGCAAGAGCAGTCTGCTTGCGCTCTTAACCGCTGAGCCATCTCTCCAGCCCTGAAAAAAAACTTTTTTTGATAAAATTCACATACTGAAGTGTAAATGCATTTTTTTTTTAGTATATTCACAAGCTTGTATATCCATCATTCCTGTCAATCAGAATATTCTCATCATTCCTAGAAGAAACTTCAGCCAATACTCCTTATCTCCTGTCCCCCACACCTCTTCTGACAACAAGATTGATACCTACCATCTGTCTTCTTGATTTGGCTATCTTGGACCTTTTGTGTAAATGGAGCCTTATGTGTGGTGTTTTGCATGAGTTTTCACTTAGCCTAAGATTTTCAAGGTTCACCTATGTGGTAATACATAAAATGTATCATTCTTTTCTCTTGATAGAGTAATCCATTATAATGTTGCAATGTTAATATTATATAGGTATACTACATTTTGTTTGCCCATTTGTCAGCTTGTAGTCTGTTGTACTATTTCTGCTTTTATTATGAATAGTCAGATGTTATATTTATGTACAAGTTTTTATAGGAACACACACTTTTTTTTTTTTTTTTGGTCTTTTTGAGACAGGTCTCCCTGTAGCCCCAGCTGTCCTGAAACTCGCTCTGTAGACCAGGCTGGCCTTGAACTCACAAAGATCCATCTGCCTCTGTCTTCCAAGTGCTAGGATTAAAGGCGTGCGCCACCACGCCTGGCTAGGAATATACACATTTTCTTGGAGGTATATATGCCTACAAATTTTGAAAGAGTTGACTGTATCTGTGTGCACGTGTTTTTCTGGGGATCACACTTAGGGCCTTGTGCATGCTAGGGAAGTACTCTGCTACTCAACTGAACTGGATCTTCAATCTCCCCCCTTTTTTAATTTAAATATTTATTTTCATATGTGTATGAATGTACTGTCTGCATGTAGGTTTGTGCACCCGTGTCGTGCAATGCCGCGGAGGTCAGAAGAGGGTGTCGGATTCCCCTGGAACTGGGGACGGTTCTCAGCCGCCATGTGGGTGCTGGGGATCGAACCCGGGTCCTCTGCAAGAGCAGTTGGCGCTCTTAACTGCTAGGCCATCTCTCCAGCACCCCCCTTTTTAAAAATAAAGTTGCTATTGTAGACTATGACTTAGATTTAAAGTGTCAGAAATAAGTTGGCTGACTCTTCACAGCATTTTTTTAAATTAAAAAAAATTTTTTAATTTTATTTATTTTTATATGTGTATGAATGTACTGTCTGCATGTTGGTCTGTGCACCTGTGTCGTGCAATGCAGCAGAGGTCAGAAAAGGGTTTCGGATTCCCCTGGAACTGGAGTTCTCCTGGAATTGGAGTTACAGACGGTTCTCAGCCGCCATGTGGGTGCTGGGGATCGAACCCGGGTCCTCTGCAAGAGCAGTCGGTGCTCTTAACTGCTAGGCCATCTCTCCAGCCCTCTTCACAGCATTTTATCCCCAGCTGCCCATGTCAGCCTACCTTAGAGGATGTTCGGGTCAGCAGAACAAATGTACCCAGATAACTGACTTATCCTGGATGGAAAGGGAAGAAAAAGAGACTAAATCTTAGATGTTCAAGTCTTTGTTAAGTTAGTTCTACCCCACCTTCCATGTTAACTCCTTAGAGATGATGAATCAGGCCAGGCCAAGAGTGTTTAGATAAGGTGTACTTCATAGAAGCCAAGAGTTTGCTTTAATAAAGAGAAAGTGATAAGTTAGAAACCTGAAAGCCATTTTTTTTAAAAAAAATACTTTATTTTATGTGTATGAGTGTATTCTCTGCTTGTATGTAACTGTATGGTGTCATGCAGTGCCTTGGAGGCCAGAGGAGGGCATTGGATCCCCCTGGAACTGGAGTTAAGGACAGTTGTTAGCTACCATGTGGGTGCTGGGAACTGAATCTGGGTCCTCTGCAAGAGCAGCCAGTGCTCTTAACTGCTGAGCCATCTCTAGCTCCACTGAAAGCCATTCTTGGATGAAAAGTCTGTGCCATTTTATCAAGAAAAGAGTTACTTATTTATCTTTTTTTTAAGACAGGGTCTCCCTGTAGCCCCAGCTGGCCTGGAACTCACTGTAGACCAGGCTGGTCTTGAATTCACAGAGATCTGACTGTCCCCTGTCCCCCATCCCCCATTGTCGTGTGTCCCTGTGCACCCCCCCCGCCCCATGCCCCCACCTGTGCTTGGATTAAAAGGAGTCTTTTAAAGAAAGATGTTGAATTTACTTTTAGAAATGGTCAATTTAAGACTTCCTGGAGGCAGTGCTAGCTATGCATGTTTAGAGATTAGGAAATAGGTTGATTGGCATATAGCCACTTAAAATATAGTTCTGCTGGGTGTTGGGTGTGGTGGCACACAGAGGCAGGCAGATCTTTGTGAGTTCAAGGCCTCCCTGGTCTATATAGTGAGTTCCAGGACAGCTGGTGCTAAAGGGAGACCTTGCCTCAAAAAGACCAATATATATTTTTATTCCTAGATAAACTACCCATAAAGTAGAGTAGTAGAGAGAGGTAATGCTTAAATCTGAGCTGTGGTTCTGATTATGCAGATATTTCTGTGTTCCCTTGCTGTGGGTGGCTTGTTACTGGGTTTTGTGGGTTTTGCTTGTGAATTCATTTACTCATACTCATTTATTTTGGACTCCTATTTGGAGGATTTTTTTCCAGACATAGAATCAAAGGTGAGGTTCTCTTTATTTCCTACAGTCACCTCAAGCAGAATTCTAGAAGCTTTAAAAATCATAATCTAGGAGGGAGTTACTTTGTGTGTCAGTTTTGAGGGAGAAAACTACTGCACTGCTGAGCTGGCCTCATCCCCTTGCCTGCACTGCACTTAGTGCCAGGCATTAGAAAGCAGTTTTCCTGGCATTTCTCTTGGGTAAGATCAAAGTTTGCTGCTTGCTGGAATTCACAGAGCTGGGCAGAATGTTCAAGCAAGGCTGCTTCTCAGCACTCTGCATCCCACTCTAGTTTCCTGCTTTTCACTTGGCTTTAGTTTCATCTCTTTTCATACCAAGTTTTTGATCTTTTATATTTTTTTATAAGGGCTTTTAAATATGGCCAGTACTTTTAATTGTTTTTAGTGGATATGGTGATCAAGCGATCTATCTTGTCATTCTGACAGAAATAGAAGTGTCTGTCTCTCTTTTAGTTTATGCAGGGGCATTTAGCTTCTGGGAACTCATTCCGTTTCTGAATCAAAGGTTATAAACTTAGAACAAAATTTAATGTTTTGTTTGACCCTTACAGTGTTTAGAAAACAACAATCAAATTTCAAATAAAATTTTGGATTTCTTTTGAAAAATTGGAAGTCCTTACAATACTGTGTTTAGAATACTGCCTAGCAACATTTGACTAGAACTGGGAGTAACCGCTGATCCCTTCAGAATGAACATGCCTTCTTTAGTTGCTCATAATCTACCTCGTGTGCAGTCTACACACTCCATACTTAGACCTCTTCTTAGTCTTTTTATATCACCTGTTTACTGTAGGCACTTATGAATTATCTTTGCCTAGTAAAAATATTGGCACTTTGCCATTGTTAGGCAATAGGGCTAGTAGACACTTTTACATTTGTTCTTTGATTACTTATAAACAACACATCTAGTAGTTAATATATAAACTTACATAAAGTGGTAGTATCTCCATGTTTCAATGAAGAAAATAAGGTTTCGTGAGGTTATATTAATTCTTCAGGGTCTCAGTAGTGTGACAGAATTTGAATTACTCAGATCTCCTTTTACTCAAATGCTACTCTTAACTTTTTTAGGTACCTGGCTGGATTGTGGAGGATTCTACTAGATTGGCTTATGCTCTAAGCATAGTCCTTTGTCAGATTTTAAGAGGCCTTGGTGCCTATGGGCGTCAGTTACAGTGCGTGTTTCTCTAACATGGTGTGTCTTTGCTTCCATCAGTACTTGTCATTCACCCGTGTATTGATAATGTGATTTTTTTTAAGCTTTCCATTTCTTTTTTTCTGTTTTAATTAGTATTGTAGTTGGGTTTATAGTTTAATTTACTTTGAAGTATCTATTAATTAATTCCTTTTTAATTTTTAGATTCTCTTTTGTGGCCAGATGGGTTTGTATGGACAAGCTTGTCCATCTGTAAGTTCATTAAGGTAAGTGCTCTTTTTTTCTTGCATGGAATATACTAATATTTGGTTAGTTATTTGTCATCTCATGTGATAATGCAAAATGTGAGGTTCACAGTAACCTTTTGGTTGTAAAGTAAAATAATTTTGTTGCTGGGGGTAGTGGGGTATGCCTTTAATTCCAGCATTTGGGAAGCAGAGGCAAGCAGATCTCTGTGGGTTCAAGGCCAGCCTGGTCTACATAGTGAGTTCCAGGTCAGCTGTTGCTATAGGGAGACCCTGTCTTGAAAAGGGGGGGGGGGCTGGAGAGATGGCTCAGCAGTTAAGAGCTCCGACTGCTCTTCCAGAGGACCCAGGTTTGATTCCCAGCACCCACATGGCGGCTAAGAACCGCCTTTAAGCCAGGTGTGGTGATGCACACCTTAAAAAAAAAAGAAAAAGAAATATATGTGGGTGAGATTATCAATAATGTTCCTTCCCTAATTTGTAACTCAATCATGACCTCTCCTTGAAGGATCATTAAAAAAAAAAAAAAAAAAAGACCCCCTCCCCCCCACCAAATCAAATTTGTTATAGAATAGTGCCACTCTTAGATTTCCCTAGTGAGGTACAATAAATCATCTTTGCTGAAAAAAAAATACTGTGATTGGTTTTGTGTAGTAGAGCAGTTTGGTGGGATAGAGAGTATTCATGATTACAGAGACTTTTTTTATTTTTGTACGTGTATGAATGTACTGTCTGCATGCAGATCTGTGCACCCGTGTCGTGCAATGCCGCAGAGGTCAGAAGAGGGTCTCAGATTCCCCTGGAACTGGAGTTCTCCTGGAATTGGAGTTACAGACAGTTCTTAGCCGCCATGTGGGTGCTAGGGATCTAACCTGGGTCCTCTGCAAGAGTAGTTGGTGATCTTAATCGCTAGGCTATCTCTCCAGCCCCGATTACAGAGACTTTTGAGGTAATGGGATTTAGATCTGTTTTTAATCTCTAGGGATAATTTTGGACGTGAAACGACATAACTTATAAAATTTGTTTCTTAAAAATCCAATCTGCTTTCAATTCGGTTTAATTTCTTTAAAAGTACCTTTTGATCCCTAGCACATCTTTAAGACTAAAAAATACTAATTTCATTTGTTTCCAAAGAATGATACAAACATATTATCTAGGTTATCCCTTTTCCAGTAAATGAAACAGGCAAACCGTGACAAGTAAAAATTAGGTTGTTTCCTACATGGCAGTGGTTTCAGATTTTTTTAAGCCATCAAGGCCTTTTATAAATCCAATCTGATGTAAAGTCCAGTGGACTCGAAAATACATGTGACACTTTCCTGCATGCTTGGATTTCCATGTTCTATTGTAGTTTTCTGAGCAAGAGTAGTGGTAAGAGTTGTGGTTCCTCTATGGCCATACCACCCTAGGGGGAAAAAAATAAAAAAGAGTTATGTTCCAAGAGCGCCTTTTGAGAAGTAACCAAAACTTAATTTTGAAATCTCTTAGATTGGAATAGAAGATGCCAGTCACAGTTCCAAGGAGTTGCTGCAGTTAACAGCCATGTACTGATTATAATACACATGTCACCAGACATTACACTAGCATAGTAGGCAGAGGCCTAAAATCACAGAATACATATTCGGATGGAGAGACATTAATAAGTAAAGTGAGCCAGGCGTGGTGGCACATGCCTTTAATTCCCCCACAGGACTCTCTTGAGTTCAAGGCCAGCCTGGTTTACATAGGTAAGTGCCAGACCAAGAAAAAAAAAGGTACAGTAAGCAGAAGGATCTGTTAGAGAGTTTTTTGGTAAGAGCTGAGAAGGACATGGAAATGGCAGGAGACAGGAACTAGATAGAGTTCTTGTGAGCAGGGTGAAAAGAACCTGAAAAGGAGATATTTGAGTGAAGAATATATACTTGTTATGGGGAAATTGAGCATTCTAGGAGTCCAGGAATTGTCAGAGCAGGTGATTACTCTCTCTGAGTGTGAAACATTGGGCTGGCCAGTGGCTGGAACTGAGATGAATAAAGGAAAGAGATAGAAAATTGTGAGTTTCCGCTGGAGAGATGGCTCAGTGGTTAAGAGCATCAGGACCCAGGTTTGATTCCCAGCACCCACATGGCGCCTAAGAACTGTCTTTAACTCCAGTTCCAGGGGAATCCGATGCCTTTTCTGACCTCCGCAGCATTACATGACATGGGTGCACCAACCTACATGCAGATAGTACATTCATATACATAAAAAATAATAAATAAATAAAAGAAAATTGTGAGTCATGGATGAGAAGGTAAGGACTATGGAGGCTTGAGACATTCTGATTTTCTAAATGAGACCAAAAAAAAGTGAACAGTAAAGGTGCCCTTTGCACATCAGAGCTGCTTGCTATTATCTTCCTCTTTTTCATGCCATTATGTTATTTCTTCCCAAGAGCATGCATTTTCCATCCACTTAGCATCTCCTCCCCGCAGACAAGTGTTAGCTATAACCTCTGTAATTCTGCAAGTAATAATAATAATAATAAAAACTGTCAGTTTTCTTATTGTAAAACTCTCTAGAACTCATTTGACTTAAATCATTTTTTTAAATATTTAAAACTTGGGTAGGGTTTAATTAGGTTATTTTGTAGACTTTGATTTTCCATTGAATAGCTTTCAAAGATATTTTAGTATGGGATATGCTGAAACAATATATGTTAATGTTATTGAGTTTTTTTTTGAGACATGGTCTCCCTGTAGCCCCAGACTGGGTGAGATCTTCCAGAGACTGGCTACCTCAGTATCCCAGCCTGACTGAGATTTTTAAGTTGTTTTGTGTGAACATTTGTTTGTTAAGCCCTTCTGTAAAATTGGGTTAAGTTGCACCCTTGCCTTTTATTTGAAATGGATCCATAATTGACAGGGTTTTTTTTTAATTTTATTGATTTTTTTATGCGCATGAATATACTGTCTGCATGTAGGTTGGTGCACCCATGTCTTGCAATGCCTCGGAGGCCAGAAGAGGGCGTCGGATTCCCCTGGAACTGGAGTTAAAGACGGTTCTCAGCTGCCATGTGGGTGCTGGGGATCCAACCCGGGTCCTCTGCAAGAGCAGTTGGCCCTTTTAACCGCTAGGCCATCTCTCCAGCCCTGACAGTGTGTTTTAATTACTGTGTAATATCCTAGGATCAGAATTTGTTGTGAATATAACTGTAAATCTTTCAGTTCATAGAGAAGCTCAGTAGCACCAAAGTCACAGCAGTATCCTTATGAGAATTTTGTTTCTGTAATATTTGGTACAGTTCATCTCGGATGCAGAGAATTGACACTCAGATCCCTGGATGGCTAGAGGTTGGTTTCAGATAGGAAAGGGGGAGAAATAATTTTCTTTTGGGGGAGTATGTGTGCATTAAAACTTGTTTCCTACATGGGCGTGGTGGTGCACACCTTCAGAGGCACGTGGAACTCTGAGTTCAAGGCCTGGTCTACATAGTGACTTCCAAGCCAGCTGGGGCTATGGGGAGACCCTGTCTCAAAAAGGCAAAAAAACAAAACACCCCCCCCCCAACCACAAACAGTGGTCTTGGGACAAGATCTGATGAAAGAAAGGAAGGGTTTATTTTGGCTCACAGTTGGAGTATATAATACAGCCTCTGATGCCTGGTAGGGAAGTCATATCAGCAGGGCCTTTAGGCACCTGGTTACACTGAACTCACATCCAGGAAGCAGAGTGATAAAAGCTGTCAGCCAGGTCCTTTTTCCTTTTTTTTTTTAATGCAGCATTTCAGCCCAGGGAATAATGCCTCCCACATTTAGAGTGGGTCTTCCCATCTCAATTAACCTAATCTAGAAAAGCCCCTAAGAAGTGGGCAGAGGCTTGTTTCTATGATGATTCTAAGTGCCATTAAATTGACAATGAAAATTAACCAGCATACCTCTCAAATAAGAATAGAACAAGCGCTCTTAGAGTAACTCAGAACTATTTTCCTCTCCTAATAAAGTACCTAAGATATTATTACTATCTATATGTTTTAAAAGTGGCTTGCCCACCAGGCAGGGTGGCATTGCATGACATGGGTGCACCAACCTACATGCAGACAGTACATTCATACATGTAAGAAAATAATAAATTTTTAAAAAAAAATTTAAAAAGGACTTCAAGAGAAATCTAGCCAACACTGCTTTCATGTCATTATGCCCAAGCACTTTCAATAGCTTTCTTCTGGTATACTAAACCTGAACTCTATTTTCAAATGCCGTAACTTTTCTTAATCATGCTGCTTTGCATGTACAATTGCATTATGTGTCCAGCTTTCTAGCCTCACCCCCTTTCTCACGCACATCACAACTGAGGAGACTGACTATATACTAATATTCCTTGCTACCTAATAATATGCCAGATCCAAGTCACCTGAAAAACAACATAGTAAATCATTAAAGAATAAAAGACACCTTTTCTGGAAGGACCTATCCTTTTCACTCTGCTTGTTTTTCCTTTAAGAGTCAGACCAGCCAGGCGTGGTGATCTTTGTGATTTCAAGGCCAGCCTGGTTTACAGAGTGAGTTCCAGGACAGCTGGAGCTACAGGGGCACCCTGTCTCGAAAAGACAAAAAAAAAAAAAAAAAACCTCTATCATTGAGACCCACAGTTCCTGACTAAAACAGTAACTGCCAATCAAGGTGTGTGTAGGTGCTCCTCCCCAAATAAGAACAGTTAAGAGACAAAACATTTGTTAGAAGCAAAAACTCATTAAAAGCTAAAAGGAAGAGGAAAAGAACAGGCTTAACAGTGTTAAGGAAAGGATATTCACATACCAGTCTTTTGCAAGTTAAAAAAACACAGTGACACAGGAACACAAAACAATTCTACTGGAATACCAGAGAGGGGAAAAATGGCATGACAAGAGGCAAAGATAAAAAGAAAACATGTTATATTTGTGGTTCAAATCAAAGGTGGAAGGATTTAGGTCTAAAATTCTAAAATCAAGTGGCATCAGTTTTCCTTTAAAGAACTTCCTTAAAGAAATTTTTTACACATTAAAGAGCTGCAGACAGTACACTCATACACATGAAAAATAATAAATAAAAAAGGGGGGCTGAAGAGATGGCCCAGTGGTTAAGAGCACCAACTGCTCTTCCAGAGGACCCGGGTTTGATTACCAGCACCCACAAGGCGGCTAAGAACCGTCTTTAACTCCAGTTCCAGGGGAGTCTGATGCCCTCTTCTGACCTCCATGGCATTGCATGACACAGGTGCACCAACCTGCATGCAGACAGTATACTCATACACATGAAGAAAAAAAAAAAAAAAAGTTAAAGAGCATTCAGGTACATGATCACACCTCAGGTATGGTGGTTCACACCTGTAATCCCAGCACTTAGGAGGCTGAGGCAGGATGGCTATGAGTTCAGGGCTATCTCGAAACAAAACAAAAACCCCTCAAAACCGATGGCATGTGGGGAGCAGTAAGGTGTGGGTACAGGACCTCAGAAACTGCTTTCACTACTTTTTTTAAAAAACAAAAAAAAAATTTTTTTTTTTATTATTTATTTATTTAATTTTTGTATGTGTATGAAATGTACTGTCTGCATGCAGGTCTGTGCACCCGTGTCGTGCAATGCCGCGGAGGTCAGAAGAGGGTCTCGGATTCCCCTGGAACTGGAGTTCTCCTGGAATTGGAGTTACAGACGGTTCTTAGCCGCCATGTGGGTGCTGGGGATCGAACCCGGGTCCTCTGCAAGAGCGTCGGTGCTCTTAACTGCTAGGCTATCTCTCCAGCCCAACTTTTCACTACTTTTTTCACACTGCTTGACCTCCATCTGCAACTTTCAAATTCCTAAGGAATAGCAAAAGTTTACTCAGAAAGTTTTCAAGTTCTACAAGGAAGCAGCAGAATGGTACAGGTGTTGTATCCCCAAATGGAATAAGAGGAAGGCACAAAGAAAAATAAAAAGGACTACTAATGAGGTTAATGAAGTTGTGACCCAAATATTACTGAACCCTCCCACTTCATTCCTGGAACTTGGTATTTCACTGAGACTTGGCAGCAGATGAAAACTGCACAACGGAGAACTCAAAAGCAACCTTTGTGATTACCACAGCATGGATTCATATATATTTCTGATTAGATTCATCTCTGGGAACTACTCTGTACCATCATTCCTGCTTATCTCTCAGCAGGGTAGAGATCAGCAATTGTCATTCAGTGCCTTCTACCTTAGGAATGCATTTCCCTTTTATTCAGGGTAGCACTATGGACCTTATTGCTGGAATAGTCTCAGGAATGTGAATATAATTACAAATACTGTCCCTAGAGTAACAATGGATCATTAAGATCTTGAGAATGGAAGGCACCTACTGAGGATACAAAAGCAGAGACAATCTGGGTCCCTGATTTGTTTTTACTTGTGTTGCTGTTTGAGACAAGGTTCACTCGGTAGTCAGGCTGGTCTGAAACTCACTATATAGCTCAGGCTGGGCTCAAGTTCATAGAAATCCTCCAAACTCAGCCTCCCTTACATGTGAGCCACCACATCCAACAATGCCCTAGACTGATTCCCTTCCAGAATTTGTATGTTTTTACTATCAAGAGTCTGTAACAGCAGGTGACTATAATTCCTAATACAGAGACTCTCTAGCGAAGTGAGTTCAGACTAGTAACTAAGGATCACATCAACTGTCACCCAAGGAATTTGGAGGGCAAACCAAACTCAGACTTCTAAGAGAAATGCAGGAAAATTTTAGAATGTGTTGGCTCCTTCTTGCCACTTTAAGCAAAGTCCTAAAAAATAAACTTTTATTAGAGCTACAAGCAGAGATAAAATAAAAATCCTTGGTTTAAATGGCAGGCCTTCCTCTGTCCTAAGTATCATAATTTGAAGGCTTGCAAGAGTCAAAGAACTCTTATTGCTTCTGAAATGCAAGCCCAAAGTAATTGAACAGCTACAGAACTGCATGCAGCCTTAGCAAAAGAAGAGTCAACACAGAGTATTATCTTTCCCTTTCAAATAGCCTTACCACAGTCACCATTCCTTCAGAGCCAGAGGTCAGTGAAGAACATGCACTTCCTTTAGTTATAAAAGGAATCCATTATAGTAGCAATATCAGTATCTGTATCTTCTCTAGTAAAAATCATAAATATACCTACAACAAACATTGCACAAGTCTTAAATTTTTGTTTAAAGCTACCTCAAAATTGTGATGCTTTCTCAGATACACTAGATCTTCTGTTTAATGTGATAATTTTAGTTTTTAATTTTATGTGCATGAACGTTTTGCCTGCATGTATGTACGTGCATCCATCCATGCATGCAATCGATGTCTGTGAAGGCCAGAATAGGGCCTTAGTTGCCCCCCCCAGAACTGGAAATACAGGTAACTGTATCAGTGGTATTGACAACAACTTGTTTATATGCATGGAGAAAAAAATTTGATTCACACCCTACACAAAAACCTGAAAATGAATGCCAGGCCTAAATATGAAACCTAAACTGTAAAATTACAGAATTTCTCTTACAAACTCCTAAGAGAAAACCTTTGTAATGTTTGGTGAGGAAACTATTTCTCAACGATCACACACATGCACGTGCATGCACATACATACATAATTTATAAGAAGAAAGAACTGATAAAGCTTCCATCAAAATTTAAAAGTTTAATTTCTTCAAAGACAGTTAAAAAGGAAAACATAAGTCATGGACACAGGGGGAAAAATCTGTAAAGCAAGAATTTTAAAAAGAACTTGTATGTAGAAAATACAAAGAATGCTCACAATTCAGTAAGAAAACAAATCCAACTTTTTATTTTTTTATTTTTTTATTTTTTTTATTTCCGTATGTGTATGAATGTATTGTTTGCATGCAAGTCTGTGCACCCGTGACGTGCAATGCCGCGGAGGTCAGAAGAGGGCGTCGGACTCCCCTGGAACTGGAGTTCTCCTGGAATTGGAGTTTCAGACGGCTCTCGGCCGCCATGTGGGTGCTGGGGATCGAACCCGGGTCCTCTGCAAGAGCGGTCGGCGCTCTTAACCGCTAGGCCATCGCTCCAGCCCCAGCCAACTTTTTTTTAATGGACAAAAGAATCTGAATAGCACTTGAACAAAGAAGATGCATAATGGCAAAGAACCTGAAAAGTGCTCAACAGACCATCAGACATTCAGATATCACTACAACCTACAAGAATGCTAAAATTAAAGAGTTAACTATATATCAAATATTGATAGTTGAAATGTAAAATAGTACAGTCACTCTAGAAACAGTCTGGCAGTTTCATAAAAGTCAAGCATACAGCTGGGCATAGTGGTGTGCACCTTTAATCCCAACACTCAGGAGGCAGAGAGAGTCGGATCCCCCCCCCCCATGTGTATGAATGTGCTGTCTGCATGCAGGTCTGTGCACCTGTGTCATGCAATGCCACGGAGGTCAGAAGAGGGTGTCGGATTCCCCTGGAACTGGAGTTCTCCTGGAATTGGAGTTACAGACTGTTCTCAGCTTCCATGTGGGTGCTGGGTCCCGGGTCCTCTGCAAGAGCAGTTGGTGCTCTTAACCGCTAGGCTATCTCTCCAGCCCCCAACAGTTGGATTTCTAAATAGTGACAACCTGGCTATTGGGAGAGCTTGTCCCAAAAAAAAAAAAAAAAAAAGCATACATCTACCATGATTCACTTTTCTTACCCAAAATGAACTATATATTCAAAGATGTACACACAAGTTTTCAGAGCATATGTATTATAATAGATAAATGGATGGATGGATAGATAAATAGTGAATGTATACATCCAAAAAGAAATAACTACTGGCATGCCCAGCGTCATGAATCTCAAAATTATTTCCCTGAGTAATTAAAAGCATCTTTTTATGCTACACTTACCAGCACAGTCTGCTGGAACAAGCAGGTGGTTATTAAATCATTGCCAAACTCCCAACACTATCCCATTCTACTCTGACCTACCATTCTCTGCAAAACATACTTCTGCTTTGCCAGCTGCCTTCCTACAGGATTCTACCAAGAAAGGGCCCTTCAAAACAGATCACAATTGTAAATGAGAAAGAAGTGACTTGTACCTTCCTGTCTATTCTTTTTTTTTTTTTAATTTTTAAATTTTATTTATTTTTATGTGTATGAGTATACTGTCTGCATGTAGGTTTGTGCACCCATGTCATGCAATGCTGAGGAGGTCAGAAGAGGGCGTCGGATTCCCCTGGAACTGGAGTTAAAGACAGTTCTCAGCCACCATGTGGGTGCTGGGGATCGAACCCTGGTCCTCTGCAAGAGCAGTCAGCGCTCTTAACCGCTAGGCCATCTTTCCAGCCCGTTCCTGTCTATTCTTTGCAGTTCATGAAATGCATTTCCTTAGCAAAATGTTCTTTACCCATGATCCTTCCTGAAGCCCCCAAGAAAATCTGGTTACTAAAAGGCTAACCTTGCCACTCCCAACACAGAATCACCAGCACAGCAACCACCCCCCACCCCTCCTAGGAAGCTTAGGTCTCTATCCCCTGTATTTCCATACCAGTTATGGAGTGGTTTCTCTCAAGTACTCTCCTTTCACCAGGGGCCCCCTTCTAAGTTTCTGGGTTCTTGCAGACTCCTATGAGCTGCTGGTATTCTCCCATATATCTTCACAATACCTTAGAGTTCTACCTTTTTAAAAAATTAATTAATTTACTTATTTTTTTATGTGTATGAGTGTACCGTCTGCATTTAGGTTGGTGCACCCGTGTTGTGCAATGCCGTGGAGGTCAGAAGAGGGCATAGTATTCCCCTGGAATTGGAGTTAAAGACAGTTCTTAGCTGCCACGTGGGTGCTGGGAATTGGACCTGGGTCCTCTGCAAGAGCAGTCAGCGCTCTTAACTGCTGAGCCATCTTTGCAGCACCTAGAGTTCTACTTTTATCACTGTGATCTACTTAACAACTTTGTATCTTGTTAACAACCCTTTCTACTGAAATATCCTCTATGCATTGTGCGTGTATACATGTATGTATATGTATGGCTGCCTCCCAAAAGGACCATGACTAATAAAGCATTCTCAATATGCAGAATATAGTATTATTGTTGGTTTTGTTTTTGTTTTTGAGACAGGCTCATGTAGCCTGTCACTACATAACTGGAATGACTTTGAACTCCTGATCTTCTTGCCTCTATCACTACTCAAGTGCTGAGATGACAGGAAATGCACCACCACACTAAGCCTTGTAATTTTTACTGTAATATTAGTACCAGACATGGTAGCAGATGCCTATAATTCCAGCACTTATGGGGCTAAGGCAGGAAGATCACAAGTTTAAGGCCAGGCCAGCCTAGGCTATATATTGAGAGCTTGTCTTAATTTTGTATATTTACAAGAACAACTTAATTAAGGAGCACATTTAGCTGTCACTACAGAAATCTTTCACAACCATTACTTTAAAGAAAACTTGAGGAATTTTTTTCCTAATTCACATATCTATTGATATAACATTATATATGAAGATATTAGCAAGGTCATCTCTCTAAATTTTCTGTATTACTTTTTAATATAACTGTGGGGCTGGAGAGATGGCTCTTGGAGTCTTTAGGTGATTGGCAGTTGAGGGGTGGTGAGAGATCAGAGTTGGGAGGCTGGCTAGGAAGGTTTTGGAATGAGGTGAGCTAATGTGGGTCTGACATTTCTTAACCAAATTTCCGTAACCAAATTCCTCAGAGCTTTCCATGCTGTTTTTAAATTTACCACCATCTGTTCTCTTATACAAGTGTACTTCTGTCATCACCATTCCACTAATAGGTTTCTTTCTAAAGTAGTAACTGGTGATCTGGCCAAATCCAATGGTCATCTTTTTATATTCTTGCTGGATAGATAACTGCTGCAGCTACTGGCTTAAGTATCAGTAACAGAGATACAGTCTGCCTTACTCCTAAGAATGAATGAATATGTATATATATGAATATATATAAATTGCCAACAATTTCCCCCATTTCAGAGCTTGTTTTATACATATTTTATAGAGTATGTATTATTTTCTCTAGTACAAGTGATAATTAGATATTTTATTATTATTATTATTATTATTATTATTATTATTTTTTTTTTTTTGAGACAGGGTCTCCCTATAGGCCCAGCTGTCCTGGAACTCACTTTGTAGACCAGGCTGTTCTTGAACTCACAGACATCCTCCTGTCTCTGCCTCCTGAGTGCTGGATTAAAGGCATGTGCCACCACGCCTGGCTTTAAATATCATTTTATAGTGAAGATGCTAGGAAAACTATTGGATTGGGTGTTAAGCAATCTGGGCTTGGGTTTTGGTTCTATTTAATTACCTGTGTATAAACAGCCTTTGGCTTCAGTGAAGCCTTGATTTTTCTGAGTCTGTAATCTCTAGGTACTTTCTCTACTTGTTTGGTATTATATAATCTTGAAACTAGCATTAATAAAATGGGGGGCTTATTTAATTGTATGAATGTTTTGCTTACATGTATATAAGTGCACCCTTGTTGTGCAATGTTCGAGGAGTTCAGAAGAGGCATCAAGAGCCCCTGGAACTGGAGTTATAGATGCTTGTTAGCCACTGTGGGTGGCTATGCTGGGATTAGAACTTGGGTCTTCTGCAAGAGCAGCTAGTGGTCCTAACTCCTGAGCCCTCTCTCCATCCCTGAATAAGTAATTTTGGCTGATAATATATGCTAGAATAATTAGGGTTTGTTTCTTTGTTTCAATATCTCTGAAGGTGGTATTTAAGGGAATTTAAAGTTCAGGTGCTTTGTAGGTAGTGCATGGCTTTGATCCCAGCCCTCAAGAGGCAGAGGCAGGTGGATCTCTGTGAGATCAAGGCCAGCCTGGTCTACATAGCAAGAAATTAAGTTCAGATTTTAGAAGAGAAGGAAGGAATTTGAAAAGCAAGGAACTAGGTATCTGTTTCTCTTTTCTCTTCCCTGCTTTCCATCCCTCTTCTTTATTCCTCTCCCCTGTTCTTTTTCTTTCTCTGTCCTATCTCCTTTCTGGAACTCAAAAATTACAGTATGTTCCCAAGATATTTCTAGACTAATATTATTCATTAGTGTGTACTGAGTATTGTCTCTGTCCATGTGTCACTACTTTATCAATTTAGTATTTTAACTGTAGATGATTTTATTGTTTGTTTTTACACATGAGGAAACTGGAGTTGACAGTAAATTAAAGTTCTGTGCACAGTGTACTAGGTTGCTGTTTGCTAGAAACTATTTGGGATGAAAGGCCTATAATGGATTTTTCTTAACACAAGAGTCCCTACTCCCTTATCCCCTCTTCTTTTTGTAGTGTTGGAGATACAAATCCAGTGCCTTGCACCTGGTAGGTGCTCTGCACTGAGCTAGACCTCCAGCCCTAAACAAGTTCTTTTGACTGGAATTGTTTCTTATGTGGAATCACTTAGAAGTTGGTTCCATTCTTTGCTTTCTGTCATCAGGGTCACTGTCCAGCTTTTGTTGTCCCAGTGCACCATTACAGTATGAAGTGCCAGCCTCCCTTCCATATTCTCATCCTCAATTCTTATAGCAGCTTCTTTCTTTTCTCCAGAAATATGTTAACCTACCAGAGTTTGATTTTCCCTTGAGTGATAGTGGTCTGAATTTTTTTTTTGGGGGGGGGGTCTTTTTGAGACAGGGTCTCCCCGTAGCTCTGGCAGTCCTGGAACTTGCTATGTAGACCAAGCTGGCCTTGAAAAACTTTAAAACAAGCTGGCCATGTTTTGGACAGGGAAAAAGAAATTAGATAAGAAATGTTGATCCCTTAAAATTTTGGATGGTTATTAATATACTCAATCTTTTTCCTCCAGATTTAACTCAGGCTTTCCCTCACTTTGGAACACCTAGATTTGAGAATATTGGATAATTTTGAGAAGCAGGTTCTTTTCCTTGATACTGACTAAGGAGTCTATTTACCTTCAGGATGACGTCTGAACTGGAGAGCAGCCTAACGTCTATGGACTGGTTACCACAGCTCACAATGAGAGCAGCCATCCAAAAGTCTGATGCCACACAGAACGCACATGGAGCAGGGATTTCTAAGAAGAATGCGCTCCTTGACCCAAATACAACTCTGGACCAGGAAGAAGTTCAACAGCACAAAGATGGGAAACCTCCTTATAGTTATGCCAGCCTCATCACATTTGCAATTAATAGCTCACCCAAAAAGAAAATGACTTTAAGTGAGATTTACCAGTGGATTTGTGATAACTTCCCATACTATAGAGAGGCTGGCAGTGGTTGGAAGGTAAGGATTTTGTTTAAATTACTGCTTTTCTGCATTAAGTAATGATAGTAGTTATGCTGGATGGCTTTAGTGTCAACGTGACACACTTGGGTTGAGGGAGCATCAACTGGGGAATTTCCTCCATTGGACTGGCCTGTTGCCATGTCTGTGGAGTGTTTTCTTGATCAGTGATGTGGCAGGGCCCATTCCACTCTGGGTGGTACCACCCCTGGGCAGGTGGTCCTGTACTGTATGAGAAAGCAGGCTGACCATGGGCCAGGGGAGCAAGCCAGCGAGAAGCATTCCTCCATGGCCTGTGCTTCAGCTCCTGCCTCCAGGTTCCTGCCCTGAGTTCCTATGATGAACTGTGTCCTGGGAAATGTGATCCAAATAAACCCTTTCTTCTCCAATTTGGTATTGGTCAGAGTGTTTTTGTCACAGGGACTGAAAAGAAACTACTGTTAGAAATAAAGCTTTGTGGAAAGTCATAATTAAAGATAAAATTCTGACTTCTAGACATTTTTAGGAGGTCAGAAGTGGGGGGGAAATGTACATTTATTGATTGTTCAGAGAACAAATTTGGGAGTCAGCTCTTTTCTTTGTACCATTGTAGGTCCTAGGGATAGAACTGACGTGGTCAGGCTTGTCAGCAAGTGCCGTTATCTGCCGAGCCATCTTGCTGGCCCTGGAAAAATTTAAATTTAGTAAGGAGCTTATTTTTGGAAACAGCTTCTTAGACACTACTGTGTCATCGGACTGGCATAGTAGGGTTAGAGCACACACTAGAAAACAGTCCCTGAGTGCTGGTAAGGTGACAGGGAATCTAAGGTAAAAGACAGTAAAATAATATTGCAGAAAGTAACACTGTCATCTGTGAGGTTCCCTCCCCCCCTTTTTTTGAGACAGGGTCTCCCTGTAGCCCCAGCTGGCCTGGAACTCACTGTGTAGACCAGGCTGGCCTTGAACTTGCAGAGATCCTCCTGCCTCTGCCTCACTCATTCATGATTTATTTTATTTTATTTTTTATCTTTATTTATTTATTTTTATTATTATTATTATTATTATTATTTTTTGTCTTTTCGAGACAGGGTCTCCCTGTAGCCCCAGCTGTCCTGGAACTCACTCCGTAGACCAGGCTGGCCTTGAACTCACAAAGATCTGCATGTCTCTGCCTCCCAAGTGCTAGGATTAAAGGCATGCGCCACCACGCCTGGCTTTAATTGTGTTTATACCCATTTCGCCTTTGGCACCCTGCCACAGGTGTCATGTCATCGGCCCCCTGCCCCCCTCCCCAGTTCACACATTCTGTCATTTGTGCTAGGTTCCATTGGGCCAAACTACTCTCCATACCTACTCCTCAGTCCCAGCTCATCCCCTGAGCTCTAGTCAGCCTATCCGGAGTCCCTCTCCTAAAGAAGGCCAGAAGGCCAGGGCTTCCTCACCCAACTGCCATCAGCTGCCAATATTTCCTCAGCCAAGTTTAGGTTTTGCTTCCCATTTCTTCAGCTCTGTGCTGGGTTTTTGTCTGATTGAACTTGCATGGGTCTTATGGATGCTGATACCAATGCCAT
Source organism: Rhizomys pruinosus (assembly GCA_009823505.1). NCBI lineage: Eukaryota > Metazoa > Chordata > Mammalia > Rodentia > Spalacidae > Rhizomys > Rhizomys pruinosus. Next base: position 606,298 of record VZQC01001918.1, read on the forward strand.
AGGTTCAAACGAACAGGGTCCCAGGTGCTTGTAGGATTCATTTCCATTTGGTCTTGCACCTCCCTGGCTCTTAAAGTCTTTCTGCCTCTTCTACAATGTTCCCTGAGCACTGGGTAGATGAAGCTGAATATAGGTGACGTGTCTGTGGAACTACACTCTGTAGACTCCTAATCTTCACAGCTTGGCCATTGAGGCCCTTTTGAGTTCCTTGTCTCCTTTTGCCTGGAGGAGGCGGGCAGTTAATGCCTTCTTGGTTCTTTGTTCTGTGATGCTTGGGGCATATGTGCGGAGGTTGCATTGTAGATGTGTGCAGTCTACTCTTAACAGTATTTCAGTGGGGAAGTACATTTTAAGGTTGGACCACAAAAGCTGAAGCTGTAGCTTAGTAGTGGTAGATTTTGCCAGTTTGTACAAACACCTGAATTTGATCTCCAGCACACCCCTTACCCCAGTTTTTTTAAATCCCCAAATCAAAGCATCAATGCAAGCAAATAGTAGTAATTTATCTAAACTCTTTTCTATTTTTGCCACTGAGCATTATAGGTACCTTTTGTCAAAATTTGAATGATGGAGATACAAATCAGTTTGGCAATGGAAAAACATGAGTGCTTCAGAGTAGAAATGATAAACACTGAATTTAGAAAGGCCACCAGGGATTTATGGGTTTATCAGAAGCTATGACCTTGAATTCCTGAAGGTACCAGATAGGTAGCATAAATGAGCAAAGTGACTGACTAGCTGTGTTCTGATTACATGTTTCTCGTTAGGGCTCATGGCAGACATTATAGTTTTTGGCCTACAGAGAAGTGAGAAATCTGGGTTTTGTGTGTGTGTGTGTGTGTGTGTGTGTGTGCGCGCGCGTGTGTGTGTGTGCGTGCCTGTGTGTGCGTGTGTGTGCGCGTGTGTAATTTCCCAATATTTAGATGTTGCCAGCTCTGGATTTCTCACTCTGTAGTACAGTAAATGTTTATTTTTATTCTTTTCAGCCTATGGACTACTAATATGTATTTTTAAATTTTATTTATTTTGTATGTGTATGGATGTACTGTCTGCATGCAGGTTTGTGCACCCGTGTCATGCAATGCCGTGGAGGTCAGAACAGGGCATCGGATTCCATTGGAACTGGAATTAAAGACGGTTCTCAGCCGCCATGTGGGTACTGGGGATCGAACCCGGGACCTCTGTAAGAGCAATCGGTGCTCTTAACCACTAGGCCATCTCTCCAGTCCCCAGACTAATATTTTTAGCTAATTTCACCATTTCTCATTAATTTGAAGACTATCTCCCCTTTACTGTGATTGGCTTTGGCTCTGTACCCAGAAGCTTAGTACAGGGCCACTAAGGGCGTTTGTATTCTTTGATAGATGAAGATATACACAGCAAGTAATTATGAAGCTGTAGAAAAAGTTCTTCAGAGAAATGTCTAGTACTGTTCTAGTTGACCTGTTTGTTACATCCACTGGGTTTAAGTCACAAACAAACATTTTGTCTGTGGTACAGTGTTAACTGAAGGGTATAGTTAGTAGGAGTTATGATAGTATTCTAAAGTGATTGGTACAAAGAAAAGGAGTAGAGTAAAAGGAAAGGGACTCATGAGAAAGTGAAAATTGTATTATATTTTGAAGAAGATTAAGATTTAGAGGAATATTTGAATGTATTCTGAAGAAACATTTGGTTACAGGAGTTCCTAGTGGAGAATTGGGAGTGAGTCAGAATTCGAAGGCCCAGTTGAGGAATTTGGTCCAAATTTTAGGGAATAGTATATAAAGCTTGATTATGTTTCCCATACACATGTCTGGCCTCAATTTCATATCAATTGTAAGTCCTCCTAAGAATATCAGATAGAATCTACTGATATTTCTTGGTGATTCTCTCCAACCATGGACTGAGGCTTCATTAGAAGTAGTGATGTGAGCCGGGCATGGTGGTGCACCCCTTTAATCCCAGCACTTGGGTGGTAGGGGCTGGTGGAGCTCTCTGAGTTCAAGGCCAGCCTGGTCTACATAGTAAATTCTAGGGCAGCTGAAGCTACAGGGAGATCCTGTCTCAAAAAGACCCTCCCCAAAAGAAGAAAAAAGAAAAGTAGTGATTCGGGGCTGGAGAGATGGCTCAGCAGTTAAGAGGGCATGGATTTCCTGTAACTACAGTTCTGGGGGAATCCAGTGCCTTTTTCTGATATCTGCAGGCATTGCACAACATGCATGCACATACATATATGCTGTTAATATACTCATACACATACAGTAAGTTACAGATGGATATTAGCCACCAGGATTTAGCTAATTTCATTATCTCTCATTCATTTGAATATTATCTTCCCTTCACTGTGATTGGCTTTGGCTCTGTACTCAGAAGCATAGTACAGGGTGCATGCCTTTAATCCCAGCACTTGGGAGGCAGAGGCAGGCGGATCTTTGTGAGTTCAAGGCCAGCCTGGTCTACAGAGTGAGTTCCAGGACAGCTGGGGCTGCAGGAAGACCCTGTCTCAAAAAGACTGAAAAAAAGAAAGAAAGAGACTGCTGGCCGGGCGTGGTGGCGCACGCCTTTAATCCTAGCACTTGGGAGGCAGAGGCAGGCGGATCTTTGTGAGTTCAAGGCCAGCCTGGTCTACAGAGTGAGTTCCAGGATGGCTGGAGCTACAGGGAGACCCTGTCTCTAAAAGACCAAAAAAAAAAAAAAAAGAGACTGCTATTGAGCTCTACACTAGCTTTTTTATTATTTTATATATTTTAGTTTGCCATTTTTTAAAATTATAGTTTTTTTAAAATCTCTACTAAAATTCATATATATATATATATATATATATATATTTTTTTTTTTTTTTCTTTCTTTTCGAGACAGGGTCTCCCTGTAGTCCCCGCTGGCCTGGAACTCGCTCTTTAGACCAGGCTGGTCTTGAACTCACAAAGATCTGCCTGCCTCTGCCTCCCAAGTGCTAGGATTAAAGGCGTGCATTACCACACCAGCTAAAGTTCTTTTCTTAATGCAAATTGTTCACTCTTTAGCATCCTAGGTCCTTTAACATAATAGTCATAATCAGAGCTTGTGTTTGAAAGTTCTAAAACTTGAGTTCTTTTTCAGTTGGGTTTTGCATATTCCTTTGTCTCTGACAGTGGGGTTTTCTCTGTTTTTCTATGCTCTACATGTCTTGACCAAGTCAGGTACACACACAGAATAATGGTAGAGGTAGAGATTGAAGTAAATAGAAGCAATAGTAAAATAGTAAGAATAAACACCTAGCTGGGTGTGGTGGCACATGCCTTTAATCCTAGCATTTGGGAAGCAGAGGCAGGTGGATCTTTGTGAGTTCAAGGCCAGCCTGGTCTACATAGCAAGTTCAAGGCCAGCTGGAGCTACAGGGAGACCCTGTCTCAAAAAAAGACCAAAAAAAAGAATAAACACCTGAAACCCCCCCCCCCATTGTTGTTGTAAATGGACAAGCATTATTTTTCCTCCTGCCGTTCATATGGGAGTCTCAGTCATAGTAGTTAAGCTAAATTTTGGTCTTGGTGGGCTTGCCTGTCTTATGTACCATACACTTAATGTTCCCACAGTGCACTTCTATTCAGTCTTGTACTTCCCAGGAGCGAGCGGCTTCATTCCCCTTCCCCACATTGCCCCATCGTTTTAGATTTTAGGTGTTTATTCTCATCTTGTTATAGTTAGGCATCTCATTCAGTGCTTTTGTCTTTCCTCTGTCATCAAATTTCATTATTCAGTGTTCTGTTCCTTCAAAACAGAGTGGCCTTGTATCCATAGTTTCTTCCCCTTATGTAGCAGACCTGTGAATGATAATAGTATAAGATCTTGGGTGTAAAATTTGTTCTTAAATGGCTTCCAGAGGAAAAGTTTTATTTCTGCCTTTCCTATAGTACCAGTAGGTTCTTGCCTGCATCCTGGAAGGTGGTTTCCTGTCCTTCCATAGAGGCAGAAGTGTTTGTTGCCACTCTTTTCCCAGAAGCAACAAGTCAGGGTTTGATGTATGAAAGATTTTGCCACCTTTACCTCTCATCTCCACTTATGAGACCCCAAATGCACGCTCAATATTAAATAAGTGTAATTTACAAAAAAACCCCAGAATTTTATGTTCCCTGACTAACAACAAAGGAATGATGTTACCAAATATGTTATTTTAGCTATTTTTAAAATGACTCCATTATTCATCTTAACTTAAAAATTAGCTATCCAATTAAAGATCCTAAGATCAAAAAAGGGTTTCAGTTTACAAAGAGAAGCATACAGAAACTTAGTATGTTTATATTCTTCTCAGGAAATAGTATTCCAAGATGATTATAACTTTACAAAAGCCATGATATTATTGAAATACTATCTGTGCTTATTTAATTTATATAATTTAAAATTCTGAACTATGCAGCTCCTGTTGAATCAGTTTTTAAAGTGATTTAACTTAATTTAAATTTTATGTAAGTGTGTTGCCTGCATGTGTATAAGTGCACCCATGTTAAGTGCCCACAGATCAGAAGAGGGTGTCAGAGCCCCTGGAACTGGAGTTACGGACAGCCCTGTGGGTGCTGGGAATTGAACCCTCGTCCTCTGCAAGAGCAGCCAGTGCTCTTAACTGCTGAGCCATCTTTCCAGCCCTGGATCAGTTGTTTTTTACTAAAACATTCTACTTAGCGAGCAGTGGAAGTTTAAAGTTTTTTTTTTTCTTTGTATAGTTGGGGATTTGTATCATTGGAGAGAACACTAGCCAGGTGCTCTCCTGTTGTGCTATGTAACTCTGGATTTTAACATTTTCAAAAACTAAGAAGTGATATATATGCCTTCCAAACCACTTGGAACTTGTAAGGAAATAGAAGATAAATCTTTACCTAAAATCGTTTGTAATGTCTAACATTCTAATTTATTTCCAAGAATAAGTAAAAAACAGTTAATGATGTGCATACACTTTTGTATCTAGTATTTATCACTACATCAATAAAGTTTTTTTTCTTTTTTGGGGGGGTGTCTTGTGGTCTCCCTCTGAGCCGCAGCTGGCTTGGAACTCACTCTGTAGACTAGATCTGCTTGTGTCAGCCTCTGCTAGGACTAAAGGCATGAGGCACCATGCCCTCCAAGTTCTTTTTTTCCCCCCCTCCAAGTTCTTAACAATTAGAATGATGATTACATTATCATAAAATAACTTACTGGAAATGGCCTATTCCAGTAACTATTTCCCTTTCTAGTATTTATGTCTAATTTGGAAACTGGAAAGGTTTAAGCTTGAAGCTCATTTTAAAGTTAATTCAATTTTAATTTCAATTCATAGAATAGTTACTTTATTTGTTTGTTTGTTTGTTTGTTTGTAAGACAGGGTCTCCCTGCAGCCACAGCTGGCCTGGAGCTCTGGCTTTGAACTCAACCAAGATCTGCCTGCCTTTGCCTCCCACATGCCTGTGCCACCATGCCAGCTATTTTGGTTTTAAAGTTGGAGTGGGTTGTTTTATATCCCAACAACTAGTGTTGTTAACCCAGTGGTTTTTCTTCTTTAATTTCAGAATTCCATACGACATAATCTGTCATTGAACAAATGTTTCCTTAAAGTGCCTCGATCCAAGGATGACCCTGGAAAGGTAGGATACGTCTTTAAAAATGAAGCATTTGGATCCTTTTGTGTCTCTTAGCATGTTTGAATGAAGGAGTTGTTTAGCTCATTGGTCAGGAATCTGTGGACAGGAAATGCTTCTCTCTACCCTTTAGGTGGCACATATCAAGGGCCGGCCAGTTAGGGAGACCTTGTTCTTTTAAGCCTAAGTTGATGACAACTCAAGCTTGTCATCGATTGTTTGCTTTTTCTTTTTCATTTGTTTTTGTTTCTTTGTTTGTTTTGAATTCTCTGTAGTTCCAGCTGGTCAAACTCAGTAGACCAGGCTGGTACGCTGGTAAGGATTTCCCAGAGATCTACCACCTGAGTGTGGGGATTACCATCACTCCTACTTGTTTGCTGATCTAGTGTCTGTCTGTTTGGTTTCTTAAGCGCTGTGTACTGAATATAATTTGGTGTTTGAACTGCTTATCAAGAAGTGTGATTTATTAACTATTACTATGCTGGGAGGAACTGCCTTGGTTGGATCTTACTTGGTTGTCAACATAAATTGCTAGATTAGGATTTTGAGATGGTTTTACCTGTTGGTAGTGGCCCCAGCTGTCCTGGAACTCACTCTGGCCTTGAACTCACAAAGATTCACCTGCCTCTGCCTCCCAAGTGCTAGGATTAAAGGCGTTGTGCCACCATGCCCAGCGCAAAATACATTCTTTTTTTTTTTTTTTAACTTTATTTATTTCTGCATGTGTATGAATGTATTGTCTGCATGTAAATCTGTGCACCCGTGATGTGCAACGCCGCGGAGGTCAGAAGAGGGTGTCAGACTCCCCTGGAACTGGAGTTCTCCTGGAATTGGAGTTTCAGACGGCTCTTGGCCGCCATGTGGGTGCTGGGGATCGAACCGGGTCCTCTGCAAGAGCGGTCGGTGCTCTTAACTGCTAGGCCATCTCTCCAGCCCCAAAATACATTCTTAATTTGAGTGGTTAAGCTTCTCGAAGAATATTTCCAAAATGTAAGAAAAAAAAAAAAAGAAGAAGAAAAAAAAAAACAAAAAACAAAATGTAAGGCTGACCACATAAGGACCCTATAACGGAAAATACCCTTTTCAGCCGGACAGCCAGATCAGTGAGATCCAGACCAGCCTATTTTTTATTCCTCGATTTCAGTTTATCTCCTAAATGATTTCAGGGTTACCTTTTGGGGGGGGGGGTTCTTTCTGTAGCCCCAGCTGTCCTGGAATTCGATATGTAGACTAGGCTGGCCTTAATCTCACAGAGATCCACCTGCCTCTGTCTCCAGAGTGCTAGAATTAAAGGCATGAGCACCATGCCCTCCTTCCAATGTCTTCCTGTACAAATTTTTTCCTTCTACTTGTCTGGCCTATTGCTTGTCTTTCAAGGTTGAAGTGTTTTTGTTTTCTTGCACCCTGTTCCTGGTGTTCCTCTTACAGTGTAGCCACTACCATTGTTACAGTAGCTCTTCCTGGTCTGTCTGAGGTCAAGGTAACTTTGACACAGCTGCTACCAGTCTTTCAGAAATGTTCACTAATCCTGTAGTCTTTCCAACCATAACCCAGCCGTTAACTGTTCACCAGTTATTTGCAGAGTCTAAATTTTTTAGGATAAAGGTCATGTATACCTTGTTAAGTGTTTAGCTCTAATTGCTTGCACAGTGGCCACTGGCATTGAGGAGGTACACTTGTTGGTAAATAGATTTCGTGTTCTAGAATGTTAACTTGAAGTTATATAGATGGAGAGTGGCTTTACAGGACTTTCTGGGATTCATTTCATCAATTGGCTCTCAATACAGTGGAATAGATTATAATACTTTTTTTTTTTGTCTATGTTTGTAACTCTAGCATTGTGAATAGTAATTGATAATGAAAATTTTCTTTCCTTGAAAGCAGGCTTATTATTTAAAAATGAACTAGAAGTTTTTAATGTCCTTCATATTTTTTTTGTTTGAGGTCTCCATTATGTAACCCTGGCTGGGCTGGAACTCAGAAATTTACCTGGCTCTACCTCTTGAGATAAAGGCATACACCATCATCCTGGCTTTTTTTTTTTTTTTTAATTTTTTAAACATTTTTATTTTAATTTTTAAATTTTTTAGTGAACATTTCTGAAAGACTGGTAGCAGCTGTGTCAAAGTTACCTTGACCTCAGACAGACCAGGAAGAGCTACTGTAACAATGGTAGTGGCTACACTGTAAGAGGAACACCAGGAACGGGGGTTTGCAAGAAAACATAAACACTCCAACCTTGAAAGACCGCAATAGGCAGGCCAAGTAGAAGGAAAAAAAATTTGTACAGGAAGACATTGGAAGGAGGGCATGGTGCTCTTGCCTTTAATTTTAGCACTCTGGAGACAGAGGCAGGTTGGGATCTCTGTGCGATCTAGGCAGTCTAGTCTACATATCGAATTCCAGGACAGCTGGGGTTTTTTTTTTTTTCCCCCCCCCCCCCAAAGGTTAACCCTGCAATCATTTCGGAGATTAAAACTGAAAATCGCGGAATAAAAAATAGGCTGGTCTGGATCTCACTGATCTGGCTGTCCGGCTGAAAAGGGTATTTTCCGTTATAGGGTCCTTATGTGGTCAGCCTTACATTTTGTTTTTTGTTTTTTTTTTTTCTTCTTCTTTTTTTTTTTTTTACATTTTGGAAATAT